>JABBOT010000001.1:38114152-38621652 GCA_016165875.1 Acanthopleura granulata | reverse complement strand
CACGACTCATCGGAGAACGTCAGCTGTTCATTAACTGCAGCACAGTTCTCGTTGCCTTTGGCGTTGTTAGGCTCACTGTCCCATGACCTGAACGAACAAGACATTTTACTTGATATTTATTTGACTGGTATCCATAATAAAGCCCACAACGAAGCCAGTTACACAAAAAGTGGAAAACCAGATGAGCATCTGGGCATTTCGAAGTACGATCCCAACTGAGTTCAGTGACAAGACCAGTTATACAAGTATTCATACGAAGAAAATTGTCTTAATTATTATCTTAATTCGAAAAAAAAAATGAAAACGCAATCATTCATGTCATAATCGATAACACCTTAATATCACTGTCTGACTGCGGTGCTAAAACAGGGGGTTTGCCTGGTGTATCTGATAAAGGGCTGTAGTTTCTTCCAGCCAGTCCCGGTACTTCAGCCTATAAGCCTAACCATCGACAAATAAGTGAATAATTCTATGGTAAAACCTTTATTACCAATGGCATAAACCAAAAAATAATATTACTGATTAAATGTTTGCACTCACAAAATTGTCTGGTCAACAGGCCAGCTTCGTTCCCATAACCAAGAACCCCTCAGTCTCTTCATCTTCGTCCACCAGCCAGCTGATTTGAACACTCCCAGTTCTCCAGTAAGGAAACTCTAACAGCAACAACATCATGAGTTTACATGTCATCGTATTCAAACACATGTATTTGTTGAGATGGCTTTAAAACTAAACTGAAAATCTATACCATAAACTTTTTAATAGGTCGTGTTTTTATCGAGGTTAGGACCACCCCTTGGGGTTTACTTGTAACATATCATCAGCGGAATAAGAAAGTTGACCTGTGTAAGTGAAATATTCTGGAGAACACCAATGAGGTAAGTAGATAAAGATAAACCTGTGAACTGTTGGTGTCTTCCTCACCAGTTCGCTTTGAGTTTCCACAGTTAACACATCAGCACCCTTATCTTTGCAATCCTTCGAAGCTTCTGCCTGAGTAGCAAGGACATTGTCTTTGACCAGGTAACAGAAGCCATTGTCATTCACCCAACCAGCGGCGCAGAAATCATTTACTGTATCTTGGCCATTTATAAACTCTGTGGAGAGAGGTGAAATTGAATTGAAATATGTTTCATTGGAAAACGAAGTCTGATGAGGAGGTTACAATGATGAAAAGTAGGTCGAATGATGGGGTGGCTTTAACGATGAAAGCAAGATCGAATGGTGATTTCAGCTGGAATATAAAGGTTGGATAGTTGAAGGGCCTTGGAAAGGGCTCTATTTTCGTCAGGCCTGGCTGATAATAACCTCTGTGTAACGCTCTTGTGGTAGTTTCCGTGGTCTAAAGTTTGCTGAGGACCACTTGTCTTCCACCTATGTAGTAAACATATTTCCATACTTCACCCTTAAAGCTAAGATAAACAAATAGATAAATCAGAATCAGCGTGCTATCAGCAAATGTAACGAAGGTGTTGTGTTGAGAGATATCAATTGCAAAACAAAACCAAATCATAAAGTTGATGTCACATCAATGCCGACAATTGTGTTTAAATGCAAAGAGCAAGGTAATGAATTATAGCTTCTAAGGTGAGATAACATTCTTTACATAAACCCATTTATTTATCCACTATTTCCGGAATATCGATTCAAACACGCAGGTACAGTTTTGGAGCAGATAACGATCCACCTAGTCTAATATCTAAACTTTTTGAACTAGACCAGTACCGCAGATAAATACAGACGTACATCGAGGTCAAGGAGCGGATAACCCATGACTGAATGCCAATAGCTGAACATCATTAGTCTATTGGACAAATCTGCACTACACGTGTTCATTTGATGGCTCAGAGGGTTCTTGTTAGTCACTTTGAGTCTATATCGGGAAAACAACGTCAAAAAGAGCATATCCAGTGACACCAGATCAACCAGGACAGTGGCGGCCAAATGATCACACGTAAACCTGTCAATTTACCTCAGCCATGGTCGAATTCTAACTGTTCATGTAAACGCTAAAACAGTAGTACCTTACATGGCCTCTCTCTCGCCTTTTCCTCTTTACCTATAAATCATATGATTTAACGGTAGTTTCGCTTCTGATCGGGGACATTTTTATCTTTTTAATATTTTCGTATATTTGGTAATACAGGTTATACAGCTTAGCCGGGCACCATGGTGATCGTACGAAATTGACATCTTGCCGAATATCGCAGTCATTGCGAATCTGCGCTTAATTGTTCTGTTGGTACATTCCCTAGGTGTAGAAAAGCTGTCGCATTTGTTTTCTTTTTTCGTCAGGCTTAATGCAGTGAGACACAAAGAACAGAAAAAAATCAAACAGAAAAAGTGAATTCGCAAGCTGCTTTGTAGTTTCGAATAGTTTATCCCAGGTTAGTACGCCCATCGTTACTATAGCTGATCTGATGTGAATAGAGACGTACGCACGTAATAGATTGCTAGTAATATTCTATTTCCATTTATTTCATTATTGTTTAACGCAAGACTCAAGAATTTCTAACTTGGGTCAGTTTTTATGAGCAGAGGAAATATAAGTGTCCTGAATAAACGACCCACCTTTGTTAAATTACTGACAAACTTTTGTATAACGTGCACATGCACCTTGTATTGGTGAAGAGCGCTCGACATCTTAACATCACAAAGGTCAACGGATATGTCCAAAGCCAGGCTTCGAACACGCACTTCGAAGGTAATAGTGCTTTTTCGCTGACAATATATAACAGGCTTACCTTGGCATGTGATGGCAACAAACAAAACAAGCAATTTGATCATCCTGCTGGCAATAGCGTTCCCCGTGACCCGTGTGCGTGAGTGTGTGTAGGGGATAACCTCCCCTTGACTGGTATCTCCCTGTATTTGACTACGTGAGCTCAATATTACAGGTTATCAGTTTGTATTGTGATCTGATCGCGATGGATTGGGTTGCACTGGAAGAGCAAATGGCTGAACAGATACCATGGATGCATATAGGTCGTTCTTTTGAGATATACAAACCTGTCTATCTATACTAGTTACAATTATATACGTGTAACAGGAACAAGTCGTTCAGATGTGTTAACTTGGTTGAACCACATCTAGTACTTTATAAAAAACAACAGGTAGATAATAACAACTTGGTAAGATTTTAATGGTTGTGTTTATTTTATGTAGTAATGAATTAATCGTAAAGATCCAGTTTTGTTCGTCACAGCTGGAATACGACAAAGTAAAAATTAACATACAGGAATTATGACAGAAATGAAATGTGTTTCCGAATTGAACCCAAGTCTTCAAAACTGTAACCTTCATGAAAACTCGGTATTTTCAAGCATTTGTTCAAACACACCTGGTTACTACTACAGAACATCTCAGCAGAAGACCTACGGTCAAGCTCTGAGTTGAACTAAACAGGGATCCCATACAGCCTATTTCGTCCAGTTTTGAAATTGTCTTTTTTAAGCTGCTTAAACTGTTTACTACGTTGAGAGCCACTGAGAGCAATTTTAAACTCTTTTACCAATTCATTTTCAGATGAATGGTTGAAGACCACTTGTCTTCCACCAACACGACAAATACATCAAACGTTGTGAAGTTTATCTGTAAGTTGCCAAAGGTATGTGACCTACGCTGGTCAGTCTGTATTAAATAAATAAATCAAAGGGTCAAGAGGCATAGATCCGTGGCGAAAAGCCTCAATATAAACCAGCTGAGGATTCCGCCAGTAAACAGAGAGAAGTATAGAAGCTTACAGCACCTACATGGACAGTGACAAGCAATTGATATCATGAAAATTCAGCTATCATCTGACTAACGTATTAGGCCTAAGTGCGATATATATTTTAGACCTGAAAATATTGTAGGAACAAGACCAGTAACTCTTATGGGATAAAATGCTCTTCGGGAAAGACCTTAGATTAGTTGCCTCCCTTCCATGTTATATTGATTGTGTCTCGCGTGATTAAGCCCGAGCCACACTCTGATTAAAGTCATTTTCTTTCTTTCACGAAACTCCTCCTTGTTTTGCATGCAGGCGTGCAGTCCCCCAGACTGTGGGATTACACTTAGTTGGCATCCATATTGAAGACTGCGTAATAATAAGCGAATATGTAAGTCCTTTCAGTTTGAATGCACATTAAGCTCTGACTTACAGTTTTTATTTAATTAAAAGACGTCATATTGGCATTGTATGTGGCGGGAATAATTTCTCAGACATCCTTGTGATGAAAATAACAGTAACCACATACAGAGAGATGCTTTGTCTCAAATTTATTGGTCTTCAAATATTGTGAAAAAAATTAGATCTTCACTTAAATGATATGATAGTCCTCAAAACCACTAGGATTTAGTTCTCCTAAAGTTCGTTTCATCCTGTTCTGAGGATTTATATTTAAAAAATGAGATTCTGTTTAGAGAACTGGTCTAGCAATGATCGAATTACCTTTTTTATTCCCCTAACCGGAGGTAACAGTTTTCGATAGATAACAAGGCCTAGAAACATGCAGGAAATCCGGGTTCATTTCTTCACATGTTTTACACAAAAAAATTAACACTTCATCAGGCACTCAACTTAAACGGGTAAAACATTTAAGTAGCGGTTGCTGAGGTGTCTAGGTGCACGGGATATACATATTGCCTGATGCAGTTTTATTGAGGTAGAGCTGCTGGAGTCACGACGAACATCATCCTCATTTCTTTATGTATTTATTTATTTGACTGAGTGTCTTAGGTCTTACTCAAAAATACTTTACTTATACGAAAGCGCCCAGCATTATGGCAGGAAGAAAGCGGACAGAGCCGGGGGGAAACTCACGTCCTGATATTTGACTCCACCAATGCTGAAAGAGGCATAAAATCTCAAAGAAAGAAAGAAAGTACCAATCGGTTGCTTTACTTAAAGCCGTAATAAATACCATTTCACTTTCAATTCCATGGGTGCAGTTATGAACACAATGTGTCTATGATAAACCACAGCCCTTGCTCAGGTAACTTACGAGCTTTCCCATAATGTGACACACAGCCATTCATTCGTAGATCGAGTACATGCCACCTTGGTGAAAGACAAGTGAACTTAAGACTTCGTAAAAGAGTTGTAATGGCTTTGGAGAGTCTGTTGCCGGCAGTATCACGGGTAAGAAAATCTCGTGCATTGTAACAAGGCCTCATATGTCTGAATGATTGCAAGACCTGCAAATTAACCGCGTGACAGCCACTAGTTTTGCCTTTATAAATAAACATGAAATTTAAATTTAAGACTTTATTTGACAGACTATATGGCTAGACCAAGATTCAAATAAAATGATCTTTTTGATTCCTCGGTAAGGTCTACAAGGGTCAGGATATTTTATGTCTCAAATACTCAGAATGGCGAACATCTGCATCCTGGAATTTATTACAATAATGTAGTATCCGGTTTCTGGTGAAAAAATGCTATCCGGGTTTTGTGGTTTAAAACAGCCAATAACACTGCGATATACATTGTAAACGGACCTTATTCAGGTGCATGTTATACGGCAATTGCCAGCTTATTGTAGCTATAAAGAAATAACAAAAACTATGTTTCATTAGTAGCAAAAGTTAATATCTACATAGGCCGCCTGTATTGAAAGTCATGAAAACCAAAGATCTTCTCTGATCAGAATCACATGAAATCTCGTCTCATCGTCTCTCAAATTGAAAAATTCCTTTCAAATTCTCAGCGAATGCGGACACCATTGATCATGAGATTTGGCAATAGAGCGTGCATGGATGGAGATAATGCTATTTTGTTTTTTTTAATTCCCAGGTATAATACAAACCAGGTTGTATTGTTGACATCTTCTGATTCCTTACAAGTTTAAATGGGTATATACCTGGCTGAGACTAGGAGGCCCTTGACCAGTAAGATCGCGTATTCCAATCAAGCTGTTTGGACTTCGGCCGGGGTTCCAAGTCAGAAAGATTAAGTCAGGTACCGGGCAGAGGTAGATTAGTATACTACGATTTCACCGGTTTCCTTCACCCATACATGAAGGAGATCTTTCAGGTACCTGGTAAAAGTAGATAGGTTTTCTACGATCACTCCTGTTTCTCCAACCCATAAACCTGAACATTACCTCGAAATGTAAGCAAACATAAGTGCACTGGAACGTTTTGTATTCAGTCTGTCGAACCATGTCCTGGAAACTATGGTGCTCGAAACGTATGTAAGTTAAGGCGATACAAACATAAGCGCACTGGACCTTATTGTATTCCATCTGTTGGACGGAATCCTTACTATTTATTTATTTATTTGATTGATGTTTCACGCCGTACTCAAGAATATTTCACTTATATGACGGCGGCAATTTCCTCACAAGTATGGTTCTCAAAATGCATGTAAGGTAAGGCGATACAAGAAAACGTAAGTGAACTGAAATTTATTGTATTCCATCTGTTGGACGGTATCCTTAAAAATATGGCGTTCGAAATGTATATAAGGTCAGGTGATGCAAACAAAAGCAAGTGCACTGAAGTTTATTATTTTCCATCTGTTGGACGGTGAAAATATGGTCCTCCAAATTTATGTAAGGTAAGGTGATATACAAACATAACACCTATTTTATTCAATCTGTTTGATGGTATGTATTAATGTATGTCTGCTCGGGTTTAACGTCGTACTTACCAATTTTTCAGTCGTTTGAGGACGAAGTGTCCTTAGAATGTTTAAATACTGTGTCTTCTTGTGGCAGGGCGAGTCCATGCTGCCGCCAATGGAACAACATTCCGAAGACACCACAGATGACAACGCACCCAATAACTTTACACTGACATCAGACCGACCAGTCCTGTTTCCCTGTTCTAACCTATCAGTACAGAGCGACAAGAGAGACAGCAACATGTGCTATTTTTAAAGTCTTTGGTTTCACCCCACCAGGGTTTGATCCCTGATCTCCTGACCCCGACGCAGACGTTCTAACCACCAGGCCATCTGTTTGGCGGTAGCTATGAAAATGTGGTGATATAAATGTATGTAAGGTAAGGTGATACAAGCAAACATAAGTGCACTGAAACTTATTGTACTCCGTGTGTTGGATGGTATCCTTGAAAGTATGGTCCACGAAATGTACGTAATGGTAAATTCATTTTCGTATTTGCGGATATCACTCATGTCAATTGCTGGCTATATGAGGGACGAAAGTGCTGGCTGGAGACATCGAATGTCTACATCAAGGACACAACCATTACGTCTTTGTGGTTATATGCCGTGATGGAAGTTAATAAGCGATAATAAGACCCACTCAGCTAGCACACTTCTTCCGTCAAAGAGATGACCGGTACTCTGTCCAAATATCGTACGTTTCCTCTCAAGAGATGTCAGCTCATGTCCCCGTGAACAGTTTTACGTCAAGTTTGTACATAGAAAACCTCTATCTTATTTAATTTTATAACCCCGATATTAAACACATCTGTAGCGCTTGGCAATATATTCACCGGAACAACAATGACATGAACGAAGGAAACAGGCGGTTTTATACCAAAATCAATTATGTATTTATTTCATATAAAGGACTCCTGGCTTCAGATAGCAGAGAGAGAAATTTACGGTAAGCTGATAGAATAAAAGTGCTCCTAAATACATGGTCGATAGTACATGGTAGAAAGGAAATACAAAAATGCTCAGAAAAACAACAACCAAACTTAACCATGTCTACAACTGTTATTATTCCGTAAGTAATAAATAGTAGTTAAACAAAAGAAGTCCTGTGTTCCTTCCTGGAGACTAACACAAAGAACGCATTTCCACCGCAGGTAAAATGAAGTTAACAATGGCATGTCTCCAAGTAAACCCGGTTAGACAGGCGTTCTGAAGAGAGGAGTTCGAAGAGGAAGAATGGTCTAATGGCGACTACATTAGTGCCGGCTGGCTCACGCTGAGGGGGCTAATACTGAGACGATTAGAGCAGAGAGAAGCACCCCAATACCTGTTGTTTTGAAGGACCAGAGCGAGGAAATGGAACCTGGAACGGAAGGTATTAGAGCCGTGAAAATGGAAGGAGCTGTAGTGGATAACAAACACTCCCAGATTACATTACGGCAATGATAATGCTGGAATGTCTCAGTTGAGTTTTTGTAGTAAAAATTATTAATATAATACGCCTATCTATTGAAGTGTATTTTTGGAGAAAGATTTAGTCTTCTCATTGTGAACGTACCAGCCGAGGTTCTCTCACAGACGTAATTGTTCTCAGCAGTACACGCTGCGTCCGCCAAGAAGCCTCCAGCCAGGAGGACACTACAGTCCGGAGAACAAGTGGTACAGGAAGGAGCTATGTCCCACGGGCTGCATTGAGAAACAAAACCAGAATGAGAGAGAGAACCCCCCCCCCCCCAAAAAAAAAAAAAAACAAAAAAAAAACAGGTAACTCTTCCCGCATAAATTCCCACCAAGTAATTATTTATAGAACGGCTGACGTCTGCTTTCATTAAGCATTATTTGATAAGCAATCTTTGTCACGGGAGAGCTATAAGACACCCTCGTTGTTGAATTTGTAGACGTGTACACCCAACATAAAGGACTTTCCTCACCTAAGATTCCTTGGCTTGTTCTACAACCCACAGAATTGACAACCCACGTCATTTCCCTAATGGAAACTAAAATAATCTGGGGTGTTTACTGCCGATCACAATGCCTTGTAGGAGGCAACAACGAAAGCTGACTCTTCCGACAGGTTATATCTTACCACATGTCCATTTCGTGGAAAGCATGAACGACCGCTGATGTAGCTTACACCAAGATAAGTTTTAAATACTAGGAAACGTTCCAAATATTTGTAAATTTCTAATATTCAAAATAGTGTGCTTTATAAAATAAATGTGTCAGTCTATGTGAGAGTCCCTTCATGTAATGGAATTAAATTTACCACCTTAGCTAGGCTTAAGCTGAGATGGTTCCAAAGGAATAAAATTGTAAAACAAGAAATTGTAGTCCATATGATTCGGAAGCTTTCCAATGTATACTAAAATGAAGAGGAAGATACACCCGACATAAAGTTTATATTCCGTGTTATTTGGGAAAGGTCAGACAGGTGTTCAGGTTTATAGCGCATGTTGCTAAACTGGCGCTTGTCTCGAAGATTTTGTGAGCCCAAAGATAGACGACGGACTCCACATTTGGAAAACGAGCCCGAGGGGTAGCATTGTACTCTACCCAACTCCAGGGTACTCTACGGTTTTCATTCATGAAAGGATTACTATAAAACTGTAGAGAAGCACCAAAGCGATCTATTCAATACTAGTTATGTCTTCGTAGGAGAGACTTCTGCTTTTGCAATAGTATTGAAGCTTACCGGTATCACTAAATATGGCTGATGATATATAACACACTTTATTTGTGTGTATGTTTTCAAAACAGCAGGGGGGGGGGGGCTCCGTCGTCGACAGGGTAGTGCGATAGTGTAGAGTGACATCGCCTAGCACCAATGTGATCGCTGTGAGTTCAAGTCCAGCTCACGCTGGCTTCCTCCCGGTCGAACGTCGGAAGTTCCTCTCACCATAATGCTTGCAGCCGTCGTATAGGTGAAATATTCTTGAGTACGACGTAAAAGTCCAATCAAATAAGTAAATAAATAAATGACATCTACAGGCGTCATAACAGCCATTCATATAGCAGCTGCCAAACATAATGGGAAACTCGTAAAACTCCCTCCCACCTTTAACAAAAGGGCCCAAAGCTGTGTGCTCATTTGTTCTTTCTCGGTAGTCCGTCACACATTTAGGTGTATGTGTGCTCACAAAACACTTAGGTAGTACACAGGCACTGCAGCATCATAGCAGGAAACAATGTGTTTTTCCATGGCTCATGAGAGTTTCCCAATGAAATTTAGCAGTATTAGACTGCAGCATGGAGAGTGAAGCCATATGATTGAGGACAGTGTGATAGTTGGCAAAAGCCAGCCGCCTAAACCCACCCCTTTTCATTTTATTTCAGTTAGATCTTTATTCATACCCGTTCATGCAAATGCGTGCTTTGTAGTAACTCATACGTCCAATGACATCAGGGCTAAAGCAAAATTAAGTAAATAAATGCAATGATCTTAATTTCAATATATCCAACATCACTGATCTAGAATTACGCAAAATGCTGAGTTGTCATTACAGTTAACAAGCCGTCACATAAACGTAATGCAACAGTTCTAAAAGCAAGCTCAATACAAAGTACCACAGGCCTGTGAAAGTATGTAAAGTAGGAAATTGGGACAGAGCAAAGTACGTAAGGTAGGAAATTGGGACGGAGCAAAGGCATGCAGTTTAAATGGTATTTGCTTTCCTTTCATAACTTCATCGGTTACAAGGCAGACCGCTGAATATTAGGCAACGATGGACACCGCGAGATTTGGCGAGTCAACATTTATAAGGGTAGTTGTGTACCAAATTAAACAAAAATCTATTTAAGATGACTACTATAAATATTTTAAATTTGCATCAGTACGCACACCTGACATCTGGATTGTCAACCAGTCCGAGTAAATCCTCTTTATCCTCATGTCGTCCGTCCGACACGCGGAAGCCGTCGTCAGTTTCACAAGACGTCGTACGGTTGTTTTTTTCCCGTAAATCTGCATTGTCCGTGTTTTAGCTAAGTAAGGTGACATCAATATACGGGGAATAATGAACGAAATGAATTATGCCACAGGTTTAGGAAACTGACGTCTAACTGCACACTCTTTATTGTTCAAAGCGCCTATCGCTCTGCTACTTATAGCCTTCAGCCAGCGAGCTTGTACATTGTCATTCAACTAACACTTGCTTATTCACGGTTATATGTGTGGATTTTGACTGATGAATCCCAAGAATAATGTGAAAACAATTATGATGGTACATTAGAACAAAATATAAATAAATAATACGTTATAATTCCTAAATAAATAATTAGGAAGTAGGAATCGCTGCAATTACCTTGAAGCTTTAACGTGTCTCTTATTTAGACGAGGTTTGTTGGTTCTTTCTCCACGTGTTGTGAAGAAAAGTATTGAGTTGTAAAGCTTGCCCGTTAAAAATTGTTGTGAAGGTTGAGATAATAAATCCATTTTAACCTATTTTTTTATTTTTTTACAGAGTGAGTAAGCACTAAATTCCAATCAGTTTTGTTGATTTTAGTGTCACGAACAAAAACCGAGAGAAATAAATTATTCACCGAACAGCGATATAAGCTTGATATCGAGGAACATTTGACGAAACAGATGATGAGCTGGCCTCACGCACTTTGCATATTTTTACAGGCATTAGAACCACACAAAAAAGGTATCCAGAAAACACGTTTCATTTAAAATCAAGAATGGTTGATCATAACAGTATTTCTGGAGGAAAGTTTGTTTTCTACCTAGAGCCGTGGGATACAGCCCATCAAATCCTCAGTGGTTTTCCGTATACTGATTAATGTCTGTCTTGATACAGATAGATGTGTGTGATAAAAGAGGTTTGTGTATACAGTCAGCTGAAGATTTATGTACACTCTGAGAACTGATAGGCAACCACTTCAGAATTTAATGCCATACAGAAAACGCCGCAAATTCTCTTTCAGGGCTTAAAGTAATGGATAGAAGCATCAAGTAAAACGTGCTTTATGTGAGATTGACCAGAACCATACGTACTGTATAAGGCATACATCTCGGTGGCACTGAACAGCTCTTTCTTTGTGTCGTGGGTTGTAAGTAAATGCCATCGACCAGAGCTGAGAGACCAGGATATACATCTCAGATAACGTAGTGTGCAGCTGTGCTCAAGCAATTTTATTTATAGAACTCTTTTTTCAAAAGAGAAAACTGGATTACCGGACTTTAAGCAACAATCCAGTCCGAGAAAACTGAATTTGAGCCTCAGACCGTTTTGGTCAGGTTCCCGTCAGCTTCGGCCATGCGGGATACCAACGCACCCTGATGTGACCACTTTCTGTAGGCAAAGCGTACGTGTTTCTGCGCATGCCTCTCGGATCTAATGACCCCGGTATAACTAACTAATGAATTATCTTCACCTTTCTTAACGCACTTATACCGACACTTTCTTATTGGCTGATTTGGTTAAGATGTCACTCCCGGATTTACTGACTCAGCTTACTGACTGGCTGGCTTACCCTCTTTTAAAAAAACCACGCAATTAATGACTATATCCTAGTTGACATCACGTTCTGCAATTTTCGGATTTTTTCCCCATAGCTATCAAATTCTTCAAGTTTTTGCCGACAGCTGGTACCACTGCCATAGACATGTTAACAACGATAGCATCAGGTTTCCGGGATTTCTTTAGTAAGCAATAGTCCCAGGGAGCCAGCCTTCTTGTGTCGTGTTCTCAACTTCGGTAACACTCAGCCTCCAGACACCTAGCTGGACTGCGAGAATAAATCATTAGTTGTCTCTTTCGTAGGACAATCCAACTCATGTGTTAACTTTGTAATTTACAGCCCAACACTGTTGGACATCGAACTATCAGAACCAGTATAGAGGGGTTTCTAACTATAACTCTTTTGTCGCTAAGGGTAAGAAAAGCTCTACTGTATCAACGTCAAAAATTATTTACCAATAACCTGTCTCACCATGTACAGGGCGGCACAACTGATATCACTTTCCTTCAGGAACTCTTTTAGCTTGCAAATGTTCCTGACCTCAATTTTCTCTTTCCTCCATGTAATTTAAATAACTTTTTGCGAAACTTTTTTTCGGAGGCCCCTGTCGGAGTAAATGTAATAAAGAAACAGCTGCCAAACATTTTTGACAGGTCATATGATGAAGTAGGACTTTCTTTACCTTTACCGATAAAAGAATTCGAACCCGAAACTGCTATCCTGGACGGCTGAAAGTCGCGTCCGCAAAAAAAGGATTATTGTGCCGACTCGCCGTGTTCAACCATGGCCAGTCAAATGAAACAGGACAAATCTGATTCAGAAACGAATCGATGTCTCTCAAATGCTACAATTCGTATCACATAGCTTTTTTAATTTTTATTTTCATTTGACCTATCGAATTCGACGAATAGACGCAACAAATCACTCAAGACTGGACTCATTACTTACATTATATCTAGACGTGGTATTACATCATATGACTCATAGACCAATGTCCCTTCAGCTGCAATATCGTTTAGGCCGGTCCAGTGAAACAATCCCAGATTCTGCCGGGCGGTCAACTGAGAATTGACAAATGCCTGAAAACCAAAGATGAGCTACCAAGTTATATCTGCCTGTAGTTAGTTCTCTGTGGCCTTTCAGCGCTGTGTGTAATCAGGACCAAAACAGTCAGCCGCATTTACAGAGTACCAAAGATGAAACACATAGGTGAAATTTCCACACGATCATTCTGGTTTACTTCGAAACAAGGAGAAATAATTTAATACTCTGTCATTTTCAGCCAAGTTATCCAATGGAAAAGTGAAAACGACAGTGATCATTAAATAAGCAATAAAAGCCTATTCAACGATGGCAGGAAGTCACAAAGTGGGTCTTCCTCTCAGGATCTGGTGTCGCCACCATTTGCCACCGATGTGTTTGTGTTCCGAGAGAGTTTATTGGCATGATATATAAATTTTAAGGCAACAACTATCATTTTATACGAGACCGAAGAGCCCACGCGTTTTTTTCCGGTCAGTATCATATCTCTGTTAACATTCACACCCGGCAAATTCAGTTTTAATATCACAGTCGCACTGTCAGAATGTATAAGACACTGGCTATTATCACTATACATCAGACATAAAAGTCATTCATATTACTTTATGCGAAAAACTGGAATATTGTCCTTGGGGCAATCTTTAAAACATCTTTAAATAACTCAAGGTTATACAATGGCACTCGGCGTCCCGCACCTGCGCAGACATGTTAAATGAGACCCGTTGTCTGCAGCTGATAATGAATTGAAACTGGTACCTCGTCACGATGGCCGTACAGAGATCTTGGAGCTGAAATTCTATACTTTTGAGAGAAAAGAACTCCCCGGGTGTCCGTTACAGTGCGAGTGTTAATGTAGTATTGGCCTGTGCCGTTTAGCTTCCGTTATGTTAACTCATTCGTCACCTTGCTTATGTCGAGTTCAGTATTCATCACTGACACGTAAGTTGGTTTCCTTTGACAAGCTACTGAGTACGGGATCCTTCCTTTACCACCTGTACTGCAATGTAAGATTATGGCCATAACTCCCTTCATTTCGGGAAGACAACACATCATCAGAAAGCGGCACACGACACCTATATCAGTATCATATCATCTTTTATGTCTCGTCGTCTGTCTCTTCTAATTTCGGCTAGAAGCAATCAGCTAATTACACGGCTGTTATAACCAATCCTTCTCTGTAATTACAAAAGTTTTGATCATTGGCCGAAGATTCAAAAGCGTGTCAACTAACACCGGTATTAAGTCATTTTTTATTTAGTTTAGTGCAACAGGGGGATCATTGCTGTTATTCAATATAGCAGTAGCAGATTTAGTTCATATTGATTACAATATTGTTGCACAGTTGTTCTGCTCCAAGAACAAAACTGAACAAACAGAATTGGGCATGTATGGATTGAAATCAAATAAAATGAAATCAAAAGGGCAGTTTGAACCGGCAGTCCTGGACTTTGATGTCTTTAACTAGTCTTATATTCGATCTGCCTCATTTTTTTGCTTGTTATCTATCCTATAAATGGAGACCATAGACCTGTGTGGATTGAAATCAAATCAAATGAAATCAAAAGGACAGTTTTGAACCACCTGTCCTTGATAGTTTTCTGTACCCACCAGTTCATCCGGAGTGTCGAGGGCAAGTAGAGATCCCACCAAAGGCTCAGCCAAATTCCTACACACTCGTCGGGCCATCCACCAGCTCAGCTTATTACCACGAGCTGTTAGCGGGCCGAAAAAGTAACAGGAATCTCCAAAAGCCGTCCAGTTCCCCGGGCAACCTTGTCCTGGATCAGTGGTGGAACATGAGCAATTACCACTCAAATATATCCGCTATTAATGACATATCAAAAAATTCATTTATAACATGTATAACATGATTTACGGGTGGCAAGCAGATCTATAAGTAGCCCTGTGTGCCTGTGAATGGATTGGTCCGCCAAATATTTTGACATCCTAAATCTTTTAACATGCGTTAAATTTTTGACATCTTATCTTTTTTTAAATTTGGTCATTAGAGACCTGATGCAAGACTATGATTTTCCAAATGTTTCAGCTCTTCAGAAATCGGGGTAGTGACCACGAAAAAGGCCACTGGAGAGAGGCCATGCTTCTATCACGATGATATACGCGTCTGTGAATATATTCATGATGCTTGTTTACCTACGTAAGAGAGGGACTGACCACGCAGTACATTAAAAATATCCGTTTTAGGTGTAAGATAACATTGATAATGATTTAAATAATACATGTGATGATGAATTTTCCTGGCATTCATTTTATCCATTGTTATTTTTTTTGTTATTTGATCATAACCAAAGCCACTTCACTTCCCTTCACTAAGCTGACGAGAATAAATACTACTGCTGCAAAAAATACATTGAACAAGTTTGGCAAAGCTTATATGTAGGAAACGTAACGATAGGTAGAATTAAAACAATTCGTGTACGCGAATGGGTGCGAATCAAGAAGTAGAGGATTGAAAATTGCCAGAGTAGTACAATGATTATGGGTGGAACTGACAGACCATCATTTAATCTCCTAGCCGCAAGATAAAATGGGACACTACAAAAGCATTAGCAACCAGTAAACCAAACATTAAGAAGAGAAAGCTGCTCTAAGCCTTCAGATATTAAGAAACAGACCACCACTCAGCCGAGACTAATGATACATTCTGCCAATCGCCTATGATCGGACTGGAGAAAGGCCGCCATAACCTATTTACCACTTAGTCTTTTCACGTCTTAAATCTGTATTCTTCATTTACTTACTGTTGTATGTTACTCATTGTAATACCCAGACAACTTATTCCTTTCCCATCTGACCAGACGTATTGTTTATATTCACCATTTGTCCCATTGTATTCGTCTGACAACTTTCACATCTCCACTTATTGGTCCCCACCCTTTCGTCTAGATGTACTGTTTTATTTCTATCTTTTGTTTAAGGGTTTAACACCGCCGTAGCGGTGTTTGGGCATTCTCAGGATTTGTTTCGGTACGAAACAAGGTTCAGCGGTATGGGGCTAGACAACAAATACCAAGACGAAGGTGATAAAGTCTATTCTACCCTCTCAAACTGAAGAAAATGTAGAAAAAACGGCATAATTTATGTAGCCGATCTATTACTCCCTCCGCCGAGGTCATGAATTTTAGACCAATCCATGGCAAGCTTAGTCTACTACAGCTGACCTAGATATTTCAATGACGTCGTTGTATGACGTCGTGTCCTATTGTTGCGTGACGTAGGTATGTAAAAGATTACTACATATGTACTGTGACGTCAAAGAAAAATTATGTTTCATGACGTTCCAACCCTCAGATTAGAACGTCATGAAGCATAATTTTTCTTTTTCCGACGTCATCTTGTTTGCGTTTGAAGCATGAAAAATGTAAACACAAAAGTAATATGTGTAAATTATTTGAAATAGCACTTTCATCACTGAAGAAAATCCTGATAATTGTCCCCTTTATAAATATTGTGAACGATGAAAGCAAATCTACCAAATACTAGTATACGAGCTCAAGTCACTTTATTTACAGAAATAAAGGGCTTGACTGAATATTATTCTGGGAAGTAAATGTACCAGCTTGTATGATGTGTGACAAACTCGATGTTGTTTGAATGGTCATCTCTATTTAATATGTATATTTGCACACGGTCCACAAATTGACAGCGGGGTACAACATCATCATAAGACTCGTAATGTGCCGCCTTAGATTGTTACTTCCTCTGAAAGAAGCTAATATTGCACACACCGCTACTTGAACAGCGTGCTACTTTTTTATTCCATGCCGATATTTTGGTGGTCTGATGTCGTATTCTACATAAATCGTTTCCAACAGCATGAGTTCCAAATCCATAGAAATTGTCAGCCAGATTTTCTACAAAACAATTTACTATTCTCTTTGGGACATAATCTTTTCTACTATGTAGAGTAGGATTTAGGTCGGCCAGTAATACCTGATAAATGGTGTGTAATTATACGTTCTACCATAATTTTTTGGTGAAAAATAAGTTGAATTTCCTCATATTTTTGGCTTGTCCGAACAGCTACAAGTTTTGCAATTTAAATAAAGAGAAGCCTAATTCAGATATCAAAGATATCATGGAGGCACACAAGGTTAAATGTCGGCTACTTTACAGGAAGTTTTTTTTTAAACCAGAAGCTCTGGGGGTAACAACTAAGGGTATTAATCAAGGACAACCAAGGTCCACCAGGTGTATATGTTAATTATTAACATTAATTGTGTGACGTAATTGCACAAGTAACAGCAACAGATTCTAGTCCTGAAAATTGGACGATGCCATTCCACGTTATCAACCGACGACCTCAGATTCAAATCACGCATGGAAAAGTATATATCACAAATTTTGGACGTCCTGTCATTTAACACGGGCCTGTCTGTCAACGGGGATGCGTGAGCGCAATGTATGGGTAATACCTTATCAGTTTACACATAGCACATCATCGTAAATGAACAACAGATTACACAATTTAGGTGCCAGTGACTTTAGGCAGGGGAAGTTCCCCGTTGAATGGTGTCGCCAAACAAATCAAACGCATTGCAGATTCATAATAATCAAGTATTAGGCGGCATACCAACTTAGAATTCGGTAGCCTACTGATCGTCAGTTTACGAATACGGTAGAGGTCAGTTATTATTAACCTGCGAAATGACTGTGCTTCAATGTCAAAGGTCTTTGGCCGTGCCTTGCATTCCCGTTGACACGTTACCGCGCAACTCTTCATTCGCAGAAAGCAATGCCCACCTGGTTTGATGAATACGCCTCACTTGCGTCATATAAGCCTGATTAGACTTCACAGTCCGTAAATGATAATAATTCTCCTTGAGCTGAAGATGTGCACATCCTCAGTCTCCTGTGACTGTCCCACTACAAGGCTACCTGCTCCCTCTATAAAGTGGCTTGTATTAAACATCTCAGTTAAATTAACAGCTTTTGTGCTGCATTCTTAAACACAAACTTGATGCTTTCATTAGCCGTAGCTTGGAACTGAGGAGAAAAGTCCAAAACAATTGAGCGTATATGATGTATATGATGACATGAATTATGCTGCCCTTTCTTATTTGATGTTAACTCTGAGCCTGAAACTTCTGCTTAAGTGAGTTGCTTGCCATCGACGATGCCAAACGAAACCTTACATTCGCTTAGGACGTTTTTGATCAGGATCCGATTTCATGAAGCCAAAGTCGAAAATTGAAAATGTGATTTAGACGCTTATTTGTACACGATGTATTTATGAATAGGGAACACTTAACAACAGTTTTGGTAAGACAAATACACGTATATATCTAAATTTCAACACCTGAGGGCCATAAATTGAGTATTATATCAAGGCTTTTAAGCTGTGACTTCAGCCAAAAATCACTTTTGCAATTGGCCCCTACGCATGTCATTCAGTACAAATTGCTCGCACAGGTGTTTTGGTGCTGAACGCCTATGTGGCTTGCAACCGTCAAAGATCTCTCTCCACCCACTTTAAAGATAAAGAAGTGTTTGGGGTGGCATACATATAAATCGGTTGCACTACAGGTAACAGCTAAAACCATTTATTGGTGGTTTAAAAGCCTCAATTGCCATCATCTTTCACAACCCTCTGAATCTAGTTGCCATGGTTTCTTCTTTTTATGGTTAATGGCGTCTAGTTTGGGAAGACGTTTCCACCTAAGAGGAAACGCTTTTCCGTTAAACACTTAATTGTAACTTGGGAAGCTTTCCGTTCTGATGCATTAAAACACTGACATATCAGACGCATCAGTCCTATTTGCAGACGCCTCGGCTGAGGAAGCAGTTATTTCAGATTTGCTCTACAGTAATGGGCAGTATTTGATTAGCGATGGAATAAGGATAGCGGGGCAGTAGGCACTCTGAATACACACCTTGACTGAAAGCTTCGCATATATAGCCCGCTGCCAATCCACATGACATATCGTCCCAGGTTTGTTTGACGAATATGCCCACACAGTTCTGGATGCCCGAGTAATCATTAGGCTCTATATTCCATACCCTGTCATCGGTATTGAAAATGTACACAACTATATGACGGATGTTTCTATTGTATGGTAATTAGTTAGCAATACATTACGGATCTCTGCTTGAAAAGCTGTTTAGTATAGATAATGAACATATTATGCTTCCACCTATATAAACCAATTATACCCATCAAGCCTATCCATGAAGTGGTAATTACAAATGAAGATGGTAAGAGATATATTAAAGACCTTGAACTTCTGTTGTTTACATGTGCTCATTGGCTTTCAGGTTGAATGTTAGTGATTCATAATGCCCCAAAGCGTGTTTCTCTCTGGTCGTTTAAAACTCACACAACACCGTCTGGAGGCTTTGTTCCATCAGTGAATGTCCAGTCTCCGTCACTAGAAGGAGCTGTCATCTGAGTCCAGTATCGGGCGTTGTTATACCGTGTCATGTAGGAAAGATAGTTCTAAAACAGATCGCCAAGAAAAGATTAGAGCTCAAATTGCCAAAAAGTTGAAACTGATCGGTATGCAGGTCTGCTAAGTACCTTTGAATGCAAACAAATAATGGTGGATATACAGAGATTTTTCATCACGATTTTGGTTCTTACTCAAACAGAAAACTTTAAACCGGAGAGAAATGTACTTCAGTAGTGTGTACAGTACAAAATGCATAAACGAATACATATATAAATATGTAGGCGTATATGTATATATTTAAATAAATAATTAGGTACATAAACTATCCAGATCTTAGGTGCAAATATTATTTTGCGAGAAGAACATGTAAAATTATGCAATTATGCATAATCGTTTCTGTCACAAACAAAGGATACGATCTCAAGAGAAAGAAAATAATGACTTCATGGTCTCTTTTGAATTGTCAACTGCTAACTGTGAGCTGCAAGAACATGGCAAACGAAGAAAAGAAAACATTACTGTTGGGCAAGTTTGGCTAGCAAACCGTTCCCGGGTGGATTCATTTTGTGCTGAATCTGTTGACCATTGTTTGTCTGTAGCGGCAGAGAGTTGACCACTCTCAGACGAACGTGATTACCTATTTTCAGTAGTTTCATCTCCCGGACAAACGTTGCCGGTTATTGGCCCTAATTAAACCCACCACTGCCGCAGGTGCGCGGAAGTCTCATGGAAATCAGCTTAATCCAGCCAAGAGACTTTATTTCAAATGTCTCATAGATGATACTTGCGATTTATCACATTTCAGGTAAGATAAATGTACGCTGTTGGGTAATAGAACATGCACCTGACATGCACCATATTCGTGAATATGCTTTTTTATTTTTTCTGCTGACTCACTTTACCATTTTACCTATCCGTTGGTCACATTGGCATTTTCCCAGGAGAGCCTTATTCGGGGTTACCATGCCATGATTGTGGTTGATTTAGTATGCTATACATATTCGATCTGAGGTAGTAGGATGGCTGGAATCGATATCCATTTTACCTACACGTATAAAGGAGTAGAAATACTGAGTTGATGCAAAACTTTAAACCTAGCCGTCGAAACCAACACACCATACCAGCCGCCATGGTCAATCGCAAGACCAGTTTCCAAAAACGACAAATAACACAAACCATCAAAGGGCTGAGAAAATATATATATATATAAAAATTAAGACGGATTCATGCAAAGAGAAGCATTCAGCTCTTTTCAATGAGGAAGAAAAGGCGTTATGAATGCTCTAGGTGGATGAATAAAATCAGTATCCAAATCGTGTACCATTTTAATATATATATATATGGTGTCGACAATCAACTATTTAACTCAGCTGCGCTATGATAGCAACTGTTCATATATCCAACGTGGCGATCACACTCAACACGATGAACAAACCGCCCCTCGCCCCCCCCCCCCAAAAGTTCTCCAAACTAGATGATGCGATTTTGGATGAATGAATGATTATGTCTTAAGCCCACTTCACGTATTGCAGTCATATCGTGGCGACTATCTGATTTTGTATATCACTCTTTAGTGTGAAGGAGATGTAAGTTAAGAAGCGCAGGTTTAGATTCATGGAAGATTGGGTGTCATATCTAGGGGCTGTACTACCATATTCTATTACCATATAGATATCCATTCATACATATGATTCAGATAAGTTATACGCTTATCAAAAAACTGTCACTGAAAAACACCAACCCATTTCCAGACATAATTCGTGAAGAATATCAACTTTCAAAGAGACCAATTGATTGTCTCACCATTCGTCGCCTAAATGTTCACAAGCACTACATTGCAGGGCCTACTCATACGCGGACTCTGGGTCATTAACGACTTACACAAGACAGAATAACGGCAACAGATGGCACAATGCTCATAGGGGGCGCTGTCAGCTTATACACACTTACTCGTTCATTGAAAACCCAGATAACGCCGCTCACAGCTGCCCGTCCAAATAATGTTGTGTACTTGAGCGTCTCTGGGATTTCCAAACAAGCTCTCATTGCTGATGCCAGTGTTAAAATCCTCTACATGCTTGATATCTGGGATTTCATCTGCACCCAAATTCTCGAGAGAAACCTTTAGTACACACTAAGTGTTATGAAGTTTTGAGAGGAGCACTCAGAAAAGGCGTCAACGGAATGTAGTGGACTCCCTTGTGGTTGGTTATCTGAAGTGCGTAACTGAGGATTACTTCTTTTAGCGGGCTTTTAAAAATGTCTCTCTGTTTTATTTACTTTTTTTATGTTCTCATTCATTTCGAAAACCGTTGAATGATGCCTGATTTAAGCATGCTCTAGCCACGATATGGCTCAAATATGCAGCGTTAAGGCATAATCATTCATTCACCCTGAAATTCAATGTCTCGGTCGCAATCAAGAACACATTGCTGTTGGCCTACTCAGTTGGCAGAGATTCAGAGAAATTTACAATGTATCGCTAATTAAACACATGTTTAGTAGCCAGAATATGGCTGCAATGTCGCCGATTTGACAGTAAGCCTTAAACATCCATTTATTCACATAATTAGTGTCCAAATCAAGGGAAAACAGTTGGTCAGATGGGTGTCCGGAACTATAATAATTTTACGGCAAACTTAAACCTCGATTTTTGTGAAGAATGATAAAAGTATGATTTGATAAAATAATAAGTGATGCACGCTATGGGGATTCCAAACATAGTGTACCGCTGAATGCCTGTGATTACATCTTAAACTCTAAGGTGTACCTTTAGGTATGTATATGATATTAAGCGACCACGACAAAAAGCACAGTCCCACGACAAGCCTGACCAAGAATGATCTCAACGACACCTAATGCAGATTTGTTTTATTAATTTTATTTATTAATAGTGTGAAGAATTTCATGAGATGGGTTGTTAGCAATTAAACCTTGGGTGAATATCAATTTTCTTTATTGTTGTGCTTTTTATGATTTTTTTATGAAGCATCGCCAACTAGAGTGCAAATTGAACATACCTCTGAACCTATTATCCAATCGCTTAATGGACATTTCTAAGGCTGATAAATTTGCAAACACCCCACACTGTAACAAATTAACGTAAAGTGAAACAAAGGAGTAAAACGATTTGAATGAAAACCACACGTAAACGACGAGAAGTCAGAAGTTTCGAACAAGCAGAACCAAAAATGAACGCACCTTTTCGTCCTCTGTTTGGATCTTCAGCAAATCCCCACCTTTTTCCATGCACTTTTGCTGGGCAACATCGTGTGTCTCCGGAAAGTCATTTTCAAAATAGTAACATTTTTCTCCGCCTCTGACCCACGATCCACAACCAAGCCGACCATCGTAGGCCCTGGGAACTTAACACAAGATGAGATTATGTTCCGTAGAGTGTTTAATATGGTATGATTTGCTGTATCAATCAATTTTGATGCAAACTGTTTCACACGATTTGTACTTCCAAAACTGTCTGACAGTTCATACCGTATGTCCTAATTTTTGCTGAATTCTGCAAACAGGCTACAATAAAATGTACCGTATGAATGGGGCTTAACTGAATGAAACACGGGAGGATAAACTGTGATCGCAAAAAGCCTGAATTCATTACACCATGCAGCCTAAACATTAAATATACGTGTATTCGAGAGGAACGTCACCTGAGGAATTCGTGAATTTGGCTTATAATCACCTCAAGTTAACCAAAGTACACATGTGGTAAAGTATCCGAAAGACACTATTTTACAATGTGTGTAATTTCCAAAATCGCCATTTTCTACTCCCATTTGTGTTTTTCAAGTTAAAATGCAATCTCACTTGAATTGTCACTGGTTTTGCACACATAGTTCGCCAGCCTGTCACAATCTTTGTCTGCCAGTTTCCCGTTGCTGTACAACATGACACAATTTTCTGCTCCGTTTAAGTTGTTCGGTTCTTGCACCCAGTTACTGTAATAAAATACGAAACATTGGATTAGCAGATGTTTCGTTAAAGTAAAGTTTCTTTCTGTGTTTCAGTATGAACTAAGACACATACTGCACGTGGTATAAGCAAATTAAAAAAGATGTAGATGTGGGCCGTGGCAGTTGGGCACTTACAGATCCTCAGTGTTTTGCGCAGGCGTTGTACCCCAGTACCACTGCTGGTTTTTCCGGTTGAGAGACGTCCACCACGAAAGAGTTGTCTGTGTTTGCTCCGGGAGTACAGACTTTAAATAGTCCTGGAACAATAAATATGTGACGCTGAAAATCCTGATCCTCGTTTTGTGTGCAGTATTTAGCGTGACGTATGCTACAGAATGATATTGAGTTACAGCAGTCTTCAAAGAAAAACATAAGTTGGAGATATCGCCATCATGAAATCCAACGTATTCAAATATTTCAATTCGAAGATGGGCTTCACAATCCATATTGAGAGTGTTAAGCAGTGGCGATAGTGTGATAGTTGACATATGGTACAACGCAACCGATAAGAAACGAAATGAAATGAGTGTCAGTTTGATTCATGTATGGATTTATTCTAAATATTTATGTAAATACTTACAACTAGCAGCTTACATCCTTTACCCGATGACTTCAAGAGAATTAGGTAAAACAAATGCATGCAGCGATGTTAATTGCAGGCTGATAATGAAATCTTATACCTTTAGATAATGCGCATGTATTCAAATTACATAATGCACTTTACATGAACGGGGACCCTGCAAATGTCTGGCAGCAGAACCTGACGCCATTTTGCCGACGTCAAATGTTTCATCAACGGCTCATCATTATGACGTCAGATTGAGGACTGCACGTGAAACTAAATAAATACTGTCTATGCATTTTGTAATGTGAGGTCACCTTTCCTTTGGCTTTTTCCTGTAAATGTAATGTTGGAAGGGAAAATTTTGAAGATGAGCAAGTCATCTATGATTTATCATTTAACACAGGCGTGTTAAGAGACCTCAGAACCACATTTATGAGGATGTTGTTTATCAAAGTCTTGCTCAAAGGACGAAATACTGAGTATGTATTAGATATAAAAGACTACAGCACAGAGAGTAAAACGAGATACTCGACGACAGTGTGAAAGCTGATAAATGGTCACACGTTACTTTTGAGATCCGATCTCTTGTCAGTTTCCCTTAGAGTTTTACTCTAACTGTTCATGTAAGCGTTTAAGAAGTAACAACTCCCATGCCCTCTCGCACCATGGATTAGGCAGAATTAGGTAAAAAAAATGACAGTGATGTTAAATACAATATACTAGCCGTCACTGGTCTAGAATGGCTCAAAATACTGTGTTGTCATCAGGTTTAAAATATGTACAAAAAAAACCAAAAAAACAAAAGAAAAAAAAAACAAGAAAAAAGCCCCCCCCCCCAAAACAAAAACAAAAAACAATAAACACTTATAAGAAAAACTCTATTCTTTCCCCAGTGTTAGGTTACCCATTACCAAATTTCCTGTGGAAATGTCACATTTATCACAGGTTCTTGTACATACTTGTGCGTCGTAATTGCTTAAGTCAGCGAGTCTCCCGCCTGCCACCATTGATGCGCATTTGGCATTAGCCTGTTTCCATGTCATCAACTGGGTGATGTTGAATGTATTACTGATGTAAAAACACTGATCATTGGCAATCAGCCAGTCGAACGGACAGCCCGCCTCTGCAACATACCGTTACTGTAACAGTTTAATATCGATAAAAGAAATTAAAAACACACACGGACATAACGAGGCGTAAATTCTTTTGACTGAGTGAAATGAAATTAATATTTTCACACGAAACTTGTAACTCATAGAAAAATCTGCCTTAGGCTATCTACCGAAACAAATTAAACAGTGGACGTTATCAAAGAATGTGAAAAGATCTATCCGTTTGCTTTTATAGTCAACAAAGAAACTTTCAGAGGGATTTCCTGGGAATACACAAAAACCCAAAAGAGTCTTTTATAAAGTTATGTTACACTTGAAAAATTTGTCTGTATTAATAGCTCAGTAAGAATATTTTCTTTTTAAGCAGGTTTTTTCATAGACTCAAAAGCCATTCAAAATCGCCTAGGTGTATACACGTCAAACCCAAGACAGCCGTTTGCCTCGGGTGGTGAAAGATACCTTTGCTGAATTCATCTGGATTGATAGCTCAAAGGCCCACTTTTACAAAGCTGTCGTTACTAAGGTGACATATCTCTTTACTATGTGTTGTCACCGAAGTAATGACAGGCGTTTGCTGCACGCGGTTATTGTGCAGCGGCCCTTATTGTGGCTAGAAAAGTCCTGAAAGGTAAGTCTTGTGGTGCTCCTTACGGTCTACTTCACAGATGAAGCCGATTTTCCGGGTACAATCCTCATCGCTGAAGCCCGTCTGTTCGTTAATCGCCCCACAATTTTCTTTGCCATTGGCATTGTCCGGCTCCAAATTCCACTGTCTTATTCACACAAAAAACAAAGATAAAAAATATTTCCTGTCAGAATTGGATCACAACGGATGTTAACAGTGCATTAAGTACAGCTGAGTTATAAGAGGTGTCGATTTGATTTGATAGTGTTTTTCACGCCTTAGTGAAGAGCATTTCACTTAACTTATACTACGGCGACCGGGAATTGTGGTCGAGGAAACCGGGCAGACCCCGAGGGACACCAATGACCATCCGCAGGTTGCTGGACCCCCTTCCCATAGCCGTTCTTTCTGTCAGTGGAGTTTGTTTATACCTTTCTCATCTATAGTTCGGATCTGGCCTTTTATCCAGGAGGTATTCCAGGGAGCGCTCTGGTTTCCACATTCCATACACGTGAACGTCGTAGTAGTTGTGAAAAAAACAGGGCGCTGTTAACCACTGATTCAAACTCTGAGTACCTAATTTTCCCTTCTTCCGCTCTTTAATATAACATAAAATATGTTATATTAACCTATCGTTATCGACCTGCACATTACAGTTTGCCCAAATCATCGACTCTTCTGACTGAATGGGTTTACTAATGGGAGACAAACTGAACTGAATTGATACCTGGCGTATATCTGTTGTTAGAAGTATAGATTCTATGTTTGATGACATATACACACATTAATACACAGAAAACGTAGTCTGTCTCTGGTAAGAGGAAAATGAATGCCTTACAGAACAGTTGGATCCGGTGGGTAGTCATTGTCCCACATAAATATAGTTTTGCCCATGGGCCTGTGCAACCTGGTCCACCAGCCGTCGGATTTAGCGTACCCCAGCTCCTGGGTCAGCCAGTCCTGCGGAACATCGACCAAGAAAAGAAATTTTTTTACGATTCGTGTCAAACGTGTGCCATTGTCTTGAGCAACGAAGGCGGTGTCACAAAAGTGACCGCTTTCTGTCTGTTTATAATCATTTATTTGACAGTTTGGCACCATATTACAAGATTTTCTTCAAGACTTCAAAAATCTTTCACATACACGACGGCCTTCAGGTTTATGGGTGGAGGAAGAATGCCCGGCATAAACCATCGATGGAACCTGGTACCCTTTTTGACACAAAGTCATGGTTGAAGCTTCGAGAACAGGGTCTGAGCATGCAATCTCAGTCGTCAAGGGTCTAATAGACGCAGCGATATCCGCGAACAACCCTGCGGAAACGTATCTTCTTGGTCTTCTTGTATATAGCAATTACTGTAGGGTAAATGTATTTTGGTCAAGTAGTCAGTATATGTCCTCGGGATAAATTGATCATCACGTCCTCTATATATTTCCCTATATTCCGTTACATATATCAGCTTCAGGAAAGGGTTTAGGAAAGAAACCCAACTCGCATGTTAGCGAGAAATTGAAGTTCAGGGCAAAAAGAGTGAGTTAACTCTAAAGTGTATTATAGTTGAATGTATATTTTTACCACTTCTTCGGGGATTTCCAGTATGAGTAGGTCTGCCTTCCGGTTCACACAATCTTTTAAAGCATCTGCCTTGGACGCCTTCTTTGCGTCGTCCGCAATGTAGTAGCAGTTCCCGTTGTAGGCTACCCATCCGTCCTCACAAGGTTGGACCGTCGTCTGGGCTGAGACTGTCGCTACACAACACCATCCATGCAAATAAGTTAAAAATAAATGGTAGACATCGCAAAAGATCCAAATATATATATATATATATACTTATTTATAGAAGATAAGCCGGCTGAAACCGGTATATCTGTGCACGTTTAACATTTCTCTCTAACCAAAGTCGCACTAAGGAATCCACTCCCTTGTTTCGGTCACATTTAAGGGTGACAATCGCGATTAATGGAATTCCTGGCAATGTACTGACTTTGGCTGGTAAATGTGTGGGTGAGGGAGGCTAAGTGTTAAGTAACCCAGAAGCTAATCGCATTATGTTCCCCATCCGGCACTACTGCGGCTTGTGTACGGTTAACCCACTTGCGAATGGGAGAGGCAATCTTTCAAAGAAAGACCATGACCTCACTCATCAATTCGCCGGAAAGTGGAACGTGTCTTAGCTTTTTAGCCAATTTGCTGAGTTACCTAGAATTCGAAAAAGTAGGCCCGATGACGACGTATCCTTGCCCCAAATGGTGACATTTGTCTGCCGGTTCTTTTGTCGGAGTAAACCAAGTGAATGACAGGGGCAGCAGAGGACAGGCCCTTAATTATAGCAAAAAACGACCGCTAAGCTTTCTGTGGCACATGAACACAGTAATCAGGGAGACCTAACCGAGAAAAAACAACATGTGAGGCTATACAGATTCGGTGTAGCACGCTCACACAAATATATGTATTGGTTAATTAATTAATAATATTGTATTATAATATTATTATTTAATTAATATTATATAGAGCTTTAAAAGACGCATACAATTCCAACCCATCGCCCATTTACCATCATATACCTTTAATTATTTTCACCTAGCTCTATGAGGTCTACACTATAAGCATGGAGAAATGTGCCTCTAGGTGTAACAAAACTTCGTTACGGATTATCAACAATAATTGCCAACATTAGGGTCATCGAAATACGCTATTGCAAAGCATGTGTTGTTAACCCAGATCGTCACATTGACGATCCCATCCAAAAATCGTCATTTTGTCTCAATAACATAAATTACTGTTGCGAATTTATTACACGGCCGACTCAAATTCTCTCATCAATCATCCACATCACCGTCCTGTATCAAACATTAATGTACCATTCCGGCAGTTCAACGATGAACTAGTCACGTCAATAGTAAATGGACTTGTTTGAGACATTCAGCAATTGCTCAGGCTTATCTGTCTCTTGTCAGGGGGAAATGTCTTCTATACACACCATCTCACCATTTGATCCAAAATAACACTGATCTTCGTCGGTGTACAGATTTTCACCACCGAGTTCCGATTATTAAGTGAAGATTACTCTCATTATTCCTCCATCATAGAAATTGGGTGTTTAAGGGAATTTTATATCACCAATATATGACGTTGTGCATTGTGTTTTGAATAAATGACTTTGGCTTTACCGCTTCCCGGTCAGTATTTTCGTCATATAGTGACGATGGGCGATTTGAGTACTGGGTCATGGCGTCTTGTCTTGTAAGGGATAGTAGCTCATTTTGTCTTGTACGGGATAATAGATCATTTTGTCTTGTACGGGATAATAGCTCATTTCGTCATGCCATTCTAGTTCATGTCATCTATTGATCAGCAGACAGAATTTTGTTGTACATACATACGTGGGCACGTAAGAGGGGAATAAAACCCCATGTGACTTGTTCCATCCCGCAAATATAACATAGAAATGCAATGAAAACAATCCGGTGAATATAAAATGTAAAAATAATATGTACACAGAGAAGTAAAACATACATACAATAGAAAAACAATAATTATAACAGTATATTGAAACCAGGTGTAGAATGTGCATGTGAGAGAAAACAGGAACTAAACAGAGATGTTACAATTTTCGAAAGATTAAATTTTAATTAACAACTTGAAAATTGACATAGAATTCATACATTTAACAGTTAAGGCAAATAGATTAGGGCCTTTCTTTCGGACTGTGTAGAGAGATAAATCTGAATAATAATTAATACAATATAAATTTAGCGTAGAGTACCTTGTGGGATATCAGTGATCTTGGGACAAGCGTGTAAAGTAGGAGAGAAAAGTTGTTGGAAGGTAATTGGGATGATTTAAGAACTCATTTACAAACTGAAGTGTTAAGAAATCATTGACCTGTTTAACTGACAGAAGTTTGAATTCTGCAAAGAGTATGGTCTAACTTTCCGGACTATGTTATCAGTCGTATCGCTTTCTTTTGCAATACTTGCAGTGGTCTCAGATGGGAGGAATATCTCTTTGCCCAAACTAAATTGCAATAAAATAGGTATGGATAAATTAACGCGAAGTAAAGAATGTCTAATATCTTTATATTTAAACAGTCTTTAATATGATGTATGAGATCAGTATTTTGACTAATCCTTTTGAACATTGCGTGGATGTGTGTCTTTCAATTTAAGTTATTGTTATAAGAACTCTAAGATACTACTACGAGAGGTGATATCATTTATGTAATGTATAAAAATGAAATGGGTCCAAGAATTGACCCTTGGGTAGCGCCATAAGAAATGGTTTGAAAAGCTGACGTGTTGTTATATTGTGTGCATTGTGTTCTGGCTGACATGTAGGTTTAGATCCATTTATTGGTGTTCCCTCGAAAACCATAATGATTTAACTTTCAGGGTAAGATTTCGTGGTTTACGGTTTGAAAACTTTCGAAAGACCTAAAAAAAAAAAAAACAAAAAAAAAAAAAAAGTGATGGATTAATTTTTCTTCCCCCTGACTGACACTAACTTATAGTGTAGGGAAAGAATTGCCATAAAAGCTGAATGATTGGCACGAAAGCCACACTGGTTTGAGGAAATTAAACCATGTGTTTCTAAACACATTTTCTGTGCTACTATTCTTTCCATGATTTTGCTAAAACATGGTAAAACCGAAATAGGCGTGTGATATTCAGATAAGTTCCTATCACCAGTTTTAAACAGAGGTGTCACTTGAGCAATTTTTAAACGTTTAAGAGCCATACCTGTAACAAAGGATAAATTAATAATATGACACAGTGGCTCTAATATCAAATCCAATACTGGTTTTGCAAGTGAGATTCGCATGGAAGCCGGTAGCAGTATTTTTCAAACTGTTGGTGGCTTCTCTTATTTCAGTTGGCGTGCAATGGGCAAGATGAAAAATACTAAGGTACGGGTTGGTTAACAATTCAGTGGGAACACGGGGTATTGTAGATTCAAGCTTGGGAGCAACTGACAAAATTTCATAAACTGATATCAGGTAAAATTACTCAGTATAACTGAGTTGAGGTGAAATATTACTGAGGCCAGAGAGACACGAAAGTCACAGAAAGAGGTACAGTAGTTTTTGTAAAATTGAGTTAGCAATGAGACGACTGCCATAAATCATACATTATGGCCATATAAGAGTCTTGATTTCTCAGGCGTTGAGAAGTTCTGCCAGTTTTGTCGTTAATTTAGTGCTCAGAACAGTACATATCGTCTGCAGTGGTGCAGAAAAATAGGTTATACCATTCCCTGAATGTGTTGTTCAGACACCAAGTCATATCGCCATCCTTGCACTCGTGTTGTCCAGACACGTGTTGTTGACCAAACTGAGTTATGCCATCCCTACTCGCGAGTTGTTGAGAATAGTAATTCATGTTCAGAACCCTAAATTATGTCACCATGCCAGCATGTGTTGTTCAAAACACTGGTTTATGCCATCTCTACATGTGTTGCTCCCTTCTTTAAAGTCTCTTAGTCATCCCAGCACCCGTGTTGTCCAGAACATTACGCTCTTGGTATAGTATTACCACACTAGCTCTGGTGTTTCTACGAGGGTTTTACGACAACAGTTGCTTTAGTTGTAAAACACCGGAAGTACGAGAACCACATGATGTATGTAAGGTTCACATATGAACCTTGCCTTAAAGGCGGCCATTATGACTGTTTTACAAAACAACAAGCTGCCAGGTGTTTTACCTATAATTTTATGGGAAGTTTTCAACAAAACAAGTTATACCGTCAACCTTAGACGTGTTGTTCAAAACGTGGCCGTTCGTGCATGTCTTGTTGACAGGGTCATGCTTGACTGTGCCATGGAAATCTCAGGTAGGCATCAGGTTGTTGTACGTTAAACTTTAATACCCTTAGGGAGTTATGCTTTCCTTGGGTTTACCCTTGTATACAGTGATGACAATGATTTCGGTAGTAAATTATGTTTCCTAAGGGAAACACGTATACTCATTTTTGTAGCTTAATTGTGTTAGGGTTTTGCTATGACAAATCACCGGATACACGTGGATGCTGTAGTTAAGATTACACAGTGCAAGGAGGATAAACGTGATGTGAACTGATCTTTACTGTGTAGAAGAAAACAAAGCAAACCTAGCGTATTTGTGGCTATGAAAGGCAAAGTAATTACACAATATTTAAATAGTGAACGCAATATTTCCTTTGACGAAATCCGTAATTATAGTGGTCTATTTATCTTGTTGTATAGCTTTCTGATCCTTATCAGTGATAGGTAATGTATAAAACATGACGTTCGCTTTTGTTTGTTTTTTTTTATTGGTGTTTTACGCCGTGCCCAAGAATATTTCACTTATACGACAGTAGACGGTATTATGGTGGAAGGAAACCAAGCAGCGCGCGGGGGAAACTCAAGACCATATGCAGGTTGCTGGTAGTCCTTTCCACGTACGATCGGGAAGGAGGCCAACGTGACCTGGACTTGAATTCATAGCGACAGCATTGGCGAGAGGGGCCTTGGTCATGGCGCTGCGTTAGCACACGTACCACCTCTGCCACGGTTACCAATTATGACGATCGTCATCCATAAATTAATTAGTTTCCTCGTACTTACACAGAAATAGCAGAACACTGACACATGGGAGAATGTGATCCATGACGGGTTTATGCGAACGAATGAGGTACGCAGTAAGTAATCCGTCCGGTGATTCAGTCCATGGATAAGCCTCTGCAAAGACGCATAGCTATTGTTCAGGCACAGCCCAGTATCACATGGTACACGACAGCTATCTTATCGGCTACACTTTGCGCTCGTCTCTGACCCTAAGCACAAGGGTCTGTGTGTGCAGATACGGCAAGAGCACATAAAAGATAACGTACCATGTTTGTACAGACTCATCTGTTTTGCTGTACTTTTTAGTACACACAGTAATATAAACTGTGATTGTAATATTTTCTTTTCATTCCTGCTCATGTGGCAAGAACACTTAACTGAGGTAAATTTACAGGAGGCCCGATTTCATCGGCCATGTTAGACGATTTGCGAACCGTTACATTGTCATGGCGGCTTTGGTTTTACTGGCTATGCTGTAGATTTTTATGTAAATGTATAATTCACTGTATTGTTTCATTCACACGTGGAGGGTCTGTGAAATGCCTAAAAGACTTAACCGTATTAGATATAATTTAAATGTTTGAGATGATTTGAGTGTTTTGTTTCTACACTCTACTGAATCGTTTGTTTGTCGGTAACTGCAGGATTCGCACACCCATAAATCCTGGCAGACACACTGATGTTCCTGGCATTGTTTATCAAAATATAGAAAACCTATGTAAACTTATCATTCAGTTTATCAAAGGAAAAGATACACACTACAGTGACAATGATTCATATAAATATACCTGTAAAATATCCCTATCCACTGTAACTTACATACAGAGATCTTTGGTGAACAAGGACAATGTTTTTATTTAACTCGGATAACGGGACGGTCTTGTACCGAAGAAACTTTCAATATGCAACCGTGGTCAGTTTTATGAGGGGAGATAACCACCGACATTGCTTGGAACCAGGTGTTGTATTGTTCTTGATAACATGTCTCACAGAAGAAAACGTCGCCAGAATTTCCGTCAAGCTGTTGTGAGACTGATGCTTTTTTAATCATTTTTTTCAATTCATGTGTACCAATACTAGGCCAATGTGTCTATAGCTTCATAAGGCTTTAAGCTCAACAATTTCATGCCAACATCATCAGGCCGAAGACACCAGACATGACACATGACACCCTTCCACACAATTGGACCATCCAGTTGGTATATAACGCTTTAAGGGTGTCTTACTACTACTAATTTGAAACAATTCCACAAAAAAGATTACAAAGTGAAGAGTAAAACAAGTGCATCGACGAAAATATGATAGTTTGTAAGTACTGTATATTCACCTACCCAGTGAAATCCGCTCTGTTACCAGTTAACCTCAGTTGGGGTTTTATTCTAACTTTTCGTGTTATTTGGGGCAATATTGCAGGATGCATTGGATTTGCCACAAATACATCGTATCAAAATATATCAATATGGCCTGCCCATAGGGACTGTTTGCCACATTTGTTAATTGAGTCGTGCTCACAGAGCAGCCCGTATGTATAGAAAAAAAACCTCACTAAAATATGGCCTTATTATTTATGTTGTAATTTCAAAAAGAACACTCACCTAAAACTGTATTCCCTAATTTTTGTTATCTTTTCATATAACTAGATGCCTGGCTTAGAACATATCCAAATACCATAGGTTGACCGCAATTTTGTCAAAATTAATCTGCTGGAATGCAGGTATATTAGCGCCCTATCGCCAATGAAACAGGATGTAGTGGGGCACTTGCTCATTGGATAATATTTTGTCCTGTTTATTTGTAGCAATGAGTAATTGACTTTTTTCCCCCGCCATTATTTGCCATAGTGTTTAACTGCAAAATTACCTACCAATACTTCAACACACTTCACAGATACAGTCAGTCCCTACCGGCTCACTGTGTGCCTCAATCTTGAATACAAGATCGAATTAATATTTTATACCCATAAGGCACAGCATGAAGAGTACAACTGAACCAGCGACGACAGTGTGATAGTTCGCAAGCGCTGAAATTGTCAATATACCTCGGTTGGGGTTTCACGCTAACTGTTCATATAAAGGCTTAAACAGTGACGATCCCCACTCACCGCATCACCATGGCTCAAACAGAATTAGGTGAAAATGCGGTCAGGTTAATTACAATGATCTTTTGATCAGTGATCAGATATAACGACCACGTCACGACAAAACATGAAAACAATGCAATGAGACCAGGAGATCCTTAGTCCACAGTCTGTCTTCAGACTTTTTGGTACTTTTTAATGCATCGGTCGATACCGTATTACTCGAGCGATTTGAATGAGCAAATCTAAATCCAAATGAACTAGCAGAAATTTCAAATAAGTACAGTTTATGACATCCTTGCAAGATATTACAGCGGTAACAGACACGACAGTGTTACCAGCACGCATGTCGCATGTTGCCTTCTGTTCATAACATGTATACGATGCTTAATAATATGGGGACATCTGCTACAAGAGAATTTTCATGTTAAAGCATTAAAACGACTCTGATACTTTTAGTTCTTGCTGCCTCAACGTATCCCGCTATGTTAACCTTTTTAATCTCCCTGAAGACCCTACGCTGACCAAGCCAGCAGCCTATTCTGTTTTACAGGCCAGTACACAATGACTACGCCTAATGAGCTTGATTGCGGTTTAGAAACCAATCCCCGCAGACTCGGCCAAGACTTCGTGATGACAACAGTAGTTTCAATAATTCTGGACTAGTGAAGTCTGCATGTTTTAAACCTAGTTCTGCTTAAGCCACAATGCTAAGGGTGTGTAAATTATTACTTTTAAAATTTACATGAACAGTTACAATAAAACTCTGACTGAGGTAATTAATCACAGGCCGGATTTAATCGGATATGTGTTACCAATTGGCAACTACAGTATCACACTGCTATCGAAGCTCTGGTTTTGCCCCATATGGTGTAGTCTTTATAGGCCTATCGTGTGTGAGGGTTTCTCGCAGAGCAAGGCAAGGAGCTCCTTTTCCTTCGCCGTTAACTATGAGGAATTCTTGACCTTTACTATCAATACCATAAAGCAACAGATGAGCACGCTGAAAACAGCGCCAAGGTGTTCTGATGATTTCTTATTTGTTTATTCCTCTCCATCAGTCTTTCCAACATTTTAAACAGAGAGTTGACTGTGTTTGGTGACTAACGATTGCGGCTAAACATCGTGATATATGGTTACATATCGATCGATGTCTTGATTTCGCTTCGCACTGGCCATGGAGATGTGAGATTTAAAGAGCAATATTATGGAAATAAGTATTTCAGCAACAACAAAAGATCGAGCCGATCTCATGGAATGCTTTCGATGCCACCTCTAAGTGGCTTTGATTCATATAGGAACGCTTAAAACAAACACACTTCAGCTCTGCGCGGCCCGGGATTCTAGCTGATAATGGAAGAGGTTATAAATTGCTCTGGATGTAACCTTCAGCGTTTTTCTTGTTCGCGCAATGTACGAGAAAGCTGTGTGTGGGCGAATGAAGTGAATGAGTTGTTGGTGGAGATCTATGCTAACACTGGGTGTCGTGAATGGCCGCACGGGCCATTATGTACACACATATAGAGCCAGCTAACCGTCTCCTCACTTCGTAAGTAGAACTTCCTGGAGGCATGGTATTATGCCCATTGACCATTCTGGGATCCCGCAAGGGTTAAACGGTACAGTAAAACATGTAAAACCGTCAGAACAACAGCGTGCCAATAACGTATTGGGGTCCCACGCTATGTACATTTGTGTTAGTTTGAGCTAATAAGTATCAGCCGCTAATGCACGTGTATGCCAGATTAAACAGGGTTATACGCCCATGTATTGCAAATGAAGAAATAAGCCTATTAAAGCACGCAGCATCTGGTAACCCTATCTGGACCAAAGACAATAAGAAGACCTTCGTTCAAAAGAATTGCTCAGTCTATTGCTCTCACTGTGAAAGCTTTTCATTTCAACATTCTATTCCTTTACCGGTTTAGGCGAAGCACCATCACAGCTATCGACTAGGTTAAATCGTTGGATGAAGATGCTATATGATGCATATTGTGATAGCTTCACCGTATTTCCTGGTGTCTTGAGCGAGGCATCCTCTCTGAAATCATATCTAGGTGGCACTCTGCATACTGACCTGTCGATAAATAGACCTGAAGTAAGATCTACAACCTTGTCGTATGACCTCACTTTGGTTGCATTGGTCAAGACATGAACATGTACATATTATACTGGCAAGTCCTGTTTCCTTTGCTCGGAGATCTCAGTGATGAGAGCCAAGCGAGGCAGCAAGTGCCAGTTTTATAGTGTCTGACATGGCTCGATCCAGGACTAATCCCAGATATCCCAACCCCGAGAGGGGTGGGGTGGGGTGGGCGCTGTAACCTATAGGCCACGCCACGCAACTGAATACGACGCGAGCGGATATTATGATGAATTTGCAAAAGAAATTATACCGGTTAAGAGGTAACAGGTAGAGTCCGGCCTCGTCTCAATTTACTTCTTACTGTCTTCTGGTTTAAACATGGTCTCTCCGAAAATTCATTCGTTCATTCACTAAACCCCAGATATGATTTTATTCCAAATGTTCGTGTAAATGTTTAAAAAGCAACAATTAACTCACGAACTAACAGCACGGCTTCAGAAGAATTAGGTAAAATATGCGGTGGTGTTGATTGTAATTTATTACACCTCACTGATCTAGAATTACTCAAAATGTTGTGTTGCCATGGGATTTATAATGAACTGAAAACAATGCAAAACTACAAAAATGTAATCGAATATATTTTTCTATCATATAATACATATGACATATCTATGTATCGCAGATTTTTCTCTAGAAAACTATAGTGTCAAGGATACTGCATCAAACACCTTCAACCCAAATCTCTTAATTTTATAAATGGATATAGCAGGCTGGCGTCCACGACTCGTGACGATCTGCTTCAACATTGTTCTTAATTTTAATACATCTAATTCGGTCCAAAGCCGAGATAAGGGCAGTATAAGTATTCGCGTTTTTATTACACTATCAAAGCGCAACTAAGATACCTAGATACCTGCAACATTGCAATCATTCAAGGAGCAGTCATACCTGAATACCAACCGTCTTCGCTTCATCACTGAAAATTATTGACTGTTTCTCTCTTACATATTACCAGCTTATTTACTACATATTCTTCAATACTCCTTTGAGAACTTGTGCTTTATATGTTATTTTGAAAGTGGGTCTCGCTATCGTCGACTTGGAATGCCCCATTACGCTTTACGGGTGCACTACAGATGTGGGATTTGATGCTTAGATTTAGCGCAACGGAAAATCCACCACTTTTCGTACAGTTTTCGGCCTTTACATCTGTCCACATAGATCTTCTTTAACGTTCGTCGCACATGCATGCAACTATAATGGGGACACAGAAAATGAGACATTTGTTGACAAATCTATGACCATGTATATCTTCAATCTATCCAAAAGCTTATTACGGCAAAATTGACGTAAATCCCTACTAATTCGCTTCCATCCCATCAAAATTTCTTTGACTGTATTTTTCCATTCTAAAATTATTCAGTGCACGTTTTTCTTAAAAGCTTACTTAGTGTTAAAGAATGCATTCGCTGTTTGAATTGACTCGTCGGGTAGTTAAATGTAATAGACGCAGCTGTCTGCATACAGCAAGCTCTTTCCGCCAAACGATCAGCAGAGGTTTGGAGCCGTTGTTCTCTGACAATCAATCAGTGGAACTCAGCAGTCTCGGTTTTCTGGTAGAGTTCCTCAGCACCGCTGACCCAAGTTATTAAGCTCATGTTATAGAGCATGGAAAGGGACGATTATTCTATTCACAGATCAATTTGCTGTGCTGTAGGCGGATGCCCTGTCCAGAATACTTCTCCAGTCCGCCGCTGGGACTAAAAATACAGAGAGCGCTGTTAGACATCGTGCCAAAAATAGAAAATTTCGGTCATTTAGTGGTGGGAATTTAGCCCAATGACCGTCTCTGGCGACAAAAATTTTACGACACAGCCAAATGTCCTCCATTTGTTTCATAATTAATCTCACTTGGAGTTGTATATTTATAGTCATTTCGGTGAATTACCGTTTTTCACGACTTGCTCTGTCAGCGACCAAATCTTGTCCGCGTCTCACCACAACGCCAATTCAATATCTGCTGAGATTTCCATAACATTTCTTCATCGACTTTTTGCAAAACCCCCAGACGGAATCGGTGGAGGAAAATTCCACCAAAGCAGGATGCCTGGCAAATTCAGGAAGTCCTTGTATGGTTTTCTTCTTATGTCTGTTGTTTCTAGACGTTGGCAAATTCAGCGTATACCTGATTTCCCCAACATCAAAGACCAAACTATGGACATTTGTCCATTACACCGAGGGATTTGGGGGCTGAGAGGAGGGATGTAATGTCATTTTACTTTAAATTCGATCAAAATGCCAGGGACGGCTGCTATGAAATGTAAACTTACCTCTGACGCCTTTGAAATGAGAAAGATTATGTCTTGTTTCCGCGTTGACAAAATTTCAAGGAAGTGAACAACAGACACTTGAGCACGCGCACCGTTTTGGTCACGAATCACAAGGTCGCAGAGATCCAACGCTTTCACCATCTGATGCTTTCTTGGACAGATCAATATGATAAAAGCCAAATCATACCCTAAGAGTTGGCTCTTTCGCGTTGAGGACAAATGACAAAAGGAAAAAAGAATATTAAATATAACTGCTAAAGCAGCAGTGCCGTGGTGCAAGGCGGTATTTATCGTCTATGTGTCGTCACTTTGTGTCAACTAAATGGTGTCTTCATGCTTAGCACTTCGATGACCTACAATCTTTGGAGCCATTAATATATTACATGTGCACTATTTAGCATGCATATAGATGTAAATGTCTTATGTAGTAAATCGGCCTGTGAACAATATCTGAATCCTTTCAAGTCCTCTATTTATTAACACAGCACAACAAATTTAGGTACACATATCGTACATATGTAGTGATTTGTACTTGTGATTTTCAGCTTTACGTCTGTAAAGTATTTCTGTCACATGACCTCCAAATATCGGGAAAGTTGCGCGTTTTCCCATTTTGATTCCAATTAGCGACGAAAGCATGTATTATGGTAAAGAAATAAGACCAGATTCGTGATCAGAACTTCAAACTACGTGGGGTAGCATACTTACGACATTTATACATTCATCCTAAACAGGAATTCATTGTATATCCATTATATAGCATATAGATAAAAATGTGCCAAATACAGTAAAACGGTCTTTGGTAAATTTTGAAGCCCTGTAAATCCTGCATTTTTAAGACAGCTCAAAGATTTTCAGCACACATGCAGTACATATATAGCGCTTTTAACTGTAGGATCTTGAGCCTTATCGCTTCAACCATCTTCTCTCACTTAACCTGTAAATATGGGGAATATTGCGCCTTTTTGCACTTTGATTGCAATTTGGGTTTTGGTAAGTACTAATTCAGGTTTACTGGCTTCACTTCCGGTTGTTTCATATTTGTCTTCATGCCTTGGGATGATGCTAGGCCTTAAGACTGTGTCTACAGCTTCATTCGCTATGGAAATACACCCATTTACTGTTTTAATGACGTCATTTCCATTTTCCAAAATTTGCATATTCTGAATTAGCATCCCAAACTGCATCAAATAAAACAATTTACGACGCTAAAATTCTTTACAGTATAGAAAATATTTTGAAAAAACTAGTTTTTTTGTCACATGACATAATTACCCTATAACTAGTTTCTAGAATTTTCCACCAATCAAACTTTCCTTCAAATTTCAATCGCACAGTCTAGGAGATACTAAATACCAAGTTTGAGAACGAACTGTTCAAGCGTTTTTAAGCTGAAGATTTTTTAAAGGTTGTTTTCATTAAAATCCGAAATGGCCACCAACTCACTTGAGCCAAAGTTTCCAAAAGGTTAGGTGCAAAACTTCAAGCCTGTATGACAAACATACTGAAGTTTCATAACTGAGTGATTTGCGGGACAAATTTGATGGCAGTAATAATCCGAACGAAAACAAAAGGGATTCAAGCCTGATTGGCTTGAATCCCTAAAAATGATGACTTAATGATTGATGTACAACGCTCCTTAGTGATTGAAACTTATTAAAACTTACAGTTTTGAAACACAACATAAAAAGAACAGAAAGTGTGTTGCGTTTCCATGGTATGCATATATCTGGAAGTCTGATTGTTGTAGCTGTCATAGTGCCTTTTGAGTTATATGCTATAAGCAGAAGCTGTTTATTTTGGACTATATTATTAGTAGATAATCGTTTATTTCGCCAGTACATATTGATCAAGTAATGTTGACCTGAGCTGATGAGCAGTAGTAAGTAATCCTGGGTATTGACAATTACGTATGTGTACCATTATCACTCGGATTCCATAATCTTCTACCACATTTTCGTTAAAGCTGTCATGGAACCTTACAAACACTAAGCAACAGATGTCATATTAACAATAATATATCCACAGAAAGCCATGCAGCCAGAGTTTCACCACACGACTTGACTCAAACAACTCGTGCGACCCAACTCTCAAGCCATCATTGGTATGTCGCTGTCCCAAATTTCACCAATATATCCACACGGCGTGTGCGTTCCTGTGCATTTCTTGGCAACAGAATTCTATTGAACTTGCCAGCAGATGAGCTTAGTTGAGGCACTGGACCGTGCACGAGTGGAACAAACAGGCAACCTGTTAACACCCAGTAACCGGCATACCTGACAAAGACCCCATCGCGGTGGATAAGATATAAAACTGTGCTCCAAACCCCAAGAATATAGATGATCAATACTCGTTATGTGTACATTGACCATATCCTTTTGTCCTAAAACCAGAGCCATCCCAAACCTGCCGTCATATTACTGGAAGTTGATGTACCAGTATATGGAAACAATGTGGACATAACGGCCAGTGACTGGGAGAGTGGAACCTGGTTCTATTGTGATCCATGGCTGACACTAAATAAAGGTCACTAAGTAAAGGCACTCATAACGACTGTTGTGGCTGTATAATTGGACGCGGAGAAAGTTGGGGGGATACGGGGTGAGGGAGGATACGGCAGTCAGCTGGGTCTTTCCATTATGAAAAAATCTAGCTTTTAGACGGCCTCTTTTTTATAATCACAACAAAGCCTATATACCTCCTACGTTAGCAGGTCGTTTCTGTGGGTGTGGGGTTAAGACATACTTAGAACTAATGATGATGACCAATGTTAGTGAATTTTTAACCATCAAAAGTTTTAGAGGGTTCAGCATGTCAACGGCGGATGCAGGTCGTTTGGTTTTTGCCTTGATTAAGATCCTGGAGAGCGACTGTATGGCGTCATGCCGGTAAGCCGCGTCACTAGCCGTGACCTCCGCCACTCTGTCTCCCACGAGCGGAGAGACGGTATTGTAATATTTATTATTACTGTGTATCCCTTGCACCCATTAGCTTTAGTTTTAACATCTACATATAAAACTAACCTATCTAGGTTTTCACAACCATTACCAGAAAACCACAGAATATTTATCTATTAGTTCACAGTATATTCATTTAAAATCTAATCATTTTCCAGCCTTCTCTTGGTGCCGTTTGCTATCGTGTATTCTGCTCCCACACGTTTTTATAGACCCGCAATTCACACTTGATGACTGCAAGTTGTTAGTAACCTCTGAGAAACCGATTGGACATCAGCCATATCTTCATCACGAAAGGTCACCTTTCTTTCACAAACATCTTGCACAAGACTGTGCGTAATAAATACATTAAGAAATAAATGAAATATTTACTTTATTGGTGTCCTCTCCAGCCGTATGTGGGAAGGTCTACCAGCAACCTGCGGATGCTCGTAGGTTTCTGCCCAGTTTGCTCCCACCATAATGCTGACCTCCGTCGTATAAGTAAAATATTGTTGAGCACGGCGTAAAACACCAATCAGATAAATAAATAAATACTTCATTGATGTATTAAGCCGTATACTCCAGAATATTTCCCTTATACATGACTGCTGTCAGATTTATGCCAGCCATAAATCTGACATATTGTATGGGATACAATATGACATATTGCATGGAATTGTACTGGATTCGAACCTGCCTTGGTTGTCATCTTGGGGAGATTTGCAACACGTTTTTGTGTTGGCAACTTAAACCATTAAACCTTTACAGGTAGACTTATTTTGATTTGTAGATAAGAAAAAAATTTCAGCTTGCTGCAAAGAGAGAGAAATCAACGGTAATAGAAAACAAGATCGTCCGTTTCATTGGTTAAGCTGTTTATGGGGTCTAAGTTTGATCAGTCAAATGCCAGATCTTGCGATTTAAAATGTGAGCCATTGAGGATACATGTGACTTCACTTTTCACCGGGATTCCGTATATGGCGAAATAAGATGACAATACAAAATGTCCGGGTCGCCGTCTTAACGTCAGTGGGGTCAGTTCTATTTTTGATCTACGAATATCCACTTCGGGGAAAACTTAATATCTCTACCTTGGCACCATTATGTATTTTATTAATCTGAATAGCGTTGAACTCCGATCTGATGATTTATATTTCACCCTTTCAAGTATTCTCTTCGGTGGCACGGGGTGATTTTAGTGCCCCATTACATTCTACCCTCTGTGGAATGTCTGCGCTTTGTTAATATATTGGTTGATGTTAACCCACATGAGAGATCATCGACTGGCTTATAGGCTCCTGGAGACCAGTTCATCCCAGCGTAAACCAGTTTCATTGTACACAGAGGCTTAGGGTATTAGGCTTGTAATGGTATACAAAGCAATCACAGGTGAGTAGCAGACTATTGAATTCTGGTCTTATTGGCTTTCAACCCACATATATGCACAAAGAGCTTGCGTCAAAAGGTGGGGGTAAATAAAGACTATTGATTCTAAGGACAAGGCTTGGCCTTTGTATTAAAATAGTAATACTGTTTCTTTCAGTTTGTCTTTGTTTTCCATCTGGGCCACAGGCCGATGCGGCGCTCGATGGATGGTTACGGACAATGATCTCTGCAATTATTACGTCTGTTTAAGATATCACAACGGATGAGAAGGCGGGAAATTGTGTCCCAAGAGAAGTGCAAAATTGTAATAATGTGATATTAGATGAGTTAGTCACTTCATTGTTCTCGTACAACTGATTTGAACACATCGTCATATTGTGTAAGTTGAGCTGAAGAGTTGAACTCTTTATTCTCAAACCCCAGAAAATGCCAATATGTATATAACATGCCACTTGTTAGCTTATATGGCAGTTCTGGCCCAGAAACTAGGATTGACCGTTTTTTTCTTCCTATTCATGAGTGATTACGTTACCAGTTTATTTACTCGTCATTACAAAAAGCAGAAATGAACAACGCTTTGATACGAATTTTCTTAGCCAGGAAAGGCTCCTATCATTGTGAATAAAGTATTAGAATGCTTCAGTTGGCTTGTCTGCAAATCCATGAACCATACTGATAATTCTACATCTTAGGCAGCTAAAAGATGTTGATAACGGTGAGATCTTAGTAGCAAGCAAATGGCATGTCATTTAACCAGGTCCCATAGCTGAATATACCCAGTTGCTACCCCTACATTATAGCCATTTATGAAGACGGGGATCATGTGTATGTTTTATTCAATTACCGGAGGATTTTTTAAAGGCCACCTTAACCTCACCGAAGGACTAAGGTTTGAAAACTTCAAAATGGCCAACAAATAGTTTTCTCTCATGTAGCTGATTACATCTGAACTTGAATAATACGGGATTCCATGTCAGCCCGGTCTGGAGCCTCCACTGTGGCGAAACAATGTGATCAAACAAATCATTGTGCTCAATCAGAAATATAATCAAACTGTTGTTAAAATACTTGAAGTACGACAAGAGCGGGTATAACGTCACTTCACCCCAGCTATGGTAGCAGAATTGCAAATATTCGTAAACCACACAGAAACCCGGTACCTTTGGTGCCCTTTAGATCTCAAATCTGCATGCCACAAAAGCAAATTAACTTTGATCTCAAGGATACATAAAAACTATTGGTGTTTGTTCCCGTCTGAAGTAGTGACGTGAACGGTAATAGTTGTCAAAAAAGGGGCGCGATTATCTGGTGGCGCGTTTCCAGTAAATTCATCCATGGAGTCTTTTTCCGAAAATTTACCAAAATCGCCATTGATTTTGTTCATTTTTACATAACTTTCTCCATGTCTGGAGTTGGTTTTAGAGTTCATGATATTTAGTTTATAGCCTCTCTTTCCCGTGTCCATTTAAAATGAATACTTGACTCCGTTACTACAAGCTGGATCGAGCCGGATACACTTCACATTTCATTGTTTATTAAATGTGATGACAACATTGCCCGTTGATAAATTCCAGACCATTATACTAACGTCTAGTAAATTGCTATGATAAAGGTCACTGTATTTGTTCTTATACCTTCGCTGAAGCTGTGGCGCTAGTGAGTGATGAAGTTGCTACTATTTAAGCAACGAGCAGCAAAAATAATTATTACCGTGAATTCTTGAACTGATCTATTTGTGTGCACGATTGATGTTTATTGCCATAAATTATTCAAGAATTGGTAGCTTATTACATGACTTCTGTCAGGGAAGAAAGCGAAGTGCCTGGAGTAAACCCGCCTCCTTCACCAGGTACTCGGCAAACTTCTAGACTTGACGCCTCAACAGAAACAGCGCGAGCTGGATTCAAACACGTGATCTCATTGGTCAGTGGCATGGCAATGGTTCCAGCGAACCAGCGCTTTAACTGTTTATGCCGGGAAATTGCTTCCTCTCAAATGAAGAGTGGAATTAACATCCTGATCTTGTATTTTTGACACTATGCCAATAAATAATACTCAGCTTGTCAGTCAAGGTTGCAATGGCAAGGCGTTCCAGGTCTCTTTGCATTGTTTTCCTCTTACTGTGATGACAACATAGCATTTGTGTAATTCAAGACCATTCATGTCTAATATATTGCAATGAACATCTCTGCATTTTTTCTACCTAATTTCATTTTAGTCATTGTGCTAAGGCTGTTAGTAGCTACCATTTATTTACATGAACAGTTAGAATAAAAACCCTAAATGAGGTAAATCAACTAGAGGTCGGATTTCACCAAACGTGTGACTATTTGTCAATTACCACACTGTCGTCACTGCTCTCGTTTTACTCTCGTTGCTGTAGTCTTTTATATCATAAACTCGCTGCTCGTCTGAACTTCCGACACCTGTCAGAGGCTAACTCCAGTTTTGACCATCTACTCGTCGCCAATGCTCTACTTCTATAGTTGTTACATTCCTGGTGTAAGTCGGTGTGTCGCACATGTATGCAGAATACACAGCTCTTCTGCACACCTGTAGGGATCCGTAAAGCGTATACACGTCTGCTTTTATCCCGGTGTCTTATTGTCTATAGACACACTTAGCACAGCCTTCAAATCCGGCCGGGATTTTAGCACAACGGGTGAGAGCCTTCTTGTCTTCCCGACGAGGAACTAAGCCAGCAGCCGAATTACTCAGAAATAGCCCGTTTGTTGAGCCATGCGATGTTGTTTTAAATCGCATGACACGATTTGCACGCTTTCTCCCGTAAACGTGTAAAGATTAAGTTTATCGTTTATTGTCAGGCGGGAGATGTTTTGTTCTCTTTTTGCGGTAATGCCTTCTTCAAAAGACTAAAAAGCACAAAATAATTACTCTGGGTATAGCTTACAAATGATGAAATGACAAATGTATGAGATGTGAGGGGTATTTCCTTCCCTCTCATTACAGTTTTATTACCCCATTGTACCTGTAAGGATAATAACGACATTTTTCTCTGTGCTTGAAATTTTACACGTCGAAATTCAGCCACCTTCGAAATGTTAACGGATGTCTATCATCCAATGAGGTCCCTCAGCACATATCTTCAGGAGTCTACACTTAAGACGGGTGGTCCGATTGGTCGCAGCAGCTCCTTGACTCTATAGCACATCACAGCTCGAGTCGCGCTACTGGGATTAGAACTGAACTCGGATTGACTGACTTCAACAGGATCTCCATCTATGAACATTTTACCATCGTTTAAATCATACAAAAAAGAAAAAAGGCCAGATATAGATGTTTTCAGATATAGTTTGTAAAGATCAATCTGCAAATACTTGGTGCAAATATAAATAATTGTATTCAGTTACATTTGGATAGAGTTTTGGAAACATGTAAATACCAAATGTGAGATGGGCACGAAGCTTCGAGCATGTTTTATGTTATATATTAGCATATGCGAAGAGACTAGATTTGATTCCACTTTTACCGTCTTAATATTGAACTAATCATGAATTTGAATATTGGTACTATTTACATGAAAAAGATTGGTCATGTTATTATTTTTATGCTATACATAGTTTAGTACACAAAACCCATTCATCTCGTGTAGTTATTTTGCTTTATGGCATTAAGAGGGCTGTGACAACCACATTAACCCAAGTTCAAGGTTTTGTCCTGTTACTGCCTTTTATTTTAATGACATATTTATTAATTTGATCGGTGCTTTACGTCACACCCACACATATAACACACTTAATTATTATATTAATTGCAGAGAAGAGCTTTGCCATTGGATAATAAAATTTAATCTGTTTTACGCACGGTTTTCTTAAACAACACTTTCTCTTTCGCTTTCATGTAATAGTGTAGGTTGTTTCAAATCACAAGAAAAAGGAGAAAGTTTTAAAAAATGTCGACTGTGATAACGTGGGGCTCAACTAAGTTGTAAGAGCTTCAAGATTACTTTATACGAGATGGAATTTACTCTAACAGATATGAAAACATCGGTAGTGTGCATTTGCACATTTCTATGGCTAAATTGAGGCACTATATGGTCTTTATTTTATTTGCCTTTTTCCTGATTGATGCGATTAACAAACTCGTCATTAAGACGACATCAAACCGACTCAATAACTCAGATGTAACGGTTGAAGGATTTAATTACACTTGCTTGTGAGTCATGCTGGTATTTGAACTCGGATCTCCTGATCCCAAATCGATTACTCCATATATCAGCTGAGCTAAAAAGAAATTTCCAGTTACCATACGCTCTGAAAACCAGTTGTCAAAAGTGTTTACCTCCTATGTATGCCGTTGGTTGTGCGGTTGGTTGAATCCCCTGTGACTCATGAGGGGTTATATAATTCATTGTAAATTTGTATTGTTTTGTCGAAATAGAACCTCAAGCACAGGGTCTGCGTTTCTAGGATCATGTGAGGGATTTTCCGGATCCCACTGTTCGTGGAATGAGATCTCCATGTATGCCGGATATTGTTGATACGGGAGAAATGAGAAGAGCGGGCACAAGGTCTTATGTGAGTACTTGGAAACTAGGAATAACTACAGACTTGTGAGGGTTCTTTTTCTCGAAATAAAGCTAAAGCTTCGTTGATACCTTCTCCCTCTGTGTGCTTCGTGGACCAGATTCGTTTCTGATAAACGAATATAACGATGCTTTGTATGTTTGCTAAATCTGATAACAATGTACTTCGGCGATGAACCGAGAGATGCTCCGAGCAAATACAGGTTTCCATAGACTCGAAATATCAACAAAAGCCCACAGGTATTTAACGTGTAATAAGGTAATCATGTAAATCGAGACCACGTACAAGCTTATGTTCACATATTTGCATAGATAGCGTGGTGTACGTAGCTTAACAGATTAAATCAGATTCCGAAGGATGTAGGGCGGTACATGTACATATATTTTCAGGCAAGGAATTGTTTCCAATGGTAACGATGTATGATAAACTCTGGTAAATATACATGATTGTTTCACGAATGACCTCGCAATGGTATAGGGAAAGCCACCCTAGAGCACACCTCGCCTGAGGCCATCGGTATACTGCTCTCTACGGCTATCAACCACCCCGGTCTCTGCTATACAGTACAAAGTCTTATGGACTCTTTTTCTCCCTCCAGGCAAGCAGGCTTACCCTTTGACTGATACCCTATACCTCTATACACGAGCCTTTCCGGGGTCATGGAGTTCACTTACCCCGTCAGCTCGTGAGGCCACTTAGCGCCACTCGACGTGCGTTCTCATTGACAGCATGCGCTGGGTGCATCGAGTGCAGGTGTCCATTCCAGCTCCATGGCTGGACCACGTAGTGTTCCTGAAAAAGTGCATGCCTGCTGATGCAATTTCTACCAGCGTTTTCGCTGTCCACAAAGTCCTAGGAAGAATTTTGTAACTTTCATCATCAGGTAAAAATAAAATAAAATTTTACACTCTTGAAATGGATTGCGCAACATGTAGGAATAGTTTCGAAACGCACGTTCGAACTTTCACTCTTGGCATAATAGGTATTCCATATGGACTATATATGTGTGTCTGATGCCCAAGCGTAACAAAAATGTCAACAGACGTTGAATAAATTGAGGGGACTGATTCGCTTGTCTCCTGTATGATCAATAAGTTTGGGAGATTTGTACGGTTCAATTGCCGGTTGGATTTCCCATGCCACTACCGTGGGAGATACCGTGGGGTGGGAGAATGAATTCGGATTATCAGCTGATGATATCGCTGTGACGCCTCCCTACCCCTTCTAACCGCCAACACATACCCATACAAACCTTAAAGGAAAAGACATAAAATATAAGCCAAGTTATTTCAGAAGAGGGATAAAACCTAAATTGGCATAGACATTTTTTATGAGGTGCTTTGTAGCTGTATAGGAGGCCATAGGAAACGCCATTTGAAATAAACCGAAAATACGATGTCAGGTCATAGGCACCCTACGCTCTTCAGCATTAGGGGTGATACATTCTTTTGTGTGCGAAATACGACCCTGTTTATTATTACAACTGAAGGCTACGCATTGTGGCCTCCTGGTTGAGACCTTGGGGAATAACCCCAGATGTATTCCACTAACACTTTCTCATTAAATTGGCTTCAAAGTATGGTCTCGTAATTACAAGGAAAACAGTTGGTTTAACACTACTTGTATACGGCAAAATTATGGACTAAGTACTGCTGATGTCGCAGCGGAAACAGATGGGTTCTCGGGTGGTAGAAATATCTCGCCCTAGATTGGTTAAAATTGAGAGTGTGGCAGCCGGTTCGATTTTCCCCACGTGGGCGTTTTTGCTTACTTGGAACTGCCATATCTCGGTTTTCATGCATCACAAAAATAAAAAGTGACGTTTTTTGAACCATGAATAGGATTCTTTATGGATAAATATATACATTTGGACTAGTGTTGTGTTTTCTTCTAACGACTCTTTGGTGGCGATCCCGAACGCAAAGCCAACCACCAAATATCGACTTGCAGGAGCCACGGAACTGTGTCGGAAATCCTGTTTCTCCACATCGCTTCCAATGCTTCCTTATCTGCATGGGCATTAAATAATAAATATTAGCCCCGTCGACGAAAGAGGTGTTAAGCCTAGGCAGAGGTACCCTTGATACCGGTTTGATACGTCTCTAACAGCAGATAGGCTGTTCAGCCAAACGTCAACCTCCTCTGTCATCCTATTTCGAACATCGGCTTTTCCTCACCACAAATCAAGTCAGCTAATCACCTGCATGACAACTACCTAGAACCCCCAACAAGATTAATTTTTAACTTTGCACGGATCTAAAATAATTCGCATTTCTCGGCGTAAATAGTGGTAAGCACATACCATGTAACATATATCACAGGCACACCATTCTGTAATTCTTCATTAAGGACAATTAAGGCCTGTAAAAGATAACAAAAAAGCTCAAAAGGCCAATATATATATATATATATATATATGTATATATACATAATAAAAAGTAATGAAGAAAGAGAAAACAAAATCGAGGAGAATAATATCTATACTTTTCTGACGGTTTTTGATCCATCAAAATAACAAGTCCAGCTATTTGTGTCGACAGGGTAGAAGTGATATATTGCCGATCGCATCACTCGTCACAGGAGGAAATCACTAATGTTAACATTATCATGCATTATACAAGCAGCTTGTGTTTCCAGTGTGAAGATAGGAGGTTCTTATGTATCACTGACATTTGCTGGTGGGTCGTATAGTTGTGCGGTAATGCTCTAAGTCCGGATTATTTCCAGGCTGTCTATAGAGATCAACACACAAGCCGTCCTTAATACCAAATCCCCCCTGCAGTTGCCAACAGGTTGGCGGCGACGAAGCCAGGTTACAGTAGGGCCCGAGTCACGATTACAAGATTGGACAGGCGATGGATTGATTTAATTGGTTTAGGGACTTCCTCGGAAGCACGTGTGGGCGACGTCACCGAATGGTATTCAGTGACGTTACCACGGCATCTATTTAAGCTGAGGAACGGGCTTTCTAGCCATATTTTAGTACAGAGTTTTATGTGGGAACGTGCAGGCTTGACAGAAAAGTAAGGCTGATTAGGTTGGAGACAAAACAAATTTTTCTGACGACTGTATTTACGAAAGTTGGAAATATACTCAAAAGCCATAGCCTGAAGCCCGCATCTTTTTTGCAGTTTATCCCGAGGCCTTATTGTTGAGATTGGTTTTTGGTGATTTTCCGGATATATAACTGCAAGACATGCAACTGCTTGTGAAGGCTGCTAGCCTGGAACTATCCCTACTGCTCATCTGTAGTGCAGCGCTCGGCTATTATGAGGTAGGTCCAAGACAACATCATTTTTTTTCTCTTACTACTGTTTTTTTATTTTTAAATCGAGTAAGATTGATGCTATGTCAGAAATTTATATTTAAATATACATTGTGTAAACTTAAATGCGGGCAAAAGATTGACTGTGCGTGTGGATGAAAACTGAAAGAGCTGTAAGTGGAAAGCATCATAATACCAACACTGTAACTATTACTGGTTATATATAGGTTCAGGGACTGAGATAAAAATCCCATCCATAATATATGAGATAAAATGATCATAGAGACGCTTCCGCGCATTTAACTTTGCTCAGTTACACGGTCTCCTATGCACTCGGTGTGTTACAGACGCTATCAGACAAATACCACATCCTTTCTTAGACCAGTGTAGCTCCAGTATTAATTGCGTCGTCTGGGAGCTGGAACGGAAACGAAGGAAGGGTGCAGAATAAAGGTGTGGAATCTCGACGCAGGAAAAGGGTGCGAGAATCTGGAAATGACGTACCATAGTTTAAGGTCATTTTAGAAGACATTTCCTTCCCTTTGTTGCCGCGAGTTGGGCTCTCCATTGTGATGCCGCACCGGCCTTGTGGCACCAGGGTTAACCTCGATGATACAGGCTTTTCTCAGCTCTCTACAGGCGTGCATATGGTCACGTTCTACATCTGGCAGCATACTTTTACCTCTAAATCACTCCGTTTTCAACACGCTTGGGAATTTCTATCCAGTGGTTAAAGAGTCTAAGCTTTCCAAAATAACAATTATCACTCCGCCATCATTTCATGACACTCCTGGCATCTTCAAATTTCGATGACATGAACGAAGTAATTTAAGATAAAGGCCTAGTTTCATAGTACCAATTTTAATTACATTTCGCACGGGATAAGCGTATGGAATTCATCCCGTTATATTACTGTACGTTGTAACATCTATGCGTTGTCGGTGTCACATAAGATATACCTATTTGCCACAGGTGTGACAGCCGAGAGTAATTAAGATAGGCCCTTGATCACATGGGATTTCAGTCCAGTCTAATTACGGTAGTTACTCTAAAACAAGAGAATTCCAACTGTTTCAATTATTAGGCCATTTAAATGTTCTGTAACTATCACAAAAGCATTACCGCTAAACTCATTTCTGACTGGGTGCGTTCATAAAACGCAAGTTAATGTCTCATATTTCAGTGGCCTCACTCCGGTAACTGTATATTCTGATCACGGAAATTTGAATCTAAAACTGTGAGCACACCTGAACCCGACGTTTCAGTCTGTGTCCTGACAGGCCTGGCTGCCCAGGGAGCCGTTATGATGAATCACAGTTAGGCCCCGCTCCATCATTACTTCATTTATTCCCGTTTTGATACACCCCTGCGCTAATGAACGAGCCCCTTAATTCGCACCAAGTCATGTTTCAGAATCTCTTGGAACATCTGCATAAAGAAGTAGCCATAATTTTTGGGTATATCATTTGGTGAAAAATAAAAAGCAGAGACGACGCAAATTATAATCTGAATAACAACTTTTCGCTCAGTGCTTGAATAATAATGAAAACGTTAAAGGATATCCACACGAATTTTAACCATTTACCAAATAGGTTTCGATATACGCAGGACAAAGAGCTTTAAACAGTATAACTGTAGAAATATTGAAGAGACATACAATGAGGACTGAGGATTGATTGATGAACTTTTATTATGAGAAAAAAGATGTGCGCGCGGTTACCTGATGGGAATAACTAGTGTACCGCTTAACCGCAGTGTCGTGAATGACCGTCTGGCACGAAAATTAATGTACTGTTCTCAGGAAAAAAGAGATCTCCCATGAGTAAGCTGTTTGGTGCCGGTTTAGGTCTTGTCCTTATTTGTGGCAAAAACCAGCGTACTTTAAACGGGCTAAGGTGGCTTATCCCCGGAGATGTCTGATGGTGATACCTAGCCTAAGATTATAACAATTCTCAGCCTAGACTTCTGTAAGTGTCAGACTCGGCTAACTTCTTATGCAGATTGGGACTTCCCGCCGGGATAATCCAGTCGGCCTTCACAATCAGAGGCTGGCGCACGCCGGGCAGTCCTCTGGCTCAGGACTGCTAGATTGGCTCTAGGCTAGGACAAAGACTGCAACAATTTGTGTGTCCACCAAAACCCCTTGGAAACCCAGTCCACAAATGAATGTCTAAAATGAAACATTGACACTGATATTCAAGTCCTGTTTCAGGCCATGTAATTTTCCCTCCCGCACAAAAGTGGACGAGTCAACACTATCAGACGCTAACTGACAGATCGACTGGTTCTAAGCCCCCATGGCAACATGAATGAGAAAATGTAAAAAAAAAATACATGTTCCTTTCTGTTGATACTCAAACAGATAACAAAATAGTTGCCCGTCTGAAATATTTACGGAGATGACATATTATTTCTAGGCTGTTAGTTTGGTTCCAAGAGTCAGTAATGAAATCATTCGTCTTTGGTCTTCACGGGAAATTGGTTATTCTGTATCCCATATATTCTTAATGTCTATGTATAAATACGATTTAATTAATGCACGCAGATCCGCAGAGATAATCCTTCGATCCTCAGACAGTCACCCCAGGGTGTAAAAGTGTGCCATTTATGAACTACGAGTGTATAAAGTGTGCAAGTCAGTTATAATTCCTGGAGTGAATCACCCAACGCCATTTGCCAGATGAACGGCCCGGTATTGGCAAAGCGGAATGTTTCTGATTTTTATCTGCACTCGGGGATATTTGCCGGCGCAGATTGCTCACCTCGTTACTTCTGGTTTCTAACCATTTATCATGGCCCGGTTGACAAGTTCGATCAAACACGATGAGGGTCACGACAGGAGAGTCGGATATAAATAGTCACGGGTGGCCCATTGGGCTTGCCGCCAAATCGGTCAGTGGGTGCCCCATTACGGAGGCCTGCACTTTTCCTCTCAGTAGAAGGCGCTTTAGCCGTTATGTTTACCCAGATACCGATCTGACCCACCGAATTATTCTACCTTCTCAGTAACTGTTTACACCAGAATCTTAGTTTGTAAACTCAGACTAGCTGTTAACATTACGCGGTCTGTCTGGGTCTGTCTGGCCCAGTAGATAACCAAATGCTACGCTCCTTAGTATCCACCATCAATCCATAGTTCAGATATGTCAAGTCAATGTTCTTTTTTTTCCTAAATTGCAAATGTTTGTAAACTTAGAAAACCAAAATTGTAGCTCTCATCAAACCCCTCTATTCCCAGGTCATCTTGATCGCAAAGGATTCCAGATTTAATTATGTCTAGAAATAGAACTAAGGCAGAAATTTGACCGTGATGTAAACCTCATGGCTTGGACTGTGTCACCCAAGAGATTCTACTCAATCTTTCACTCTCCTGACCAAGTTTAAAACTTCTAAGATTACAACAACGGGTCTATATAATACATGTATTTCAATGTAATTCACATTAAAATTCAAAAGCCCTCCAGCCGCTGATAGTACATGGGATGAACACTGGAACAACTTTGATGACATTTAAACTCCGTAATATGTCAAACTGCACTCGGTCGGGTATTTACGTTTCCTCATTTTGTAATAGTAGCATTACAATACCGATATGAATTTAGACTGGACCAAAGGTCAGGTTTCCTCGGTATCTGATGACAGCAGTTTAAATCAAACCATATATACACACCAGTGACATTAAACCGGACAAAATGCCACATTCATATATATGAAGGTAAATTTGATATGCAGTAAATACATAGTGGCTATGTTCTATATAGTGTATGAGCGCACTTGTATAATGTACATGTATTGAATGAATACTTGTGTAACGCTAAAGAAACCTAATAATGAGCTTTCTATGTTTTTCTTTCAGACACACCGCAATATCCCAAGTAAACGCGGATTTTCAAGTGAGTATGATTGTTTTTCTTCCCCAAACTTTCTCGTCAAAGTGAAATTTTAGTCCAAGTCTGAACATGAACATGATTCCTTGTCGTGCTTGTTTACGCAATTTTAGCCTTGTACATTTCAATCGAAAATATGGGCTTTACCCCAAGCAGTATATGACTTACATATAGGGCGTTCCCATGTAGGGCTGTATTATAACCACAAAAGGTTTCAGATTGTTTCATTTCGAAATAAATTATCACAAATTCACATATGGTATGACATGCACACATTCCAGCTTTTTTTACATATAAATATGTGAATTTGGTTTTAATACCGTCCTCTAGAATATTTACGTTATGTGACGATGTACAGATTGGACAGGGCTCACACCGTACAGCTTGCGTGTCTTTGTAACCCATGATATCCTATTGGACCAGGAACACACATACATAGGTTTAATGCATCGATTTGCTGGTACAATCTGGGCAACACTTTATTGAGGTCAGTGATCCTGTTCTAGAAAACCGGAAGTTTTATGTTTTCTTTTTGCAAGCTATGGGGAACAAAACATGAACAAAAGGATACGAATTTGTCAATGCAAAGGTTATAACATTTGGTCATGTAACCGGTGTTAGCAGCATATTCCAGGCATGTAACCTGAAGATGGAGATTCGTACCTTATGATTCAAAATGTGGTATACAGCTGATCAGGTATTACATTATAAATGCCCACTTTGCGAGTTCATCGATCATCTACCTTGAAATAGTTGCAGCGTCATATATGCATTTCAGTGGTTGTATCGTCGCCAAACACATCTTATGCAAAATCATCATTTGTCGGCCTTGTCACAATAACGTCTCACTGAATTGTCACGACGTCACAGTCTTCATGCCTTACTCGGCATCTGTCAGCATTGTTATGCTCTCCAAACCCACAATTTAATGGCTGTCTAAAATATTGTATCATCATTCTATTGAATTAACACACCGCCCGTAGTGTTACATCATCATTCCAATAAATTATGGCACCGTCAGAAACTGTTGTGTTACACCTTCAAATTCTTCACCGTGACACCATCTGTTCGTTGATCGAGTTATCACACCGTCAGATTCTCCAGTGTTACATCATCGTTCTGCAAAACTGCCACACCGTCACACTGCTTATAGTAAGACTTTGGATGCATACTTAATATGTAAAATATTTCTGAATTGTGGAATGATTGTATTTATACACATTTGTTTTTTAAACGTTCACGTACTGATAGCTAAATCTTGTTTGTCATGTATCCGGATGTACCTCTGAAAAAAGAATGTACATTAAATCTCGGATAACTCAGAAGGCTACACGCTTTATTTATGGTGATTATCGACACATATTTTAAAATTGTAAACGATTGGGATAGTGATTTTATTCATCCATCTAAAACATTCATTGCATCTTTCCGAAGTCATTGAATGACCCTCGAATGTCACCCCCCTCGTGACTGGCGGCTACTCTTTGCATAAATCCGTCCTAATTTTTGATTTCACATACTTTTTTTTATTTCTTTGGTGATTTGTGTTATTTGTTGTTTTGGAAAATGGTCTTGCAATTATTAACCCCGAACGTCCATATAACGGCTTGTATGCGAAAGTAGGTTTCGACGCCCATAGATTCACTGTTTTCATATTATAGCCTGTGTTATCAGCCAAGCACATGTTACATGTATTTACTCTAGTCGCCCTGAGCAGTTTCAAACAACTGATTGACGTGTAAAATCTGTTTTTCTCACTTTAAAGTTCTGGTCATTCTGCAGCCTGTCCCCGAACGACAGGCAGTGTGATGGTCAGTTTGACACGGGGTCTCGCAGAGGCAAGTAATCGGACTGTCTAAGCGTTTAACAGTTGAAGCACTGTCTGAGTTGTCGCCTGAAAAGCCTTTATATCACCTTTGGGGAATGGACATAGAATTGTCTGGAATAACTCTGCTGGGTATTGCCGTTACCGACTCGGGACAGGATTAGACTTGTTAATATGAGTCTTCTTATCTGTAGAATACCACTTTCAAAGTCAAAGAGAAATGGTTTAGCCTACACAAAAAGCCAGATCCCTTGAAATTCTCAGCTTTGTCGTTTGGCAGCCGAATAATCATGATTAATCAAATATGTTTTTCAGACAGCATTCCGTCCAAGAAGGGAAAACTGTTCTTCAAAGACGAGGCCCCTCCTCCGGTGACTGTAGCCGCCAGTCACGAGGGGGTGACATTCGAATGTGAGGCGGGCGGGTCACCACAGCCCACCATCCACTGGCTCAAGGACGGAGAGAGAATTGAGCAGGTTAGCGCATGCTTCCTCGGTGTCAGAATGTCTTTTGTTGAAGGAGTTGGGCAGTTGTAGAAATTCCAGCAGATTCCAGTGAACTGATAAAACCATGGAGCCAAGAAAAAATGGAAGAAAAAATGACAAAGAAAAAATGACGGCATATGTATACATTTGCATATGTAAATGCTATATGTTCGTCAAGATGACGCAAAGTTTTATTTTTTAGAAGCAATGCTACTACATTTTGAAAACTTTACATTGTCTGCTTTATGGTGTCCAGGGCCCTGTTCCACAACAGAATCAAATTATTTGTAACTGCTATGAAAGTTAAACACGTATGTGCATAGAGAGCATTTACTATCAACGACACCTTTTGATTGCTTTCTGGAACGCAGCCAAAATGTTGAAAGTTATCATGTCTTCCACAGAGAACCATAACATTTTTTTTAAAACTACCATGATTTTGAAACAAATTTCGGGTAGAATCCTAAGACTGATTTTTTATCGTGTTAACAGGGTGTGTTCGACAATAGTATTGAAGAAGAAACATCATATGAAGACAAAACAGATAAGAGAGGTCAGAGGTTGCTGCGCCTGGGCTCCACCAAAGGCAAGCTGTTCCTGGACTGCCTGGGGGAGGGAAGTCAGGGCACATACTCATGCGTGGCCGAGACGCCTTACAAGCGGATTTCACGCTCTTCCGAATTACAAATAGGTAAGGATACTTTCAGGTTGAACTACCAGTAAACTACTTTGAACTAATTTATCTCACGTCAGATATTTGGCTACAGGCTTGTTATGATGGTGGCCATATGACATAAGCCATCATCATTGTGAATGTTTTCTAATAGTCGGATAACAAATAAACTCTCTGAATAGTTCATTAATATAATATATACATTTTTTAAAAATTTAAAAAAAAAGAATTCAAGCAAAAAGTGTGTTCGGTTCACGCAGAATTCATCTTGTATGTGTGTAAATTTCTATCCCCCAGACAACGTTGCCAACACACTGCCAATTGGACTTGATTCTCAGCCATGTCTAGTTAAAAGGTCAATGAAAGGTAAATATAATTTACGGTAATAAACACTTTGCAGTCTTGTGACATAATAACATTTTACCACGTATATACTTTTTATGTATAAAGGCACACGCGTCGCCTTTGCCAATTGTTTTGTTCATATATGAGTGTTCCGCAAAGCATAACTGACTAAAAAACACATTTTACGTTGGAAAATTCGACCCTTAAGATTATAATTATAATTTCATATTTTCCACGCCAACTTTCCATTTTGATAATTGGAATGTCAACTGAGACAAGAAAAGTTCATAAATGGGAGAAAACAAGAGTGTCCTGCGACACTGCTCGAGCTCAAAGCTCAAAAATGACGACTTGGAAAGGTGTGAAACTGTAATGTTGTACGAACGTTTCTGCGGCAGACGGTGAACCAGCGCGGATCTATTTGTGGACAGCTAATCGCATCGAGAAGGAAGGAGCAGATGTCCAGTTGTTTTGCCGAGCGACAGGCTACCCCAAACCAGTGATCACATGGGTGGACCGAGACGGCAACCTAATACAGAAAGGGGATAATCGTTTCAAGGTTTGTGTTCTTATGGGATGGTTCTGACATCTATTGTTCCCTCCATTTTATACAGCTTTTCCTATTGGCTTCTCAACTCATTAAAACTACATTGTTCCTTTATTTCTTTCCGTGAACAAAGCGGGCTTTTTTGATACTTTTAATGTATAACAAGACTGCGTGTAATAAACTCATAAATCATGAGTATACAGGGTTTTGTGGGAAAGCATTGAAGCAGTTGACTACCACGATCGCGAACTCGATTGGTTCGGCAGTGGGATAAAAGCAAGAATGACGTTATTTATTCCTTGCTCGTTGGATTCTACCACCCATAATGCTTAGGGCTGTAATATAAGTGAAGAACTCTTGTGTATGGCGTTCAACACTGCTCAGATAAGTAAATAAATAAAAAAACTTTGGTGGAGCTTAAAAATCTGAAGACAGTGGATGTGGTATTTTACACTGCAACGATTATTTTGACAGATCTTGAGCAACGGAGACCTCCTTGTCCATAAAATCAGCTGGAAAGAGAACCTTGGAGTGTACAACTGCATCGCGACAAACCCGACGGGGACGGACAAGATTGAGACATTCTTATACCCCGTAAGTCACCACTTTATGCCATTTGTCATACAATATAATTTTGTTTCAACCCCTAGCTTTTTCTCCTGACCAACGATTTGATGCATAACCGTCATATCAACTCGTATTATTCTTCTTGCCACGATATGTCCGAGATATTGCCGACGTGGCGTTAAGCCATAATCATTCATATTATTCTGATCGAAATATGACCGGCGAATTTTTGCTGCACTAAGATGATGTTGTCACGTGTAAAATTTTCAGTGTTGTAATATGGGGCAGTTGATGCATTTGTCCTCGGTGACGAACACAATTTAAAATGCACCATTGTAATCAAGCAAAAGCATTGATAATACTGCAGAAAAAAAACAACAGCAACAAAAACAAAGAATAGCTGTAACCTCGGACTCATTTCGATTCCAGCAACGGACAGTTGCGTTTAAATGACATTGTTTAACCATTTTTATTCTCCAGACAAAACCATAAGTGGGCAAAGAGATCACCGAAGGCTTCCCGCTTGGTTTTCCAAACCTCAGTTCAACGATCCCCCTCAACTTCAAAGCATGGACGCCTGGATTGCTGTTGGCGACCATATAGGAAGTGTAATATACCCGACGAACAGTTCATGCTGCAAAGTCTGAAGGCTAGCTCGAAGCCGAGTAACAATGGACCTACCGCCAGCAGATGTCGCCTGACACATTGTACATATCATCAAGGGTCGATGCATGTAACAATATTTGGATTCTTGGACCAGCTGTTCCTGCGGTAAAAGTGCAGCGAGAAGTTCAATGGCAGTTGTTCACCAAATTTGAGCAAGGCATATTGGTGTCCATATTAGGAACGCTGTACGCGAGACTCTTGTCCTGCCCAAAGGTTACCCGGTGTTGCTCTCCTTGACATTAGCCATAACAAATCTCTTCAATAAAATTGGATATACCGCCCTCTTTTTTCCTTGAAGGTGAATAATTCATAGAGTTCCATATTCGTAGTTCCCAGAATGGAGGGCTTCAGCCGAGAGGATCTGGTCTGGATAAATTCTACATTCTACCACGCTATCTAAAACTTGGTTCTGTACATTTGCCGCCATCTTTGGTTCATTTATTGTTTAGATTATGTAGTATTTATTGCCGTTGACGTTCATTTTATATTTATTTGTGTACATTTAAATTATTTTAAGAATAAAACAAATCTATTCATTGACGTTAGCAGTTGAAAATACGAGGTGATGTCTCAACAATCTTTGCCTCTTTCTATATATTATTAGCCGAAGATGTTTACCTCACCTTACGCAAACTGATGAATATTAAAACCTCAGTCGCTCTTCACCAGATAGGAAACAAAAAATCACTCTTCTAGTGTTGTAGGCGGAAAAACCTTGTTAAGATGGCCTTAAAATCTGAGCACAACGAGCTTCACTGGTAACGGAATATCCCCAGAAGCCAGAAAAGAAAACACTTATTGCTTACATCACAACGGGGTTCTGCAGAAGATACTACACTACTCCTAACGCTTACCACAGCGGGTTGGAAAGAAGACAAAAAACCCTGCATGTTGCTTTCCACATATGATTTATCCTATGACGAAACATTGCACATTTTCTTTACCAAGGCAGGATGGACGAAGACCAAACGCCACGCTTTTTTTGCTTACCACTGTATAATTGGACAGTTTGGTATGGACAGAAAACACAAAGCACACCTTTCGCCTTGTGGTTGGAACCACATTTTGTCCTTCAACAGACAAAGCAATTGAATCAATTTGCAATGGGTGGATCTGAGGACACGGAATCCACGTGATCACATGGGGGGGGGGGAGGAGGAGGGCAAGGTTACTTCATCCTGTAAAGAAAAACTTAATGACGTACCCAAAGTTTTGTGAAAATATACCACCACAGCACATTTTATTCATAAGGAAACTTAAGCTGCTCCATTGGATATAAAATTTGAAATTTTGCTGGAAAGACAATTGGTGGTTACGTCCTATACATTGGTACGCACGATAAAATGTTAGTGAAATAATCGGCATGTGTGTTTACAAACGTGTATAAAATTACTGTAGGAAAATCCTCCGAGTTCAAGTCCAGCTTAGACTGCAAGTAACCTTTGAACAGTTGTTGGTTTCCACCGGGTGTTGTCCGCCTTTCTGTCACCATAATGCTTAGCGCTGTAGTGTTAGTGAAACTGTCTTGATTACGGCGTTAAATCCCAGTGAAATAAATAAATAATAAATATAAAACATCTAAAACTCGATAGAACTGGAATAGTTTATCTATGTATTAAATTACTTGATTGGGGTTTAGCGTTGTACAGCGTGAAAGAATATTTCACACTGGTCAACTTTACGGTGAAATCCATGTGTCACTGATGTCGAAGGTTAATATCGTTTCCTGCATAGAGTGTACTTCATAAAATGCTTAACGAATATTATGCAACGGAGAGCCAACAAGACAGACTTAAGGCTATCTTAAGAGCTAACCCAGATATCATCCTTTAAACCGAGCCATATGTTCGCTCACACCAGCTTAATTTAGCGAAGCTCCGAAACCTCTAAGGCTACCGACTAAGAGACAACCCTCTTTAGCTGGATCGGTAATTAACTGTGCCGTGATAGTGCTCGACAAAGCAGGCAGCCTTCCAAATGGGTTCTTCTAGTAGTGCTGTCTGCTCCAGACTGCCAATCATTATCTTTACATAAGCGTTTACTTCATGGCAAACATCGCACGGCTTTTAACAGAACAAGAAAGGACTCGGAGATACATCTGAATCATAGCTTTATTAGCTGGTCCAACATCAACTCTGAGATATCACAAAAGACAACATTGTAACTTTCGTTAACCACATTCTCCTTAGCAGATCCCCGAAACCTGAAACCTTCACAAATTCGCCTAAACACCAAGATTTCGTGTTTGCTTATCCTCACCGCGATAAACTGGAACTCATCTAAAAGCATCTTGTAGATATATGCATTTATATTCACAAATGTTTATGCCAAATGCATTATTTAATGCTTTTAATTTTATGGTGTGAAATATGTTCAGTCCCTAAGATGAAGCATTCTTTTACTCTTCGGAAATGTAGTTCTAATATGTGTATGTATGTATTCTTGGGTTTTACCTTGTACTCAACAATTTTTGGTTATATGACGACGTGGAGTTCTTATAATTTATATCTACCATATCTTCTTGTGGCAGGGCAGAGTCCATGTCGCCAAAGTGCTGCCGCCACTGGAATATCATGCCAAAAACACCAGACATGACATCCCACCCAGTCACATTATACTGACACCAGGCTTATCGATTCTATTTCCTTGATGTAACCTCTCAGCGCCAAGAGATTCAGCAGCTGGTGCCATTTCTAAAGTCCTGGGGATGACCCAATCCAGGATTGATCCCGGATCTCTCGACCATCGAGCCGTTCTAATTGCTACAAGTTCCGCCAAGGTGTACTTGAGGCTTCTTGGCTGATGACATCACTTGGGAAGAGAGCCATAATCTAAGCTAGATTTCCAGGCCCACTTTATAGCATGCCTGTAACTGTATTAAAACGGTGTTTGTACCCCACCCCAGCCATATGAAGATGGGAGTTGTCTAAAATCCACTAATGATAGTTTTCACTGATGATAGTGAAAACCTAGAGATAAAATTAATGCCATTTTATGATCTACTCAAACGAATAAACAGTCACCCCAAACTTCCCCTGAAAACAAAACAAAAGCTCTTGAATTGGGTATCTGGCGTTTTTGTTTTAATTTGTATTTTTTAATTTTTTTGTCCTTTAACTTTAAAACAGTTTTGTTCATCACCGATGTTGCAGGGGAGCGCCCAGGATATGTGGCTTTGCTCAGATGGCCAACATGTTAAATTGACATCACCGAATGAGTAGCTAAGTAGCAGTGACGATCATATGCAATTTATTCTGCAAATGTACGCTGCAGAATTTTAAAAATGTTTTCACAACACCACTGAGAAACTTCTTTGGAAATGAATTCAGGTTTAGTGGCTGATTTTACGTACACTTTAATCGATAATGTTTTCAAGTGACAAAGGATCAAGGTGAGGCTTTTTTCAATGGAAGGAAATGGTGTAAAAGCCTGATAAAAGAATTCGCTGGTGTAGGAATCTAACTTGTTGATAGATTTATGTATTTTAATTTTCTTACATGTATTAATTTTCTGCAGTACAAGTCATATTCAGTTTAAATTCCTTACTAGTTTAAGCTTATATTAATTTCTTTGGTGTAGATTTGTCAGAACACGTAAATCACAACAGTTTAAAATGTAATACTATCATTATTATTGGTTTGTATTATACACGTATATGTAGGAAGAATATACTAGCAACTGGATAACGCAGATAATAACTTTGCGCTAAAACTCTATTTCCTAAATTCAGCTAGACCTTCAGCAGTCACTCGTGTCGCGCATTGCATAATGCACGAATTGTAATATCTCATCGAAAAACTGACATGTTTCATCTAATGGTATACTTATAAAAAAATTCCTCTGCTTCTCCGCAACCAGCCAGCCACTGAATGAATCTGACATGTAAGATGTAGAAGTAGTTATTTAGCCTGAAGTATAACCAAGTTGTAAGTTTTCTGTGCCATGAGACAGTTTATCAGCGCGTGCAACATATATGAGAAATATCAGAGTGAAATTAAGTATTTATTTATTTATTTGATTAGTGTTTTTCGCCGTACACACAAGAACATGGAATTAAGTATACCAATGATGCAAAGATTACACTGTAAATTGTGCTTCACACCGGTCAACTGGTGCTTTAACTAATCTGAAAATAATATTGCAAAAAAACAAATAATTTTTTGAGAAAATGATGATGCCAAGTAATTTTCGATTAAATGCGTTTACTGTTTCAAAGTGGGCACTACGGCACTATGAAAAGCCATTCATAGAATGGGCATTTCTCAGCAGCAAGCTTTGACCAATTAGTCATCTTTTGGTAAAGCATGAAGACTCACATAACGCAAAGTTTTATCTGTTCCTTTTAACTACGCATGATGTGCAGAAAAACTGATCACATGGATATGACCACTTTCGAAATTTGAACGTTGATTTGAAAGACACATGGAACGCCATTCGAACATCCCCCAGGCTGCATTTCTACTAGTATGTATAGACCAGTGTTTTCAGAATGCATCATTTCAGCCTTACAAAGGTTAGAGACATAGGCTGCGGATTGAGACTGCCATGACAGTGCGTGAGATCCGCGATGATCTATCAACTCTGCAAAACGAACATGTGTCCCATCCCATGTCGACTTTTCTATTTATGCCTTTACCCAAAGCGCACAGCTCTAGCTCTCGCGTTTTCCACGACAATAATCTTCACTTTAACACGTTTCTTTCATGATTGTTGCTTCAGATTGAAAACGTGTTGTTCACTGCTATTGCCTTCTGGTATTACTCGCGTTGTTCACGGCTATTGCCTTTTGGCATAACTCGCTTTGTACACTGATATTGCCTTCAGATTTAACATCCTTCCTCACTGCTACTGCCTTCAGATTTAATACACTTTGTCCACAACTGTTTCCTTTAAACTGAAAGAAATTCTTCAAAGGCTCCTTCAGTTTTCTCACGCTCTTTCCACTTCTATTTCTTTCAGTTTAACACGTCTTTTCCTCTGTCATTGCTTCGACATTTAACACTTCTTTTCCACAACTACTGCCTTCAGTTTCAATACGCCTTTTGCACTACTATTGCCTTGAGCATTTAGAGTATTTAAAGTGAATGACAGCGCATGTTATAAGTTGAGTTATTTCGGTAAAGTATTTTTTGTAACAACTACAACGACGGCGGAAATTTACATTTGACCTTGCTCCTTCCTCTAGCATGAAACGCAGCCATTCTGTGTGGGCTGTGACGTAATTGTTCCAAGGGCGGAAAACTCTTGTCACTTGGACTACAGTAAGCCGCTGAGGTTGTGATTGAAACTAAAGTATAATTGTAAATTGATAACATGAAATGATGAAGAAACTTATTCCCGCCACAACACAATGGTTTGGAAAAACGTTGCAGTGTTGTTCACACATGTACTTGTTATAATTATAACATACAATATTAAAACAGTGTGCTGTCCCTATGTTATTACATGTTACAATGACAGACAACTCATAGGATTTACGTCACAGCTTATAAACAGCTGACATCTCCTAGTTCTCTGATTGGTCAGTCTCTCATAAGCCTAAAACATGGGCGCCTTCAGATCCCCAGTAGGCTGCACAATACTCCACCCTTCAAACAAAGATAATTCAGCAACGAATTAATACAGTTTGAAACAAGTTTTTCGTTCAAGAGATTATTTTATAATCTTTTTAATGAGCAGTACATCACTCATGAACTGACTTTTATTTTAGCTCACACGCAAAAGTCTAACATTAACGATGTTACCGTTTATACAAGAGCTTGAAACAACCATACTTTGTTGTCTTTCATTGGACGTCAGTGTAGGCCTACATGTATCTATGCCTGACAGGACCACTCCCTCTCTCTCCCATCTTCATCACGTTAAGGAGGCGTGCACACAAAATTCCAAGGTTCCATGCTATACACAAAGGGCCGCTCGAGGGTTGACCTGCAGGATTCATTAGTTTCCTGACTTTAATGTATATTCTCGTTGTGATGGACATTGTTACGTGAAATCTGACTAGTTGGAAGCCACAAGTTTTGTGAATGGATCAAAGTTATCAGATCTTCTACATCTCTGTAGATGTGGATTAAACTAGGTGTACTCAAAATAGAACGCTCGCGTTGTATGTCGGAGTTTTGCTGCCTGCATTCAAGGGCTTGGGCTAAAATGTGGAATACATAACAAGAAAGATTACATTTGAGAAATTTTTAATCTACAGCAGGTGGCATATAAAGTTCACGATTAATGAATTCCTATACGGAATTCGACAGACGTCAGTGCGCCTCCGGTTGCAATTTTTAGTTGGCTAGGCCGATGTCAGGAATGGAGCTGATGTACAGAGATGACGCACAGGGCAATGCTGGTTTTGTAGTTCGTTATGGGACTTTTGTGATGCTTGTCTCATGATACAAATAATACATTGTTTTACTTTCCAGTAATATACAGATGAATAAATGTTTTCGCATAAGCCACGCACATATATACAGCAGAACGTTTCGGATGTATGACAAAGTCATTTAGTCTATAATGATACATACAGTCTGGTGCGGAAAATCAACGGTCCTGTGCACATCTAGCGGGTGACGCATTTAGATATTCTATAATATGGCATATGGTGTTCATTCTCTCAAGCGACCAACTGCCATCGCTACACAGCCAACGTCATGCTAAAACAGCTATAAAGGATTGCCCCAAATCACTATACACAAGTAGGTAGTGGAATTCCAAATACTGAATTTTTCTGCCAACAAGAAACTGGTTTTTCTTAGTTAATTCACATCCAGAGGTTGATAACTGCAGGCAGACTTAAAAACTTGGGGCTTTTCGTTTGTTAGGATGCTTAATTTGATTTATTTATTCAAATGATTGGTGTTTTACACCGTACTCAAGAATGACGGCGGCCAGAATTAAGGTGGTAGTAAAACGGGCAGATGTCCGGTGGAATTCCATGACCATCCGCAGATTAGTGGCAGACCTTCCCATATACTTCCGGAGAGGAAGCCAGCGTGAGCTGGACTTGAACTCATTGCGACCGCATTGGTAGGAGGCTTCTTGGTGACTGCGCTGCGCGAGCGCGCTAACCAACTGATCTACGGAGACCTACTTAATTTAAATTCTTCAAGATTGTCAGCCATGATTTGGAGCGAACAAACGTATACAGAATTTAATCATTTACTATGCATATATAGAATAGTGAATATGGAGATTCCAGGGTCAATTTTACAGAAATGCTGTCTGGAAAAAGTCCTAGTCTGACGATAAGCTAGTCTAATTAGTGCATAACATTGTTGTAAACACGTAGTGGATAGGTACGTGGAAAGGTCCGCCAGCTACCTGCGGATGGTCGTGGCTCTGCCCCCCAGTTATCTCCCACCATAATGCTGGCCGCCGTTGTATAAGTGAGATATTCTTGAGTTCGTCGCAAAACACCAATCGAATAAATAAGCAAATAAATGAGTGGAACGCTTTCACTAAGATCTATTATTCAGTCTATACAATTTTCTATTTAAATCTGACAGGGACGGATGATGTATTAATACTTTAATCAGATAAACAGTCGTCGTCGAAAAATTGCACAGGGTTAATAAATGACCAAGCCTGTGTTTAATAAATAATCCTTTATTAAGATATAAATAAAGTGATGCTATTCAAGAACTCTTTACTTTGCCCACACTGTTATGCCTAATTTTAAGTGAAAGATTCCAAGCTTTATATCAGCACAACAAGTGTCTTATAACTGTGCAATTACATCAGATATCTGTCCTACGTGGGAAGGTCCGCCAGCAGCTTGTTGATGATCGTGGATTTCCACGGGAAATTATCCTCTTTCCTCCCACTATAGCGCTGGCCACCGTTTTATCATTGAAGTATTGGGGTCCAAAATGACTCTAAGATCCCTGTCGGGTTTAATAGTCATTGGTGTAAACAACAAGTGAATTTAAACCCTTCAAAATATTCAGTGAGAGTCAAAAATATTTTTAAAACTGTTTTTGTGACATGAAAAAATTTCGACTTTGTGAATATGTCATAGCATTAATTTTCACTTCATTATTGTCATTTGTTTCTGTCTCCGCTGGTCACACAACGATGTGTTTAAAATGACTGCATATTTTTGGGGTTAGGAATATTCTTCTGACAGAAATTTCTCAGAGAAAGATAATATTTCGGTAGGACAAAGGCAAACAGTCATGTTCATGGATATATAGCTCTTCTGGAATGGAGGTTCAGACTGCTGTACCTGCTAAATGAGGGCTTATCCCTCACTTAAACAATGTCTGCATGACGTGATAACGGGAAAAAACCTGTCACCGAAGACGGGATGTACAAAGTATAGATGACAGGCCTGTAAAGGGTGTAGTGTTTGTATTGCACGCATTGTGCGGGTTCGTACTGCTGGGCCCAGCTGTGATAACGACGGAATTCCTCAGCCCGTTATCACAGACACTTCGGCGAGAAGAACATCTGCACAGCTATATCATACCCAACGACCTACTGATTCACTTAGTTCAAGCACTTCAACTCGTCACTCCTGCCCCACAGACCTCGTTTCTCCAGGCACCCCGAGGAGCGAGCCCACACCCTTTAAGAAACACTCTCCACATCTTGCGTTTCTCGAGATCAGACAAAACTGTTGGAGTCCTGAATTGCAAATAACTTTGTTCTACCTTATCACATCCCCTACCCATCTACCCCACGGGACGATCTGATGAGATAGCTCAGCGGACAGACAAGAATCTCATGTTAGACATGTGACTTTCGACTGGCTGATGTGTAGACGGGCACTCCTTGAACCCAGTAAGTCATTCATCACACGTACACGAGCATCCGCATCCACCCATTCTTATTATCACCAAGACAATATTCTTATTAGTTGATATCTCAAAGACAAGAGTTCATGCAGGTGCTCTCTGTGTGAAAGTGCTGATTCCATTTGTAATTAAGCCACCTTTCTACTCAATTAGTCAAAGTAATGCGTTAATTTAGGCTACACACCTGTTTGACATCTGTTATTGTTTAAACATGATCCTAACGCGCAATAAGACTTTCGTTAGCTAAGAATCATCGAAGAGGCCCGACTAGTGCCAGCTGCCATCGATCTCAAGGGTTTCGTGAGTGTTAGACTATAGTTTCTCGCCATGAATATAAGTGAGAAGTCCTTGAGTAGGGCGAGAAAGACATTGGGATCAACTGAATGATTAGTTCAAACAACGAAAAGTATTTCAGGTGAAATATGACGATGACACAATATAAAAGACTACAGCATAGAGAGTGCAACCAGAGTAGCGACCACAGTGTGAAAGCTGGCAACTGGGTGCACCTTACCGGTAAAACCCCGCCCCTTGTTAGTTTACCCTAGATAGGGTTTTGTTCTGACTGTTCATTTAAGGGTTTAAAAGGTACTAAATGTATTTTTATATGTGTTTTAAAAAGTAAAATGTACGTTATTTCGGTAAATAATACTGAAGGTGAATCTGGCTTTTATTTCAAAAGTTTACATTTATAATTATGTGTGTGCTCTGTTTATACTTAATGGATACGTGTCACGGGCTTAAACATGTAACACGTCTCTCGCTCTATGTTTTGGCTTCTACATGGCCATCATGAAATCATCATGGGTGCGTTATTGACCATTGATACTTGATCCACTCATGTCTGATGGGTATTGTTTTCAATCCCGGATATATCTGAGTTTTCTTGTACACCTCTTATTGAGTTTCTTATTCTGTTTTTTTTTTTTCAGACTTTTTTCCGGCTAACTTCATAACAGCATTTTCTTTTAAAAAGAACCTAAGCGTTTGAGCAAATCTCATTTAACTCTTACAATATAAATCCAAGGGATGATAAATCCAAGGGATAAAGAGTATAGCTGTATTTATTTCTTGCTTTGTAAAAGCAGGAGGTATGATCAGGTAAATTGATCATGAAAAAAAAATTCCTACATAACTTTTTCCTTTCACATGTAATATATGAGTGTATATGATTTTCTACAAAAGCATAAATTTTTGAATCATCGAAAATGTTATAGTCCACTGCAAATGCCCAATTGTTCAATTTGGTCAGTTTTTGGACCTATTCAATCTCCAATTTAGGCATGAAGAAAGTGGAGCCCCAGCCCCCTCGTGCACAGTACCTTTTATTGGGGGGGGGGGGTGTGTTCCACTTCCCTCATGGTTAAAACAAGAACTTTGTCTTTTGATTTGGGGCCTCCGTGGCTCAGCCGGTTAGCGCAATGACCCAGGAGTCTCACACCAGTGCCGTTGCTGTGAGTTCAAGTCCAGCTCATCCTGGCTTCCTTAACGGCCATATGTGGGAAGGTCTGTGCAAATTGTGAATTATCGTGGGTTTCTCCGGACTCCCACCATAATGCTAGCAGTCGTCGTATAAGTGAAAAATTCTGGATTATGGCGTAAAACATCAACCAAATAAATAAATCAATGTTTGATTTGCACGACCTGTCTTTTCCATGAAAATCTGTTTTTGTTTTAAACACACAATCATGTTATAATATTACATAATTAAACAGTTGATGAAAATATCCATCGATCTTATACACGTATGTACGACATATTTCATCTAACGATAGCTTGATCCAGCTCACCTTGTAGTGAGGAATGTGTGACCGCCATTATGACACAGCACACCATGTCTGGAGATGTTGCGATGCAAATATATGCTAGAGTTCGAAAGTAGCCTAAATGTTGCGATCTCTACTAAGGTGATAGTTTCTGCTACCTAAAATACTCTGTACGTTTGAAAACAACCATTATGTACAATGGTGCGTGTTAAATGTGTCTCGTACGGCAAGGCCTAAGTATTTTATTTACATTCTGTAATATTGGTTCATCATGCTAATTCTGCTTACAAGTATATTTTAATGAAACATAAAAGTTGAAAATTAATGCTTGATAAGATCATAAGACCAGGGGATGATAAACTTTGCATCAAAATGAACGGTTTTCAAAGAAAAGCAAAAGTCAATGAAAAATGTTCGGATAACTCGAAAGCCGATGACCCTTTTTTGATTTGTGGTTAACTGATGATGGACAGTCGTCAGAGATAAACTAGCTTATTTCTGTCTGCAAAGGGCAGCGCTAGCCATGGGCACTTTTACCACCTTATCATACCTCCCCCTTTACAAAAATCCCACGGAGAATATTCAACAGTCACATATTGTCACGCTGAAGTAAACTAATGGTGTTTTCAGACTGTTAATAAGCCAAACTCTCTTCACTTATATTTATTGATTTATTTGATTGGCGTTTTAGGCCGTTTTCACTTAAATATATGATGGTTGTCATTTTGGAGTAGAAAACCCGGGAAGAGCCCGGTGTAACGACTGACCTTTTACATATTATATGTCGAACATTTCCACGTGTGACATGTGACATGTGCCGACATGTGTCATCCCCGTGGAAGCTAAGACAAGGTGTTTTCCGAGAATCTCGTGTAAGGTAACCTGTGAACATCTGCGACCGTTTCTGACTACCTATCGACACCTTGAAGCATGGAAGCGTGAAAGGATACCTTGGAAAATACTCACATTGCGTGTATAGCGTACGGCGCTGGGAGGGCAGTTAACTTAATCAGTGTGTCACGAATTTTGTGTCTGAGATGCTTTGATTGTATGGTGGGCTTTAGGGGCCATATTTATAATACAGTTTCTATATTTTAAGGATGAGTTTTAAATGGAAATTCTTCTGTACTGTAGTCATCCCAATGTTTATGTCTTCATCGTGATCTGCGTCATATCTGATACATATATCTCTTTTATGGGTTTAGTTGGAACAATATCGCAAAATAGGTTTCACAAGAAAAGATTTCACAAAAATGTATAGGTTGTGGTGAAAAAATACATTGGCCTCATTAAACCGAAGTAAAAAAAGAGCCAATCTTGCTATATAAACAGCTGAGGAGTTTTGAAATCTGACTCATTTGCCTCTAAGGTAACAAAAGACCTACTGTATCATGTGACTTCTCAAACCTGAAACTTCTTAAGTTGCAAGATTCCCATGGTACAGTAAATTTATTTAAAATAGTTGCCTAACTTACAGATCACATGGCACAATAGGACTTTTTTTTTCTTTTATCGAAAAAAGAGTTCGTACTCCAAACTCCCTTTGTTCGGTCAAAACATAATCAAAATTCGACAAAAGTGTTTTTAGGTTGTTTTCCAAGGTTGCTATGGTGACTTTTTACAGTGTTATAAAATTTTCGTAAAAATACGGATAAAAGGCCTGGCAACAACCTGCAAGGTATTTTCACCGTAAAATAAGATCACAATGGCCGTAATATCACCGAGGGAAATAATATGTGAATCCCATACAGATCACGAGTATTACGTGTGTTTCACTACTAAAACGACCGTAGAAGTATTGGAGTTAGTGTGGTAAGACGCGGTCTTTTCTAACAATGCACTTCATTTGTTTCATCATTTCTCCTATGATAACTGATGCTTTGCTTTAGAATGCAGGATAACTTATGCAGGATACTACACTCTTACATGGGCACAATGCCTGTCATATCCCTGACGAAATTACATTTTCTTAACAACCTAAATAATTAAGCCTACAAAAGAGCCAGCGGAAACAATTCATTCCGTGTAATGAAAAAGCACTATACGCAGTATGTAACTACTTTCACATTTACCAAATTCTCGTAACATCGAGGCACACAACCACAAGGACACACAATCAGAGGAGGAGGTTGCCTGGCTACCTTTTGCCCAAACTTTTAGCTTTTGCTGGCGCGCGTATATATTTTATCCCCACCAGCAAATGTGACATGTAACAGGAGGTATGTGCGTCAGATTGGTATTAATAAATGATGCAACAAAAGGGGCTAAATCGGATATGTCAAACCGTACATTCGTACATACAGCGGCTTACACCTCACGCGCACGTCGAGCACGTGGGATTATGTGTTTGTTTATCGTACCTGCCGCGCGTTTGTTTTGGTAAAGATCGTAAAGTTCTAATTTGTTACTAGTTTTAACTTGAAAGCGTGAGGTCAGCGTGGAAGTCAGCAAAGAGTCATAGCTGGGGCAAGAAGATGTGTTAACACCCAGCGTTAAGTGGCGTTAAAGGTGTTTCAAAGAGTATTTAGGGAATAATTAAAACGTCCAACTCTTGCGGCAACTTTCTACAATTTGATATACCTCAAAAAAGTACCGTTAACCACTGCACTAAATACTGCAATGCATGTCGATCTCCTATCGACATACTAATTTTCAGATTGAGTGATTTTTAATATCTTAGACAAATTATGATTCCTGAAACCAAATGACCTTTAACAAGGAACAAAAAACCCTACATTTTTTTATTAAGAGGCATAAAAGTTATTCTGGTTCCATGCAGGTTTCATGTTTGTATAATCATGGGAATTCCTTTGGCAAATAACTGATGGGCTTAACGACCTGGGCCGACAGATATTTGCCTTGACATTGGAAGGGTAGTGATTTCAAGGAGCTTCAAGTAAAGCTATGTAAACGGCCGAATGAATGCCTTCGATCAAGTCGCCAAACCGATACCATGGCGCCGTGCTGCCGTGGATAGTACCTTCCTTTCCCACCTCACGTAATTCGGGCCCAAGCTGTTTAGTCTATTGTTCATTCTCCACACACTAATGACATATTACTCATGCAATGCAGAGAACAATTGTCAGTTAAGTTGGGAGCGATGCTGTCCAAGCTCAAGGAAAACTAGGTAACCCTATAGTACCAAAAGCAAGCATTATGCAGTATGCAACTTAGTTTTAATCAAGTGATTGCTCTTCCTCTTGAAATAATAAACATTTTCTTCGCTAACCGAATGATCAGCGTTATATAGAATGAATGATTATAAGCTATGGCCTCTTGGGCAACATTGCAGTGATGTAATAGCCAGACAACAAATTGAAAGCTGAAAGCTTTGTAAAACGGGTTCCAGCAGAATACCACGATGGCTTACGTGGCTTAGGCTAGGAGATGGCCCATTTCAGTTAATTAATGGGTTGACGTTTTAACATTTGAGCAAAGGGGGTGAAAATGTCACATATTAAATATTGTCATAAATCATTGTTGACGTTTTCTGTTAGTGTAAGATGCCAACTATCATATCGTAGTCTGCTGGATGACCGTATATATAAAGAACGTTCATCAAAGTTAGTGCCGCCAAACATCGAGACCTTGCTGTGTGAAGATATAGACCCTGACGAGTAGCATGGTGCACAGACAGCGCTTTACGCTCTGAATACACATCTCCAAAGGTGACAAGCTAGGGTAGGGACTGAACCTCGCACCTCCTGCATAAGAAGTTCTTGTCTCCTTGCAACCATATCACCGCTACCTTAGTAGAGGATGTGGTATTTACAATATTAGATAGCTCTCGTCATTGCTTCTTTCGTCTACTTTCTTTCCTTGTGTTATTTTTCTTGCACACCCGATAAGGGGCTTCGTTCGCACCAGACGACCTCACTCTCTCCTTTCCAGGCGACGCCATTGTATAATGGCCAAAAAGTCCACCTTGAAGTTATTTATTTATATATTTGAGTGTTGCTTAACACTTACTAAAGAATTTTTCGTTTATGTACTATGGCGGTCAGTGGTATAAGTAGCTCTTAGCAAGTCACAAACCACTTGTGACGTACAGATATGCAAAACACGTTATGTTCTTCAACGACCGTCAGACTGTTTAAATGACCATTTATTGTCGCCAATTCTCCATAAGCAGTGAGAGCGGAACAATTTACGAAGACCCTCTTTGAATCCGCTCCGCATGTGTCCCAGAGATTAAAAGGTAAGCACCTTTAATCACTCGGCCACAGCCCACTCCTTCTAGCCAGCCTTTGCTTCGTGGCGTCAGTTGGAGAGACAGCCTTATTGTACGCCAGCAACCCAGACAGTTAACATGGCTTTGGTGGTGTCAAAACGCTAGCTATCCAATTATTTGAACAGTCCACTGGTCTGAACTCACCAAATCACGACATTTCTCAGTGGAATGTAAGGCTAGACAAATGTTCATGAAAACGGAGCAGTCAACAATATGAATCTAACAGACTGCCATTCTAATTTGAAATTCCATTTGGTCGTGCGATTCCGCCAGGTTAATTCTGCGCGATGTTCATCCACCATAATACCGCCGTTCTACAGTTGAATATTCCTGAGTATGAGGTAAAACTCCAGTCAAATAACTAAAACCACATTAGGTAGATTTCACTGGGTTGTAAGCGGTTATTCCTACCGCATCCGGTGAGAGGATGATCACTGAGGTCATGGGATCAAATCCATTTCTCGGCGAATTGTTCTACTACGTCTCTATGTCGGTTGGTTTACTCAGGGCACTGTGGTGGACGCCACCCATTTAAACCTGACCGCTGCCGTGACAAGAAAAACTGAAAGAATGTTCCGCTGATAAGGCGGCGATCAGTATTATGACTAAACGAATGAATGGTTGGGTTGACATTATTTTGTCATTCAGATTTATGGTAGGCGGAAAAAGGAGTGTCCGGAATAAAACACATCTGACAAACCCCTTGACACATTTATTGCCCAAAGCCGAACCAGCCATAGCCGGAATAGAACCTGGCACCTCGTGGGTAAGAGGCCGATCGGCTATGGCGGAAACATACCTTTGACAAGTGTTTTCCTCTGCAACACAATGTGCGCACAATATTTTAGTCAAATGATTCGATGTGATTAAGGGTGCTTTGTTGGACAATATGGAGAGCTTAAATACTATTCATGCTGACAGATAATGTTTCAAAGCATTTGACTTCTCCATTACACTAGTGAAGCACAAGAGCACCTCACACGACACATGATACTTCGCAGCCTGACCTCTAATGTTCCAGGCTCAAGTTCTGTGCATTCTTCAAGCTACCATATTGTTCAGAAAATTTCCTGGGCATATCTTACACGTCTGATAAAAGACAGATGGAAAAAATGATCGTCACAAACGTGACTAGCAAAAATATGATTTTCAGCTGTCAAGGAAAGGCCAAAAGGTTTTAAAGGCTCTTTTAGAAAATGTTTCCTTCGCATGGGTTTCTTCTTCGACGATTCATTAACTTACATGATGAATTTATTTATTTTCTCCCATGACTTCTTTACGCCGTAGAATAGAATATTTCACTTATACGACAGTGGCGCCAGTATAATTATAACCTGAGGCAGCCGGGGCTTCTACCCTAACACATAAGTTCAACAGAGAACTTATTTTGATCGCACAAACATATGCCATGAGACACAGCGTTGTCACAAAAAAGCATGCTGTCGATGTTATCAAGACAATTGAGTAACTTCAAACACAACCCAGTACAGATTATTTATTTAATTATCTATATGATTGGTGTTTTACGCCGTACTCAGGAATATTTCACTTGTACGACGTCGGCCAGCATTACGGTGAGATGAAACCGGGCAGAGGTCCGGGGGAAAAATGCGACCATCCATAGGTGCCGGCAGGCCTTCCCACCCACGGCCGAAGAGGAAGCAAGCGTCATTTGGACTTGTACTCACAGCGACCGCATTGGTGGGAGGCACCTGGGTCATTACACTGCGCTAACCCTCTAACTCAGTACAGAGTCCATCTCAATTTTGGGTGTTTTCACACTGAATCTCTTGTACAAATTTAGAAATTCTGCAGCTTTCTAAAAGATTTTGTTTTCTTTTTTCTGAAAGACTAGAAAGCGATGAAACACAATTTCTTAAAAATATACGGGAATCCTCATTTTCATCCATCCCTCTAAAGAAAACCTATCTTGGAAAATATGCCAGACCTACTTCGTCGTCCCTAATTAGTAACGTAATAAAGTAGAGAAGACGGCGCTGGTTGCATGAATAGATGTTGACACCGTATAAGCAGGTTTTCACAACACATAACGAGATGTTATTCCGAGCCTCTTGTAGGCGAAGAAAGGAGTGCTCAAACGTGTTGACACAGACATCTTCTTAATTTGGCACTTGCTGTCAATAGACGATATCCATTTCTGTTCATAGCATTTATAGCAAGGTGGTGTTATCATTTATTTGTATTGCTACTGCATGCATTTTTTATTCGTCATCGTATTTGTCGCCCAATAATCCCACTTGAATTTTCTCTCTGTTCTCCCGTCCGAGTGACAGGGCGGCCGCCTTTGTTTATCGCCTTTCGTCAGCTTCCCGCTTGAGAGCCTGGGCGACATCAAACGACTATTGGAGGTATTGCAGCTCAGCACAGAGCTGTGATATATCACAAGCCCTACAGAGCCCCTGAAATCTTAGCTTCCGTTTCCTAGCCCCAACGACTCCCCCCCCCCCGGGTACGTACAGTCCAGTCGGTTAAGCGTTAGGAAGAACAAACGCAGTCCTAAACCAAACTTATTTACAAAATAAAATTGTATCTCCTGCATAAATGCATACAGGATCGTCCAATCACTTCACTTAATTGATTTTCATTTGACAGCATGCAGATTTTTGCTATTTGATAATCGAACAATTTTGTTGACATTTCGTTTCATATTTGATTATATATTGGAGTTTTGAGTGTATTGGATTATTTCTGAGTGGAACTGCGAGTATAGGGAGTACACAGTCATTATTTTCTAACAATGTGAACTTAAAATGGCTTTGCCCTTCAGGTTTTATTACTCTGCAGTCCAACGAGACAGTACATGGCTATAAACAACATATCAACTTCCTGATCAAACATGTTACACATTTGCCCATAGTTCTTTTTCTACTTCTATAGTTCACTGATCGTATTAATGTCTGCAAGCTAGACGTCACAGTCGAATTTATTCTGATTGACGGATCCCACTTAAATGTCGCTTCAAAGACTTCCCCGCGTCACATTCCTTCTGTTTGCTTACAGTGATTGTGACAAAGCGTAATCTGCTTTCCTGCTGAAGTTCCCAGTGCGGATCTGCCCTAAACGAATGACTTCTCCCAGCTCTTCCGAATTCGAGACGAGGCACCATCACCAAGGTTATTCATGACATGCGATGGACAGAAGCTGGCCAGTTCCCAGGGTGAGAGTGCCGACAAGGCTGTCCCTCGGTATAAGCCACTGAAATCCTAGCAATGGCGACTAGCAGATGTCGTGATCTTTAATTGGCTGAAAATACTTTCACACCAAAACAGACTGGTAAATTGTCTTCCTGCTCATTATGGTCTGACACTGAATGAAGTCAAATGATTGAAAGTTTGTAAGTGATATCTGCATGACAAATTACAGGACAGACTGAAAAGTCAGCATTTCTGGCAGATTTTCATTGTATGACGAATTGAATTCACATTGGACTGACGCCGAAAATTACCCCCAGTTACTTCTTCCTATCCCTCCCGTGAAAATATACTGACGTATACGTCAGTTCAAAATGATACTGAAAAATGATAGATGGTCATTAGGTGAGTAGAGCGTATAAGTATAAGTGCAAACATACCCTGGGTAGGTAGGTTTGGTAGATATCCCTTTGAGACGCGAAACGTCGCTCATACTTAATGTTTCCGGTTCATACAGAGGTTACTAGTAATCATATTGTCTCGGTTAAACGATAAGTTCTATCCCTAGAGTGCTGTCAGTTCATATGACAAACATCATTTATCTCCGCCTCGTTATTTCACACTTGTGGATCTAATCGTTGAAACAAGCACAGAAACAAATCCATTCATCTTGTGGATAAAACATAAGCAGAAGTTTTTGAGCAGCAATAGAATATCAACAAAGCATAAACACACACACAAAATTCACAGATAGTTGATTGAAATTTGCAGATGTTAGCTAAACTGCCAAGGATCGTTGATCAGATATTTGGGATGTTATGTACTCCCACACACCATTGTGACGTAACTAACCAAGTGTGACGAATTATTCAATGAAAGCCATTCCTCCACTGGGGACGGTAGGCTTCGTGTGGGTATTATGCAAGGTGATTAACAGATGAAGCGACTGTTGCCTTCTCAGAAACATATTCTAGCCAACAGATGCATGTATATATACTATTCAAAAGCGGAGAAAACACGATTTTATAAATGTGAATCGATAAGAAAAACACGTTTCGGCTTTACACGACGTGTCAAGGGTTTCGTGAAAACAAACCAGTAGGGCCTACCGTGAAGCCGTTTTGCCTGGCATGGGCCTGATTCTGGTTGGCGAGCATTTCGAAATAGGCTTCAAACTCATCGGTCAGTTTGTATGCATTGAACTTTTTCAAATTATTACAGTGAAATCAACAAATTGAATTAAGACTCTTATTATATTGTTTTCTCACAGTCAAATGATTTTGTGTTATTGATAGTCTACTCATCGAATAAAAATTATTAAATAAAAATAATACATGTACCTATTGTTTTATGGAATATCGATATTCGATGTGGTGTTATCACATAATTACATTGCTAACGTTCATTTCTTGTGTGGATTTCATTTTATGGATTGGAACTTAACGGCGTTTTTACCAGCCTTTTTCTCAAACGACCGGAGCTCGGGTGATCAGTGTAGAGCCCAGACAAAAAACCCTTGTCTGTAGTAAAACTTGACGAACTTCCTCACCCCTGAAACAGAATATAACCCGAACTACAAACGTTGGTGAAGGCCATGTCCTGCCTCAAACACCATGTAAGACCACTCAGATAGACCTCCAAGAAAGCTGATCACATCCATTTACAACGTTCTCATCCATTATGTTACAAACGACATTATTTTACCTCTCCCGTTTTCTCACGTTATATCCCTAATGGTTCGTCGTTCAAGGTCACAACTTTTCAACAAATTAATTCATTTAATGGGTGACATCCAAGGGGAATATTTTAAGCAGCAATGGTTTGCAGTTAGCAACGCGTTGTTTGCAATACAATAAAGGCTTTCTCGCCGGACATCCCGGCTCTCGCGCTCTATACCGCCACACATTTTCATGCTTTCTGGTCGAATTGTCAGCCAATCCGGTAGCCAATCAAAACAGCTGTCGTTTTGTACTTAGCATAATAACATAAATCATTTTGGCACGACAGCAAGACAGCGAAAACATCATGGATTTATTTCTGTTCACTCACAAGTCAAAGTTTAATGCGAAATCAGACATGACCTCTCCTGTATCTCTCAGCGATATAGCGCTCGCGTCATCAATTTCTGGATAGTAAACAATTAAATGTGAATAAGTCATACTGTTATGTTATTGCTGTGAAATAGTGAATATAAACCGCTTTCAAATGAAGTATTGTGGCCTTCATCTCCTAACCTTGCATGCCATGAGGTCGTACGTATTATAGCCAATTTAACATGTCTCGCCGATACCATGACGTCACGCCAAAATCATTCATTCGTTCAATCCATAGGGGAGCAATAAAGATGTTTGTTTTCCAGTCTCTTGCTCACAAGAAACCTGCTCTAAGTCATGTCCTCGGACAGGATGTTTTCTTGAATGCTTTTACTGTTCTCTGAGCCTTGTTGGCAAAAGTACTCGACGGAGCAGTTTTCAGTCTTCCATGACGTTCACTACAGGTCAGTTGCTTTCTATCCATACATGTGAAATGTGCGAGAGTTAAACCAGTAAACCGCCAAAAATCAATCTTTTATACCGGCCACTTTGCGGCCAAGATTTGCGCTAACTGAATAGTAGACATACATGTACCTACTGGTCATATTTCTTGAGGGAAAAGGCAACAATCGCTTCATCTGTAAGTCCTCTTGCATAACAGCCACACGGAACCTACCGTCCCCAATGGAGGAATGGCATCCGTGGGGTAAACCTTCACCCTCGGCTATTCACTTCCCAAGGGTGTGTGGGAGTACATAATATTCGAAATATCTGATCAGCTGCCCTTGGCATCACAGTTAACAAATAAAAATCTGCATGAAATAGCTGTGAATTTTTTTGTGTTTTTCTTTATTGAAATTCTCTTTGTGCTTAAAAAGTTTTGCTAACGTTTTATCCACAAGATGAATGGAGTTGTTTCTCAGCTTACGATATAGAGAGGTGGAGATAAACGATGTTGGTGCTGTATATGGACAGCACTCTAGGGATAAAATTTATCTTTTAACCGAGACAATATGATGACTTGTAACCACTGCGTTCAAGGCATTACCACGAGCGATGTTTCGCTTCCCAGAGATATATCTACCAAACGTACCAACGCTGTGTTTGCACTTGTAATTTTAATCACTTAATAACCCTGTATAAGTTTTCTCACAATGTCATTTTAATATAACGTTCATGTCAATATATTTTAAAGGAGTTGGAATAGAAAGGGACTATGACAGCTAAAGTCGTAATTTCCATCCAATGTGATTTCCATTGATCAATGTAAATCAGCCACAAACGTTGAAGCTCCCGTCTGTCCAGTAATTTGTCATGCAGATATCACTTACAAACTCTCAATCATTTGACTTCATTCAGTGTCAGACCATAATGAGCAGGAAGACAATTTACGAATCTGTTTTGGTGTGAAAGTATTTTCAGGCAATTAAAGATCACGACATCTGCTAGTCGCCATGTCTAGGATTTCAGTGGCGTACACCGAGGGACCAGTCTTGTAGGCACGTACACCCCGGCCACTGGCCAGCTTCTGTCCATCGCATGTCATGAATAACCTTGGTGATGGTGCCTCGTCTCGAATTCGGAAGAGCTGGGAGAAGTCATTCGTTTAGGGCAGATCCGCACTGGGAATTTCAGCCGGAAGCAAACAGAAGGATTGTGACCCTGGAAAGTCTTTGAAGCGACGTTTAAGTAGGATCCGTCGAATAAATTCGACTAATACGGCCACTAAACTGTAGAAGGAGAAATAGAAGGATGGGCAGAAGTGTAAAATGTTAAATCAGTAAGTAAATACGTGTTTTTGGGGGCAATACTGTCTTGTTGGATTGCAGAGTACTGAATCTTAATTCCAATGCCATTTAAGTTCACTGAATTGCAATCGCTTATGAAGTTGTCTGCGCTGGAAATTGCGTTTGTGTGTTTTATATCAGCAGTCCAACTCAGAAACAATCCACTGCACACACATTCACATATTTCAGTATGTGTAATGTCAATAAAATAGTTCGATTGCAAAACAGCCAAGAACTGGATGCTGTGAAATGAAAACGAATCGGAATGATAAAGCGCTCAGCAGACATTCATGGACAAAATTCCAATTTGTCAGGAGGTATAAATATTTCTGCAGGCATCGCTAGAAACTGCTGACAGCGTGTTCTCTGCTGGTAGAGACAACCCAGTACACTGAAAAATACCATTTATGATCAAATTTGAAATAAATGTCAACAAACTAGTTGGTTCACCAAAAAAGCAAAAATCTGCATGCTGTCAAGTGAAAATGAATCAGACAAAACATGCATCATGGACAAAATCCAATTTCATTTCGTCAACGACTTTTGGTTCGGAGCTGTAGTTATCCATGAGCAGGGAAACGGAGGCTGGGATATCAGGAGTTTTCTTTGGCTTCTGGACTACAGCAGATCTCTATTTCAAGCGCTAGGCCGATGTAGCTTCAGCATCTGGACATAATATCTCCAGAGTCATTTGATGTCGCCCAGGCACAAGCTGACAGGAAGCTGACAGTAGTCGACAAACAAAGGCAACGGCCGTATCAGCGGAAAGGGGATTACAAGGGAGAAGCGAATGGGACTATTGGAAGGCAAATACACTGAGCGTGCAAATGCAATATGAATACAAATAACTGATAATATCAACCTCCTAGATTGAACACAAAAATGGATATCACTAATTCAGAGCAAGTACCAAATGAAAACGCTGTCGGTATTGCCACGCTCGAGCACTCCTATGAAGGACGCATGTCAAACAGAGGCTGGTCTGTCGTGAAGACCTGCTGACACGGCTTCAATTCATCCAAACAGCGCCGTCTTGTCTACTTTTCTACATTTCTAATTTGGGACAAAGAAGTAGGCCAAGCATATCTTCAGAGGGAAGCATTCCCTTTGAATTTTTTAAGAAATTACGTCTCATCGGAATTTTGTCTTTGAGAGAGAGAGAAAAAAAAAGAGAAGCCGCACAATTTCTAATCCTGTATAAGAGACCCAGTGTGAATACACCCAAAATAAGCCGTGCAGGGTTGGGTTTGAAGTTACTCAATCGTCTTGATAACATCGACAGCATGCTAATTTGTGACAACGCTGAGTACCTTAGCATATGTTAGGACGATCAAAATAAATTCTCTGTTGAACTTATGTGTTAGGACGGAAGTCTCATGTGGAGACTTGAGATAAAACTTGAACACTTAGCCGCATTTGTCGTCGAGAAGCGATTAGCTATTTTGTTTTACTTTAATAATACTAGTGCACCCGCCTTATCAGAGAAATATTCATTTCTACGACGTAGAACAGCAATGGGATAAAAGAAATAAGTTCCTCACGTTAGCTGATGAATCGCAGAATCGAACAAGAAAGTCATACGAATGAAACATTTTTTTTCAAGCGTTTTTGAAACATTTTGGCCTTTCCGTGACGGAGAAATCATATTTTTACTGTCCGGGTTTGTGGCGGTCTTTTTGCTAAAATCAACAATTACTTACACACTTTTCAAAGAAAATAATATGTCCATTTGTCTTTTAAAAGACATTGCATAATAGCAGTATAAGCCCTCTCCGAGGAATTTTCAACGTAAGATGGTAGTTTAACTAATGCAAAAAACTTGAGCCTGACCTAAACATTAGAGACCCGGCTGTAAAGTATCATCTACCGTGTGAGGTGCTCTGCGTTTGACTAGTGGTCCCCCGTGTCTCCGGAAACGAAGCTAGCCAGGGCTGAACTTCCACGTTCATCCACCGCACTGGTGAGAGGCTCCTTTCGTTCGGGACATATCCATCCACACGGCCATCTGCGTCGCAAAAATACTCACACATTAATTTGTACAGAAAGCAAATGGCAAGTGGCACTAGATACATACTAGGCAGGGAAAATATAGCAACTACAGAATTCTTTTTCCTCGGTTTTCGAATTTCAGGTGATAACTGACAGATTTGTACACGTAGAAATAGTTAGATGTAACTCAAATTTCTTGAAATATTAAAAAGTTGCCACTCCATGTCCAGATGATTCGGGAAGAATTAACGGAGTGAAAATTGAAGAATATTTTCAGGCTTAACACCTGCATTTGTTAACGAACAAACAACGTATAAATTATATGTAAATTCATTATTTCTTTGTGCAAAATGTGTCGAATCTTTCTCGAAAGACTGAGATTTTACAATTTAACACCTGTAATTCACCGCAAATATTTGATGACGTCAACGGAAAACCATGCCAACCGCCAGTTTGTCCTCTCTTGAATAACAAAGGAAGGGTTTTCATTTAAAACTACGGTGAAATATCTCTGTGACTACCCCTTATAGCATTTCTTTTGTTTGACAATCATATGTCGATGGGAATTGCCACATCAAAACTTGAAATAACCGAGTCTCTATACAAGACTGAAGGATTAATGCAGCTGGAAATTGCGCTTCCGTTGACAAATGTCGAATCATAGGATAAGCTAAGAAATGTGGCCACAATACTAGGTATTAACTCAAAATTACCTACACCATTTTGCACTAGCTTTGATGGTACTAGTAGTACTAACTTTGATGAAGACTCTGTATATATATACGTGTCTGGTGTAGTGGAATAGCGGTCTGACGTGGCAGCACTATTAAAAGAAAATACAACACTAGACCAAATGTATATATATATCGATAAAGAATCCCAAGTACAGCTAAAAGATGTCACTTTTTATTTTTGTGATAACCGAGATGTCAAAGTACGGAAACACGTCAACGTAAAGATGTTGAACGGTCGCCATGCTTTCAAGTTTAACCAATCAAGGGCTAGATATTTCTACCACCCGAGATGGCATATGTTTCCCTCGTGACGTCACCCGTTCCTAGTTCACTAGTTTGCCATACAGAAGTAGTGTTAAAGGTACTTTCAACGAGAAAGTGGTAGTGGAATACGTCTGGGGTTATTCTCCAAGGTCTCAACACAGCGCGTGGCCTTAATTCGACAAAGGAGTGTCTAGCCTCTAATACTGAAGAGCATAAGGTACGGATGACCCAACATCGTGTTTTCGATTTCTCTAAAATGGCGTATCTCAGGGTCTCGTAAGAGTTCCAGATCAAAAGGTGATTTACAGAGTTACCAAGCACGTCATAAAGATATGTTTCCGCCCGTTTTAGGTCTGCATAGACCCTCTCTTCTGAAATAACTTTAATTATACTTTTTGTTGTCTTCTCTTTTAACACTTGAGATGGTCAACGTCTTACTGAATGAATGATTAATTATAGACTAACGTCCCTTCGGCCATGCCATGACCAGATGTCATATTGCAAGCTGAACCTTTCAAAAGTTCGTAGTATCCTTTATAAAGCAATGTACTTAGGTTTTCTCCACCCATGAATCTAACGGTCGTTATATGGATGCACATTTCTTGAATAAAAGAAAAGAACAAACAAACGAATAAATAAACAAGTTCCAGACAAGCAAAGAAAACAATCATGAGATATATATGCACTGAACATAGATATTTTCACTAATATTTTCTACATTGGGGCGAGACATGATGTCAAGCTGACTCATAAAACACGGCCTATAGCATGCAAGGCTTGTGGATTAGGACGGCTGCGCTTTATTTGAAAGGGGTTTAAATTCATTATTTTATAACAATATAATATATAACAGGGGAGCTTATTCTCTTCGTGTGTAATGAAATTGTTTACTGTCATAAACCTTGGTACACAGTGGCCGGAATTGATGAGACAATCGCTGTATCATAGAGATCATCATGTGTCGCGTGTTATGTTCCATACAGTCGACACATTATATCTGATTTCGCGTTAAGCTCTGATTTGTGAGTGAACAGAAATAAATCCATTAGATTTCGGAAGTGCGAAACGACAGTTGCTGTGATTAGTTACAGCATTGGCGAACAATTCGGCCTGAGAGCATGAAAGCAGAGGGAGAAGTGGGATGTCCGGCTACAGTCCGGTTAAACAACTGAGGCGTTGTTAACTGTAATCCATTGTATTATTGATATTCTATTGCTGCTTAAAATGTTTACCTTGGACATTATCCATTAGATGAATGGATTTGTTGAAAAGTTTTGGTGCTAAAAGATGAACCATCAGGCATACACCTTTAGATCAAGGAGGGGAGAGGTAAACTAATGCCGTTTTTAGTTTACTGGATGGATACGTTGTAACTAGAAGTGATCAGCGCCGTGTGGGCTATGTGGGTGGTTTTACATGACGTTTGTGGCAGAACACTTTGCCTCCAACAACGTTTGTTGTTCGGGTTATATTCTGTGTCACACGTGGGAAAGTTTGTCATTTACTTTCGAAAGGGAAGTGTTTTTTTTCTAGGCACGCCATCTATCACACGAGCCTCACTCGTGAAAAACAATCCAATCTAGGACATCAAATCAAATCTACATAGAAAGAGGCGGTTGGCAATGTTGGGGGTCAGAATGCGGTAGCACCATATAGAGTGTAAGATATTTTAGCGACAGATATTATTATGTAATAAGTTTAATTACATAAATAGATAATCAATAAGGTGGAATTATCTTATAAACGATTTATACATGTTTACGAAAAGGCTTAACTCAGTTTAGTCATTTAACTTTAATGATTTGAAAAGTCCAAGTCATGAAAACTGAAAGATGCAAAACAGCTGGGCGGTAGGCCTTATTGGTGTGTTTGCACGAATACCATGACACATCATGAAAGCCTAAAGCTGTTTTCAATATTTATTCATATTTATGAGGTCGTGTTTTTAAGAAATAACGACACAAATTGGGATATCCCCTACTTATTTTGAATAGTATACATGCATGTATCTGCTGGTGACAATTCATGGCGGGAAAACCAGCAATTGCTTCATCTGTAAAGCACATTACATAACAGCCAAATGGAGCCAACCGGCCCCAGTGAATTAATGGCTTCTGTAACCCTTCACCCTCGGCTAGTCACACGACAAGGATGTGTGGGAGTACATAATACCCAAATATCTGATCAGCGGTCGTTTGCATTTCAGCTGACAGCTGAATAACTGTGAATTTTGTTGTGTTATTTTTATTAATATTATAAAGCTGCTTAAATAGTTCTACGTACGCTTCATGCACAAGATGAATGGGTTTGTTTCTGAGCTTGCATCAACGATAAGATCCACAAGTGTGAAATAACGAGGCGGAGATAAATGATGTTTGTGATGCAAACTGACAGCACTCTAGGGATAGAACTTATCTTTCAACCGAGACAGTATGATGACTTGTAACCTCTGTATGAACTGAAAGCATTTCCATGAACTATGTTTTGCGTCCCAAAGGAATATCTACCAATTGTACCAAAGCTATGTTTGCACTCATACTTTTACTCACCTAATAACCATCAATCATTCTTCTCACAATGTCATTTTGAGCTGAAGTTTATGTCAATATATATTTTTAAGGGAGTAGGGATCGGAAGGGAGTAACTATGACAACAGGAGCGGTAATTTGGCACCCGTCCACTATGACGTCCATTGACCATACAATGCAAATCTGCCACAAATACTGACTTTTCAGTCTGTCCAGTAATTTGTCACCCAGGTATCACTTTCAAACTTTCAATCGATTTACTCCATTCAGTGTTAGTCCATACTGAGCAGAAAGACAATTTACCAGTCTGTTTTGGTGTGAAGTATTTTAAGCAATTAAAGATCACGGCATTAGTAAGTCGCCACGTCTAGGATTTCAGTCGCGCATACAGACGGACCAGCCTTGTCGGCACGCACACCCCGGCCACTGCCCAGCTTCTGTCCATCGCATGTCATGAATAACCTTGGTGATGGTACCTCGTCTCTAATTCGGAAGAGCTGGGAGAAGTCATTCGTTTAGGGCAGATCCGCACCGGGAACTTCAGCAGGAAAGCAGATTACGCTTTGTCACAATCACTGTAAGCAAACAGAAGGAATGTGACCCTGAAAAGTCTTTGAAGCGACATTTAAGTAGGATCCGTTGGTCAGAATAAATTCGACTGTGACGTCTTGCTTGCAGACATTAATACGGCCACTCAACTATAGAAGCAGAAACAGAACTATGAGCAAAAGTGTAACATGTTTGATTAGTAAGGAAACGAGCGGTTTTGGGCAAAACTGTCTTGTTGGATACTAGAGTACTGAAATGTTAGGACAAAGGTCAGTTTAAGTTCCCTGAATTGCCATTGCCATTTCCGTCACAATACATTTCTAAAATATGTCGTGAAATTTCTTTTGCAAGTGAAAGTTGTACAGAAAATAAATGGCTACCTACAGTAGATATACAATACGCAGTGAATATGTACTGCTGCACATGCAGCATGAAGTCACGATATTCGAAGTTCAGACGTTAACTAACAGCTGTGTACATGTGGAAATAGTTAGATTTAACTCAAAATTCTTGAAACATTAAACCGTAAACAGCTGCCGCTCAAGATTCAGATGATTTTAGGACAATGATGTGAAAATTGAAGTATATCTCCACACTTAACATGTGCATTTGTTTGACGACTAATGCATATATATATGTGTAAATTGCGCAAAATGTGCAGAATATTTCGCCAAATACTGAGATTTTACAACTGACCACCTGTAACTCAGCGCATATGTCAGCTGGGGAAACCATGCCAACTGCCAGTCTGTCCTGTAATGAATAACATGGGAAGTGTGACATTTAAAACTCCTGTGAAATATTTCTGTGACTACCCCTGAGAGGATTTCTTTTGTCTGATAATCATATGTCGATGAGAGCTGCCACACCACAATTTGGAGTCTCTATACCTGACGGAAAGATGAAATTATATTTTGGAAAAAAACACTGTGGAAATCCATGCTTATAATTGATCGTTTTTTGAATAACGTGTGCAGATTACAGTGAACTGCTAAATTAAATTTATTTAATATATACGTAAAGGATGCAACTTAATATGCTGATGAATTATGCAAATGTAGGCGTGGCAGGCATAAAGTCGAGGTCCAGTTCAACAATGGCAAAACTGATTTCCCCAGTATTTATAAATGTGTTTAAAATGTGAAGCTCACGTACCGAAAAATGAATTACAAATTGACGAATGTTGTCGAATGGCTTGAAATCCTAGCTCCAATGATACCTCAAAAAAATCCTCGTGAGTGGACATAAGTAAAAGACTGGCTTTCTACAAATTTTTTCACATTTACAGACTAATGTACAGAAAATTCCAGATAGCTTGATCGTAAACATCTTTACAACACGGGTAATTTTTCCACAATGTACGCTCTATGTGCAATGCCACAAAACTCATACACACAACAGCCTCGAGAACTCAAAATGTAGGTCAGATCCTGATCCGATGACAAAACCAAAATAAAAAAAAATGTAGTACAATGTTTTAAATACGGGGCTCAAAACAAAAGTGTCATTTACGCAGTTTAACGGTCGCTGGAGACAACTTGTATATCACCAGTTATGGTGAGCATATCTGCGACTCACAAGTTGCTCGCCTGTAACTTGCCTATAGCCATTTGTAACGTTGACCGCCATGGTTTATAATTGAAAAATTCTTGAGTATGGCGTTAAACAACACTCAAATATATAAATAAATAACGCGGAGGCGGACTTTGTGGCCATTATACAATGGCGTCGCGAGGAAAGGAAGGTGGAGAATGGGGGTCGTTCTGTGCGAACGAATCCCATTATCGGGTGAATAAAATTTACACAAACAATGTAAGAAAGAAGAGGAAAGGAACAATAACGTGTGCTTGCAACTTTTGTCAATACCACATCCTATAGTAAGGGAGAACTAATATGATTGTCAGGTGAAAGACCTTCTTGGGCAGAAGGTCGGAGGTTCATTCGGAGGATCATAATATGTCTTCAGACAGTAAACGTTCTGTATATATACGGTCATCCAGCGGACTACCATGTAACTGTTGACATAGTGCACTAACAAAAAACGCCAAGCGTGATTTATCAACCTCGATCATAAAAACAAAAATGACGAAACGCCTCCCTGGATATCTGAGAAAAAACCCCTGCCAGTTGGGTTAGGATAGTAATTCAGCTGACCTGGCCAGCAAACGTTATGAATTATATGAAATAAAAATGACTTATATCTAATACGCCTAAAAATACGCCTGAAACCGCCTAAAACGGGTCTTCGCGGCTGTATAGACGGCCAGAGCAAAACGGGGAGGCACCTGTACCGTTGTTAAGATAACGGTTCAGCTGCTTCGAATCCTAATACAAAACAAAACAGAAAACTAACAAAACAAACAAACCGAAAAAAAAAACGACAAAACAAACGAAAAAACAACAACATCAACAAAATAAACAACAACAACGACACCACCTAATTTAGTAGACAGAAATCGCCTAAAAACCTTTTGTGCCTGTTTGAAATTCCAGACCTTCCAGGGTTACGACGTCTGTTATAATCCCAATGCCTTAATCTCACGATCATAGTTCATACGCCGTTTAATTATTCTGCGAGCCTTTAACAGTTGGGGGCCCAAATAATGACGAACTTTTTTTGCTGAAAAAGCGACCAGGACGCGTCACCGAACATCTAGCATCTAAACGCTTTCCTGTCTGGGCGACCCCTGGGTTTTCGCCACATGGATTGAGATAGTCAATTTCCTCTAGAAAATTCTAGGCGACGCCTTTGTTATAAATAGACTTGTAGGGAAATGAAAAGAAATCGTAAGCCTAGAGTTTGTCAAAAATGCCCTCGTGACAAAATCAAAGCCCAAGAAACGTAAAGGAAATCAGGTTGTTTCTCTCCGCATTGGAAGTTTGGAGAGAATAAATCGTTCAGCATCAAAGAAACCACTGAGGGAACTGAAATCGTTCTCTTAATTTAGCATGTGAATTCCTAGTGTATGACAAAATATCAACGAAAAGATATGTTTAATTAGGGTTGTGAGGTGACGTTGGGCTTGCCGCTGCTGGCGCTGATCCAGTCTGACTCAGCGATGACAGGCCGTCTTTGATTCAGAAAGGCAATATTTGGCTACAGTCAAGTGCACGATCGCCGCAGCTCGCCGCGCGGACAGCCACCTCCGTTAAAGGGGCAATACCACACATCAATTAGGTCTTTCAACCGTTGACTGTCGTTCATGTAAATTGCAGCAAGTATGAGAATGGTCGATTTTGAAAGCAGTCAGATAGCGATCACAGCTGGCGCGGAACAAAGGGGGCGATTCCTTTCCCAGTTTCCACTAGCCGTCAATTTCGCCCCCGTAATCTTTAAGTGCGTGCCATATGTGGACATGATTGCCAGCATCAGAAATTCCAGTCCACGTGAAACTAGAGCTATAGCTAGAGAAAAGAGAAATTAAGAAATACGTCTCTGCATTTGAACAGAATTCAGAATACAAGTCACTGTAGATAAACAGGCTTTACCGTGGAATTAATAGAAAGACATTTGACTCGATGGGCTCGAATAGGAGTCCCACTGAATAGAGGGGAAATACATTGAGGGTGTTAGAGATACACACATCATATATTCGGGAAAGAACAATAACAGGGTGACATCAACACATCAACGACGTACTTCGGTACAGGGAAAACACCGCCGGGCTAAAACCAAAGCATGGGTAAGGGAAGGGTAACTGAGCTAGGAGAAACACATCATAACATACGTAATGGCGTAAGGGTAAACCACCATTGCTGTAGAAACAACATGGTAAGCGGTGAAGACATCTCTATACTTGAAGTGTTAGTACTGAGAAAAGGGAAGAGACCACTATAGCTGAAGCGTAAGTACTGAAAAGAAGGAAGTCACCAGGAAAAGGGAAAAGGGAAGACATCACTATAGCTGAAGTGTTAGTACCGAGGAAAGGGAAGAGACCACTATAGCTGAAGTGCTATGAGAATGTAAGGAGAAAGGGGAGGAGGCCATTATAGCTGAAGTGTAAGTACTGAGAGGAGAGAAGCTACTACCATAGCTGAAGTGTAAAGGGAAAAGGGAGGAGGCCATTATAGCTGAAGTGTAAGTACTGAGAAAACGAAAGCCACCACTATAGCTGAAGTGTAAAGGGAAAAGGGAGGAGGCCATTATATCTGAAGTGTAAGTACTGAGTAGAGGGAGGTCACCACTGGAGTTGAAGTGTAATGAGAAAGTAACGAGAAAAGGGAGGAGGCCATTACACCCGAAATGTAAGTACTGAGAAGAGAGAAGTCACTACTATCGCTGAAGTAAAGAGAAAAGGAAGGAGGCCATTATAGCTGAAGTTTAAGTATCGCTATCTGTACTCAGAGTTATGGGCCAAAACACTAAGAAGAGAGCAAGAGATCAAGTAGTAGGTAACTTTAGTAAAGAATAACCGTGTACATAGAGTAGATAGTACCGGTACCCCTATATACAGTTAGTGGAGCCGAGAAAAAACTGCAGTGGTTAGAAGAAATTATATTTCATATTCTTGGAATTAGGAAAAATCACCGACGTAGGAGCAAGACATGGCTTGTCATAATTCTGGTATACATCCACGACTTCTTTGGGATGGAAGTTAGCCACCACGTAGACTTTTATCCTGTGCTAGACACGAGCATAGGGCCGTCATTGTTAGGCTTACAAGTAGGTGCACAATACAACACTGGCGCATAAAGCATGATAAAAGAAAGGAAGTATCTTAGCTGAAGCAACACTGGTAAGATTGACACCTGATATTTTGTACAAAAATGAGGCAGCATTTTTGAAAGCTGAAAATAAAAAATTCACAGTCCTGGCTTTAAAGTAACCTGAGAATGGCACGAGAAACAAAAGTGAAAGACATATCTTCGAAGGATAACGAATGTGATTTACACGAAGTAGTTATCACGTTACACGTTATCGTTACACGATTCTAAATCATATGATGTTTGCACGTGACCGATGGACCTTACCGGTTGACCCTGAAAGGAATTTGGCAGAGCAAAATGACTGGAAAATTCACGCTGGCTTCTTATCCGGTTGGAGGTGGGAAAGTCCTCTAGCAACTTGCCGTGGTTCGTGGTCGCAATTTCCTCCAATCATAATGATGGGCGCAGTCGTAGAAGTGAAATATTCTTGAGTACGGCGTAAAAACACCAAATCAAACAAATAAATAAATAAATAAATAATTCAGGATAAGCATTAGAAAATCTTCTCAACCCGGCACTAAACATTGATATTCATTTAAAAAAAAACCCAGATCTGTTGTGGCCTCGATGGGTAGACGGAACTGTATACGTTGCGACTTATTTGAGAGAGGAAGGGAGACTACCATTTAGGAATATGTGACTTGTTTGACTGCCCTTTCGTAACTGAGTTGTTGCCCCTTTATGCGCGATGGACGTTTAGATTATAACGGCCATGATATAGTCTATATTTCGGACACTGTTTAAGTGCCATCATCAGGATTGCAAGTACTGGATGGGTAGGACAAACATATATTATGTCAACAGATACAAGAGTTTTCAAAGAGGTTTTATTTCACCTACTTTCACTTTACACGATGTCGGCCTGACATAATAATAAAATTTGTGTGAGGTTTACATTTATCTTATTTTACGATAGAAAAGCTATCTCGGATTGTTGCTCGACATCACCATGGTGGTGAGCACATACAGCACTGTGAGCAAGGTGGAAAAATATAACTGAAATTAAGCATGTAGTTTTCTCTACGAAGAGCCACTTTGCTTCACTACTGCTTAGAAAATGCCGGCAGCATTGTGGAAGTTTTGGCATTCTGTGAAAGACCGAATGGATTTATTTTCGCCCAGATATTTTTCACACGGATTTTTCTCAGTGATTAACAGTTCTTTTATTTGCGACTAAAAACCACCTCGCTCTTGCCCCTGGGTTTTGTTTGGCCATAGTGATTTGTTTTGAATATTTGGGTGGGGGAGAGAGCATGAATTTTTCATCAGAGAACGTAGATTATAGGAGAGGAAACAGACCAAACACTGAGCTTCCTGTCATGTTCAGAATGAATGCGACAGAAAAAAAAAAAACCCAAAACCCCAAAAACAACAACAACAACAACAACAACAAAAAAAACAGAGTATTTATTTATTTATTCATTTGATTGGTGCTTTACGCTTTACTCAAGAATATTTCACTTATACGACGGCAGCCCGCATTATGGTGGGAGGAAACCGGGTAGAGCCTGGGGGAAACCCACCACCATCCGCAGGTTGCAGGCAGACCTTCCCAGGTAACATCCGGAGAGGAAGCCAGCAAGAGGTGAAGTTGAACTCACAGCAACCGCATTGGTGGGAGACTTCTAGGTCATGGCGCTGCGCTAGCGCGCTAACCGACTGAGCCACGGAGCCCGCCCCCCTCCAAAAAAAATGCAGAGTAAGCAAGCGTTCAATAATGAAATGGACAAGTAAAGGGATGGTTGGAGTTTGATGCTACATGATAAATGAAGAACATGCACGGTAGGTTACATAACAAGTCACTGTTCAACTAGACGACATGCACGATGATTTTTGCATAATTATAATTAAACAATAAGCGCAAAAGAAAACAAATATTTTAAATGGGGTTTTAACCTGGTTCTATAAAAACTCAACATGAAAAGACTTCGAGTTTGGGGTTGATACAAGTGGCACAGAAGAAGTATCATAATAAAGGCAGTAGTGTCGATTGCTTTTGTTTTGATATTTTAAGGATGAACCCAGAGTTTGGTTGAAGAATTGATCTTTTGTGTTTACAGTGACATCTGATCATTAGGTACATGTAAACCCGACATTATTCTTGTCTCCTTGTTTCCAAGCTAAACATGCTTTACAATATTGATTCATGGGCAGGATATTGATACAGTGTGTGAGCGCAATAAATAATACAAACTGATATCTGCCACACACAGGCTTAGGTCTCTCTGACATAATCCGTTGCCTTAGTCATTAAATGCTGTCTGTGTTATACCCGATACTGCATTTAGTTTAATATTGATCGATATGATCTACAGATCAAAAAGACCACAGCACGGAGAGCAAAACAGAGCTGCGACCACTGTGTGAATGTTGGCGATTTTGTCAATTTACCTTACTGTTTATTCCAAATGTTCATTTAAATTCTTAAAGAGTAGAACACAGTAGAAGAGTAGAAGACCACACACCACGTAGGAGCATTAGTAAAAATAGGGTGCAGTGATGTAAATTGCAATTTTAGATGTCACCGCTCAAGAATTACGTAATATCGTCACTTAGACTTCCATCTTAGATTGTCTTTACATTGCACCGGTGAATACCTTGTTTATTGCAAATAAAGGTTCTCGTTAACCACAGTTGCTGACTCGAATCCAACTCTCTATAGTTCACGTTTGAAGAGACTTTTCAGGTACAATACCTCTTTTAACTTAAACTTTGAAAGTAAATTCTACATCTGGTTTCACAAAGTCTCGAATGAATGATTATGACTATTATTACGATAATGATTATCGTGGCGATGTAATCTTTGAAGCCGAAATTATAACCGATTGTGCGCGTGTATGTTGGTACATATACCGTGCATGCAACCTTGGCAAGAAGAAGTTAGGACGCAATGATTGAATGTTTAAAATCCGATCCATATTCCCTTCTGTTATTGCCTTGCCTGCGCATGTTTGCCCATGTAAGCTTTCAGTGTGCACCAGCTTGTGCACATAAAAGCACAAACGCTATTCACACATACAAACAGTACTACACATTTATCTTTTTATGTATGTATGTGCGAGAAGTTAACTTTAGATTGATGTTCAGCTGGTAATATATACAAACCTTCAATGTGATTAAAAGTATTAAATCTAGTAACACAAATCTTCTCAGCCTGTCGTAGGAAATTGATCCCTGTCGCTGATGCCCATACTTCTTTAAGACAGACACGTAACAATTTGGACACAGCTCAAGTGAATTCGCATCGTTATTTCGTATACGCGATCCCACCCAACATTCAAATTGAGTTGGTCGGCCTTTATATATTGGCTCCTTTGTGTGTGTGGCGCAACAGTTGGGTTGAGCTGAGTATTAGGCTTTTGTGTATGCCCATCTCTACACACTTGTTGATTCTTTAGGCCGGAAATAATGCGAGGGAGAAAGATCATCTGATATGTCATTTTATGCATGCTGGCGTCTTGCTAAGACTTGGACAGCCTCGTCAAGCTGGACCCTAGCAAATAAAGGCTGTATAGGTTACCATGATAAATGTCGTGTGTTTCAACATCAACACAGCAAACGCTGTTAAATGGATGTCATAAAAGCTTTGTAAATTCGGACAGGATCGATATTATGAAATACTCAGCAGATAAAAACTTTTCTGAACAAAGTTCGGGTGTGTTAGAATAGATATATAGGCTAGATTTGGGCCGTAAAGTTCCTTATATATGTGTTGAGAAAAGGCGCCGTATCCATAGTTTGCAGATAAAGCCTTTTTATCTCTGAAACAGAAGAGTCAAATATTTCATCCTTTGGCCTAAGTGACAGGTTGATCGACGTTCTCTTCGAACGGGGAGGGTTCCTTGCCTCCCGTGCCATGCATTAATTTCAGTGATTTAGCACGAATGCAATTAACCTAATTGATACAATTCTGCACGCTGAATTGTGACCTTGCATAGGAGATTGGGTCGATTTCAGCACAGTTTAAACACGTGCATCCGTTTACCTGTTAATGTTAAATATGTATCTTGATATGCATCGAGTGAAGTATCTTGGCCTAGTAAGTGAAATCCGTTCTCAAAAGTTTGAACATGCAAACCCTGGCCATTTCCTCCCTCTGTCTGAACAAGCTATTGTAGTGCTTCAACCGGCAAACACCAAAAACCGACTAGTTACCATACACTAAACAAAAGCGCTGTGTTACCCTCAAAACATTTACTGGTGATATGTTGACTGGGTGATATCAGTGTTTATTCATTCTGGTCGTTACTATATACAAGGTTGCTAACGTGAAGAAAAGACGGATGGCAACATCGATCAGTACCGGGATCATCATTAACACCATACGTGCCTGGCCAAGACGCCAAGGGATTAACTTTAGTCTTCTGCAGATCTGGGCCGTTGTCAAACCTTAGACACACCAAGCCATGGCATGGACAAATACCTGGGTGATGATCATTCACGGTATGTATCTATATATATATATATTTATATATAAATATTTTAGTATATAAAATGGAATCAGAAGTTGCATATTAACATAATGCCCACCCTCCTCCCCCCCCCAAAAAACCCCTTTTACTTGGTGTAGATGACCTGAAAACTGTAAAACTTACTAGCGATGAAAGTAAGTTACAGAATGGGAAATTCGTGTTACTGGAAAATCTATGCAGTCATTTCTCAAATAGATGAAAGTAGTAAATATGTCGCAGATTACAAAACTCTTTTGCACACATACTTAATCTTTAAGATTAGCCAAAAACTTGAAATGTTAGACACAACAAACCTTGCACAATAGTGTACAGAGCAAAAGCCAATAAGAAATATTTGAATCGTTCAAGCGAGGCGATATTAAGATAATATGTAAAGGTGAAAAGTTACCATGGTGAATAGGTCAGCATGGATGAATCACTGTGAATGGTGTCAGACTTTAGGTATTGACACCAGGCTGATTGGACAATAATGGACAGAAAGGACGAGGTATATACACCCACGGAAATTATTCGACCTGGTGATAACATCCACTGTTTTTATTTATTTACTTATATCTGATTGGTGTTTTACGCCTTACTCAAGAATATTTCACTTTCACGACGGCGGCCAGCATTATGGTGGGAGGAAACCGGGCAGAATCCGTTGGAAACCCGTGACCATCCGCAGGCTGCTGACCTCCCTACCTATGGTCGGAGAGGAAGCCAGCATGAACTGAACTCAGCGACCGCATTGGTGGGAGGCACCTGGGTCATTGCGCCTCTGTTTTTGGTATTGTTAAATAATAACTTATTTTCTCTGATGTACGCTTGACAACTTACTCCAGATGGTTTCACACTGTTGTTAGGTTTATGGATGGAGAAAGCATAAGCGCCAGGTAAACCATGTCCCTTGGTACCTCAGTAACTCTCAGGCTTACAGACGGTGTCGACACCGCTTAACGATACCTTAACCTACTTGAGATAATATTCGAGAGGCGTTAATTTAGGGGTTTATCAGTTTTGTAAGGCAGTGGTTAATTGTCTTTCATTTGATTCTTTGCATGTTTTCTTTGCCTTTAGTTTTTCTTTACATGTTTGTTACAGAATTATACATGCAGAATTTATTCACTTTGTTCTTCTGTTTTACATAACGCTAGAAGAACCGCAGGAACATATAGTTTTTTATTAATGGTTAAATATAGGCCATCGTGATGTATGCTTGAGACTTATTCTAATATCTCCCCCTATCGGCTCTCTTGAACATTTGCAAAACACTGATGTCCAGTTGAAGCCGAATAAGCTTAAAACCTAAATGATATGACATATCATCACGCACTTTGAGGGAGCAAACCGTGCTATACTCCACGGCCGTGAATGAAAGTGACGTAAGATTATGTAATGATTGGATTTATATACGTCAATCATTGTTGTTTGGCTCAGGTACTCAAGAATGTTTCACCTATACATTGGGGGCCAGATTTATGGGCGGTGGAATGAACCACTAACCTTTGGCATGTTACTAACAAACTTTCCCACAAACGGCCACACGAACGTTCGTCAATCATTGATTGTCGACAAAATCCAACAATGAATGCGCGGGAATCTTCAGACTCCCTGTTAAAGGCCGGATTTGAACCCGTTCCTTGTGTGCTCTAAGAATTTCTAGGATTTTCAGATATTTTTAGCTCTAAAATTTCTGTCGGTGGGTTTGTTGATCCGTCGGTGGTTCTCAATGTGCATATCCTACTGACAAAGGTATTTCACTCAAAGCCAGTGAGTGAGTGAGTGCTTAACAATGTTTCAATGATATGACGACGAGGAGTCCTTCTGGTGTATGCATACAGTGTGTCTTCTTGTGGCAGGGCGAGTCCAAAGTACTACCGCCACTGGAACATCATGCCGAAGACACCAGGCATGACACCCCACTCAGTTACATTGTACTGACACCTCGAGGCGGACGCTCTAACCACTAGACTACTGAGGCGGTCTCACTCAAAACAAAGAAGACTGTAAAATGAAGTAATCACCAATAGAAAAACGATTTCAAACTGTGTCTAAAAATACCTCTGTTTTTTTTTTAGATATGTTTTCGCCGCATTATCATTATGATCCAGTAATATTTATCTACCTGAAGGAACGCACTGTCGACTCTCTGCATACTGCAAATGGAGAACCAATGGAGAGCCCTGTTGTTTGTTCATATAACACCATGTTCAGTGATTAAAAAGATGTATTCATTTAGCCTGTAACGGATTTATGTTGTAAAAACTTTCATAAATTTTGATGTTTTACAACACGCTTATTGGTCTTACATGTACAAGTGTTTATTAAAAATATCCACCACATTATATGAGAGGTAAACAGGTCAGATGTTAACTACAAAAAACATACCGTTTCATTCATTCTTTCATAGTATTTATCTATAAATGCCAGGAAATGTTTATGAAGTGCAAAAGAAATATGTTCAGTTTGCCATTTATAAACTTGATCCTTACTTTTAGCGTGTCTAACATGTCGAAGTTGTATTAAATGATATTTTGGTTACTAGACCAGTATTTTTGCACACGGGGCAAGATACAGACGTTTGTCATTTTACTATATACATTATTTATCATTTCTTGAAAAGAAAGGAAGCGAATGGAAGTTGCAAGTTAACGCCATACGGTTTAAACGATTAGCTAATTAAAAAAGGATTATCAGAACTATTCATTATATGCAGTATACCAAAGTTACAGTGTATCTTCAAATTAGATTATTATTTATTACGCGTCTGCGACATTATCGTAACAAAAACCGATACGCGCCAAAGTCATTAACATCATGCACTAAACACACCAAATCGATAAAGAAGATTACATGCCAATGGGCTCCTGGTGGCTTGACTGACCCCTCGAAAAGAGCATTATAAGTTATTTCTGAGATATATTGATTGAAACTATAACTCTGCTAATTAGGCCTGCAAAACATTTGGACCGCTAGTCTCGTATTTTTCTAATTTACCTTAGCTTCGTATGATTATTATTCGTACTGTTATTTAGAAAACAGTCCATTCGTCCACTGCAATTAGTGTTGTGCGAGCAATCTATAGTCATCCCATTGTATTCGCTCCCCGACGGGGAAACCTTACTAGCCCAAATGAGTTGGGACGCAAGTTCGAACCCAGCTCCTGCTAGTTTGCTAATTTTGGTTGGTGGCCCTAACAAAAAAAACCAAAAAACAAACATTTGCAGTCAGGCCTAAAGTGACCAATCGACTCTTGCAGGAGACATATTTAGTCATGTGATTGAACAAAATCAAAGACAGCCTTAGACAAAAGTGTGAATACAATTTATGAAGATAGTTGGCCAATGCTTGCATGGCAGTTTCAGCGCGTATAATCCGTAAGGCAACAAGTTTTAATTTCTTGCAAATTTTGTTAAGACACTACAAGGCTTCGGGCAGAAAAAACAAGCTGTATCTCTCTCGGGGTATCCATTATAAGAACCTACTCAACAAGATACAAAGTTGCACACCCATAATGGATGTGCTTGAAAATTATGTTGATGTTCACTTTTGCCACAGTAGTTTTTATAGAGTACAATTCGAATGAGTTCAGGTCGTTCATACATGTGGGTGGGCGGAGGACATCATTTAATATTCCCCTCGGCATGATATGTTGATGTAATCAGAGTGAACCAACCCATAAAGGTGCTCTAGTTTACAAACGACACATCGAAGACAACAGATTCTTTATGCTTAGTGCTTTATGCTAAACATCATCACCTACGATATACCGCCCTGTGACTCAGGACTATAGAACCGTAAGTTATTTTCACGAGCCTTCTCTACTATCTTGCAGCTTGGCTGGCAGCTGGCACACCATCCGTAACAACAGTCTTTCACCTGTGCACCACGACAGCAGACTGGAGCCACGCTGCAGAGTCATGTTGGTCAAGGGGGACAACTCTTGTGCGCCTTGATTCACCAGCCAAAGTCCAGGCCATGGTATACTTACTGGCTAATGGGTTTAACGGGTAAACAACCACATTATTTCACATATTTTATCATTTTTGAACTGTACTTAGGTCTTAATATGATAGGGCATATTACTGTTTTCCCTCACCTAACTGTGTATTTGGCAGCTTGAACTCGGTTCATTCCAATGGATAAGGTTAAATGTGGTTTCGGTGCTATTTTATCAAAATTAGAGAAACCTACTGTGTTACAATAGGGATGCAATCGAGCAGGCAAAAATTACAATTTGATACCTGCCTGCTCCATGTCGCATAGAGATAGGGAAGTTAGGAATGGATAAAAATCACACTGGTTGTAAATGGGGTACCGCTGCTCAGTAATTCTTTTTGAGAAGGTAGGGATGGACATTACATGAAGCAGCGTTTGTACGAATTACCATAGGCAATCTGGAAAGCTCTATCACGAAACTGAAGGTTTCCCACTGACACAGTAACTGTCGATCCGACAACTTGCAGCACGAATGACAAGGTTTCTCACTGACACCGCTGCTTTCTATCTGGCAACTTGTATCATGAACGCTAACGCAGAGAAAAATGCTATGTTGTAGATGTCATAAAATGTCTTATTGAAACTTTTTTAGAGGGACTAAATCCTTATACTGGACAGGACTTCACCGGACATCCAGGCATGGGAGAGGCTACGCTTGGGTGAACTGTGACATCCTGGACAAATTCAGTCACTGGGACAATACCAGTATCGATATGGATGCAGCCGGCAAGTTCTGTGTGGCGGCGAATAGTGCTGACCAGCAGGCTTGGTCAGTGCAAAATTGTGGGGCGAAACTGAATTATGTCTGTGAGGAGACAGAAGGTAAATGTTTCCGGCTGGAAACTCCAAAATAAAACCTCGAACATTTATTAGAAGGCAAATGAGAAAAAAAATAAGTGTTGTAGATTATTAATTATTAATGGCAACATGAGATTTTTTTCTGTATATACCATATCCTGTACAAGCTGTGTCAATATCCACTACAACGTTTGTATCTATTACGTGTGTTACATAGTACCGTTACCAATGGCGTAATGTCTGTCCCGAAACAAACAGGGTTATATTTTTGTTGGTGTTTGCCTGTCAGTAAGTTGTAGATGGACTTTAATGAAATTTTGCACAGATTTTGATCTTGGACCATGCACTAATCCATTCTATTTTTAGTGGGCATACCTTAACACTTAATGCTCGAATTGTTCCAAACGATTCTGTGTCATTTGAAACACACCTTAAATGCAGAGTATTGTCCCTTCGTCCGAAATGGAGGGGGTTTGTACATTTAGCTTTGAACGAGGTTTGGACTTGGGTGACTTCTAGTTTGTGCGTGTAACTAGCACTATTTGTTTTGCTATAATCGAACTTATGATGCACAGATATGCACTGTATTGGTGCAAGACAAGTAGACTTCAACAGAATTTGAAAGACTATACACACCGACACAGAAGCATTATCAATCGCTTATCTTCACCAGGACGCCAAAATTTGCTGTCAAAGGCAGGATTTGATCCCGCATCTCGTGTCTCATAGCAATTGAACTGCAAACCTTTGACCACTCATGCACGACTGGCTCTCCAATACATGAAATACGTTTAGAGTCGTGTCAACATCTATATAGTGCGGATATATATTTTGAATTATTTTATTGTACCTTATATTAAACATATTAAACAATAAACAATTACAAATATGTTCAGGCAGGGGTGTACGCTGCCAGTCTGCATTAACCTATATTTAATTTTGTATTGTACGTTTTGCTTGAAATACACATAATGTATATCACAAAGAAATGTATACCAGCAAACATTTCTTACCAATTAGAGATTTCACAACATAAGAAAAGAAAAGCGTGGTTCAGTTGCAGGCAAGTTGGTATGGTTTTTCTCGTTAAAATATACACCCTAAAAGTACTCAAATGTTCTAAAATGTAAAATATGCGTTCTTTAACAGGAAGACCATGTACGTTCCAAATGTTTACGGAGAGAGCGATAGACCCGGCTAAATACAAAGGGAGACAATTGGGAATCGCGTCAGAGGAACTGTGTCGACAACAATGTTTGCAGTTCACTGAAGGTTTCGCTGAGTGTTGGGTCTACACATATCGTCAGGAGTTATGTATACTATATGTCGATGATGTATTTGGCGGTATACAAAATTTGGCAAATTGGATAAATCAACAAAACTGGATTTTAGGGCGTAAAGTCTGTTTTTCGTCTGGTAAGTTGCGTATTGGTGTAAAAGCACTTAAGCACTTATATATATATATATATATATATATATAAACACCACGTGTGAATTTGTATGTAATAATATATCCCAAATACTGCGTTTTGAGGAAAGCCTAAAAAGATCTCGTCTTCCTGTTCAGTCAACATTTGAGATGATATCGATCTGGCCAATAATTCAACTCAGAAAGGCACTGAGACTGCCAGACATATACCAACCTCGGATTATCGCTGTGATGAAATGGCTGTTAAATACATCAGATGATGTGGTTGTAAGTAAATAATCAAATATCACTTTCAGATGATAACTTCTTCTAAATTAACCTATTTACTGCAAATCGATGGTTCCCGAATACAGTCAGCTGTTATTTCATTTCACCGGCTAATAATAGATTAGAATGGTGCTGCAAAGCACAGTGGAAGATGAATAAAATGAAGAAATATTTACAGTGAGATAGCTAGTCGAATGTTCAAGTATGGAGAGTATGGCGCAAATTATGAACAGTTTACTGTGCAGTCAAAATGAAGGACACTGTCATGTTGGCAATTATAAAGCGATTGCAGGTACGTGTAACTGTCATGGCTTTTGCAGTCGCCTTGTGAACCAGGTCCCAAAACATGGATATTTCTCCTTTTCTGTAATAAATGCGACAAGTCTTGTGTTGTCCTTCACAGTTACTGCTCAAACGCTGGAACAAACTGTAATCACACTGGATGTCCCTGAAACTCCATGTTGGACAGATGATACCACCACTATAGGAATCACGTCAACATCGTTCAGGTTTACCTCGGCGGTCTACAAAACCAACATGTCATCCAACCTAGCTACGAACAATGACGAAAGCTCAACATTTCCCACTGGAAAGGAACACGAAAGTTTGACATCCTCCACGCTGACTACAATAATTCATAATATCACGACATCGTTCGCTGATGAGAATAACACATCTATGTCGTCCACAGTGATTTCAAAGGATCACGAAACCACGGCAGCCTCCGCAGTGACTCCTGAGAGGAACAAAATCACCATGTCGTCCACAGTGACTCCAGACGATCATATAGCCAAAGAATCCACCTTCATTCCAGGCAAAACCAGCTCTACCTTAAATTTCCTCGACGAAAACACGATTTCATCTAAATCAGCATCACCAACTAACCAAGACACCCCTAACAACTCCATAACTACTACTGGATTTACGTCCGTGACAAAAACCTCTACAGTTGGAATGCAAACGGACTCATCAGAACCTGTGCCAGCTGAAACAGGTAACATTGCTCCACAGTAATATACTCTTAAACCTTCTTCGATGCACAAACCTAAGACCTTACTGTAGCTTCACTGGGATTAGCCATTGATAAGAATGTCTGGGTGTAGTAAAAAGTGATTTAATGCATCGCATCATTATTCGGAAAATCGATTCACGCCTTTGAAGAATAATCAGCATGATCCAGGAATAGGTTTACAGAATACACGCACGACAGAGCACAGGACACGCCAAGGAAGTAAAAGACACGACAGACAAGACAGGACACGACACAGTGCGACACACCCATGACACAACATAACACCACAAAAGACGCTACGTACGGCACACGTCTAGGCGTGTCACTGGCAAGACACAACAAAAGACAACCGAGGAAACACCACAGACATTACAAGACTGGGCGTGTCACAGACAGGATTAAACACAACTCAACAGACAGTATGTGACAGCTCGTGTCACAGGCTGAACGCCACAAAACATAAGAGACATCAAATACTGCATAAGAAGACACAAGCACGACACGACACCACAGGACATGTCTCAGATAATACAGAATAAAACACAAAAGAAGACGCCACAGAGAGGACACACATTTTAGCTGTCGTCTAGCTAATGAATCTTTACTTAAAACCAACCACTGTGGGCCTCAAATGAAAGTAAATAAAGAGTCTGGAAATGATAAAAACAACAACAACAATAATAAATTTAACATTTTATATTTTTCCCTGCCAAAAAAATCAACAGACGCAATTATTTTCTGGTTTTGGGGTTTTGGAGACTATGTTTTTTTTCACCCTTGACTATAGGATTTCCAGGTTACATTTAGCGCCTCAAATGCAATAAAAATGAAAACATGTTTTCAAAATATTCTGCAGAAATTCTTATCAACAGAGTGACGTGACGACACATCACTTTCATGTGGTGCGAAAAGGTCACTGTATTTTATCCTGATTAAAAGGATTTTTATGGCATACCAAAAATTTGTACAACAGAAATAAAAACTGTTTTGAGGATATGGTTTATTTTGAACTTAAACACGACGTCACCGACTAGGAAAAGTTATTCAGTAAGACTGAGCTTAAATTAAAAAATGCTGATACTGACATTTATTAAATACGAGTTTAACAAATCCTCATGTCAGTTTTATTTTACTCGTAGTGATTCCTGCTGAGACCACGCCCTGTACATGTAAGTGTAAGTGGGAGGTCCCGTTCAGAGACGGACCGGAAGAGCTGGAGCGACTGATAGCTGCTATACACATCCCAACGCAGAAATTGTCATCCACACGAAGACGACGGAACTGTGCCGAGGACAACCGGATGTCCTCGGTGACCTGCGGGATCATGGCTGTACTCATCATTGTGCTCTCGTGCGGTGGAATTGTCTTGTCTGACATTATCAACCTTCTTAAGGGAATATTTAAGTACCTGGAGAGCAGGCAGTTGGATAGATCTTAACCTTATACAATAATTTTCATTATTACATAAACCTCCTTGGACTTGGATGAACGTGTGTGTGAAAGTTGGCCTTGGCCATCAGTTTATTACATTTTGGCAATTGTCCAAATACGGATTAGCGCCCATTAATTTTATATTTATTTATTATTTGATTGATGTTTTAAGCCATACTCAAGAATATTTCACTTATGCGACGGCGGTCAGCATTATGGTGAGCCTTCACACGTACGGCCAGAGAAGAAGCCAGCATGTGCTGGTTTGAACTCACAGCGATCGCACTGGTGAGAGACACCAATGCCGCTCTGGCGCTAACCCCCTCGGTCACGGAGGTCCCCTCCCAATTAAAATTCGAAGCCAATCTTAATTATGGCCACACTGAACACAAATGCATTTATTTATTTATTTATTTAATAGGTGTTTAACGCTGTACACAAGATTGTTTCACTTATAGGACGGCGGCCATCAGTGGTGGGAGGAAACCGGGCAAAGCATCTGGGGCATTGCGCTGCACCAGTGCTTTATATTAAATCCCCTCGGCCACGAAGGCCCCGAACACAAATGTATGTTTTTCTTTCCCCCTGTGAGAGTTCCTAGCTGAGAACTGTCCCTTTTTAAGAACTCATCATGCAAACGAAGGAATTTTGTACATGTAATCATAACGAAGGTTTGAAGACACGGAGTGCCTACTAGTTGGACTATACTCCTGTCCATTCGTCAAATACGATTAGTCTGCATATGTCGATTCCATGTAGTATCACGGTGCTTTCTCTTTATATAATCCAAGAATAAACTGTGCAAATTTTGTTCATTAAATTTCTCTGATAACGCGACCATATAGCAGTTGTCTTTTCGTGACACTTCATTTACAGCGAGACTTACTGCCAGCCCATAGGAAAGAGAAAAACAATTGTAATACATAACCAATTCAAAGACCTGTTTTTGACCAAACAAAATCCATAACTTTAAACACCGGTCGAAGTCGGATCACGCGATCTTATGTCCGATCGGCACTGCCTCCCACCAGAACATTCGATTTATTCGAAACAACAACACAATGGCAATCGATCGTAGTTAGTAGCGTATTTGGTGTCCTTAATCCGTCAAGTGGAATACACCCAACAGATTGGGTTTACCTACTTTTTCGTTATTTCTTGTTACACTCTCTGATCTGGCATGCTACATGTAACCACCTGTGAAAATACGGCTTACCTGTCCCCTTTATCCATTCAGCCTTACCTCGAAACTTTAATATTTCTTGAGAAAACCATACCAAAGAGGTAGAGTGACCCAGAAAGCTTACCAATAAGTAAGTAAAACTCCTGTCAAATAAAAATTAAATAAATTCAATATTTTTCTATGTGATGTAAACAAGGAATGGTTTCGAGAGGTGGACAAAATGGCCACATTCCATCTCTGGTATGAAAGGCTTTCCGGACATTGTAATAAGAGACTCTATCGATCCGTAAGTATCCCGTAGCAGAGTGGAAATATTAATCCAAAAGTGAAAAACCCATAATAACAACAGTACTCGTCGGGAACAATGTAAGCTCGAGTGTTTTAAAGATCGTAGCACAAGGGCTTTGTTTTCTGCGCTGGTATGATTTTCACAATGTTTTGTCCCCCGGAGTTTCTCTTTTTTTTGCAACACTCAAGGGTTACTTGTAAGAATAAAACGCACGACTAACATACTGAGCTTTGCATCCACAGAACTCCAGCGACAAAAGCGAACTTAACACACAGTCAATAACCATTACCGTATCCAGAGAAGACTTTCTAAACGGATTTCTCTGCGGAAGAGAAACACACAATTGACGAACAACAACCAGTGTTCCGTGGGCACGGTTCTAACGCCCGGCGTATAATGACAGGTTTATACGAGAGTTACACGGCTTCTCTTGAACTGTCTATGTACAAGGCACGGCTCTGAATACCCAGGTAACGGACTATTGACGAGTCTTGCGTTGAATTCACCCGTCAATACCCGTGTCCGGAGTTTTTGTGAAAGTACCACGTTTTCGATTATTACGACGACAAGTCAGATTCTAGACAGGGCTTATCTTTGTACGCGGTCGATTCCCGGGTCCATTGTTAAAGTTATGCCCCATTCCTCAAAAACATTACCACTGCAACCTCTCGCGCTGTACCGGATAACCGTTAGCTCCTGTGATTGTATGTGAACGCTTCACCATTACGAGGACAATAGGACTGCGAGTAAGAACTTCATAAATCGTCTTCCGCACTGCTTCGCTGATAGCCACTTCGATAGCAGCCTAACCATTTTATCTGTCCAGGACTCAACAATGGAGACATTTGTGGTGCGTTTAATACCATGGTGGGCAGGTGAGTGAAATCTTGATAATCCGGAAACAGATTTTAATTAAACTTAGTAGTAAGTTGTGCGGGTATTTCTTTGATACATAGGAATGCGTATAGGAAGGGTCGCTAGAATGCTCACAAAAAAACAAAAACAAAAACGCGGAATTTTGTCCAATGTTTACAAAATGTCAAAGGACGTGAAAATACAAAATACAGATTTTAAAGAAATAAGAACCTTCAGATACATGTAAGTTATAATTCAACAGAGATTGGAAGTATTAACTAACCTTTATGAAGAGAGGGCGGCCTCGGTGGCCTGGCGGTTAGTGCGTGCGCATCGGGTCCGGGTCATACCAAACACCTTAAAACTAGTTCTGTCTGCTCCTCGCTTGGCACTCAGCACTAAGAGGTTAGAGCAAGGAATAAGGATTGGTCGGTCCGGTGTCAGTATAATGTGACTTGGTGGGGTGTCATGCCTGGTGTCTTCGGCATGACGTTCCAGTGCCGGCAGCACCCTAGCGGCATGGACTCGCTGTGCCACAAAAAAGACACCGTATATATACATTCTAAGAACTCCTCGTCGTCGTATGACTGAAAAATTATTAAGTACGACCTAAAACCTAAGCATACATACATACTATGGTATACTATAGGTTGTATTTGTTAATTATGGACCTGTCATTGCAGTTTTAGTTGCTCTCACATTTTTCCTCATCGGATATTATATCTGTACACAAATATATTTAAAGCAATTCTGTGCGAGCTTTCTCCAGCCGCCTTGGGTGCACCTTCGATGAATAAGGCCTACACGTTTTTCTCAAGCAAAGAGGTGGGTTGGAACATTGCCAACCATATTTGCACTGAAGCTGGGATGTCCATTGCTTCCCCGTTCACACGGGAGGAATACGAGGAGCTGCTCCAGTTAAGCATGTCCACTGAGTGGAATAAGAAGAGTAAATGGTGAGAGCTTTACCAGTCAAACATTTAAAAAGTACGATGAATGACAGGGGTTTAATGTGTTGTTCACTGCTAGGTCGTTTTCCGTTGGGGCTGGCCTGTCAGATAACTAGACCATATTTATACAGTAAATGCAGTACAAATACAGTGTTTGTGAGTGTGCGTATGTGTGCGTTTATTCTAAAAAAATAATATAGCCGGATATTGATTTCCTATGTAAAATTAAACTTCTCCTTTCACGTCATATCATTGTCTGAGAGGATTGTGCCAATTTGTTTCATAGCAAGTGTGCACGGTCGAACGGGGTGTTGCTCCTATGAACACGAGGTTTTAAAACAGAATTATCAGGGAAAGCTATACGTACATTTCCTTTTGAGAGTAGTGTAAGGTCATTATAATCAGCAGTCTGTTCTCGGGCACACGAATTAAAATCCATTTGCGCAATTTCAATCCATATAACTGAAAAGAATGTTTAAAATCCCGTCATTACCGCAATTAATACACGGTTTATTAACACATGAAAGCGGATGTAATGAAATAAGGAAGCTGAGAATTTTTGTTTTGTGTTTTACGTCGTCCAGAAGATTATTTTACTTCTCTTGTTTAGCGTTACTGTGAGGACAGCAAGCAAAAATAGATACACTACAGCATTTTCCTGACGAACTCCGACAGAACGCTCGCACCAAGAGCTGAATTTGGACCTCGGTGAAGTGATACATTCTACAGTTTCTTTCACAAGTTCTTTATGTCCATTCTATTTCATCACGCATCGATTAGTTCTTGGCACAGCCGGCGGAGGTGGGTGTTTTCCGTCTAAGTTGGGAAGATACACGCCAGACACACAGCCCACTCTGTAAAACAATTGTATTTAAGTAATCGCACAGCACTGCAAGAGAGAATATTTGAACAAAAGTAGAAAAGGCGCGGAGCGTTCGAGCTGATTCTTTTTCAGGATTCAAGGTTTCCTTTTAGAGCAGTAAAACATATCCATATAACTGACATCAACTGATGCTCGACGTTTCTCCACTACAGAAATTTATATCAGTGAGATTTCCTTATCATTTTTAATTTCGTATAACGAATGTAAACCACGATATAGGCAAGGAAACACACACAAAAACCAGTTAAAAACTCCTGTCTTTCCAGTTTAGTTGTGTAAATACATTTGTGGACGTAAATGAGCTGCTGTCGATTCGTTCATCAACAGGGATGGTCGAGGATCTGGGAAGATGTGGACAGCGGTACGATCTAGCCTGCGGGGAACTCTGTTCTGGGCGAATTGCAGCAAGTTTGATCCACCGGCGAACCCCTGGTTAGACATTATGTCAGACAGCGATAACATGTGTCTGTTGATGGATATTAATAAAAAAGACGCCCCAACATGGCGATTCGAAACCTGTGATAAAGCAGAAAAAGTGGTTTGCGAGAATATAACAGGTGAGCATGTCTCTGTACAGATTGTGCTTGACTACATGAAAGTTTGGGTATTTTGACACCTGCAACACAAGAGACAAAGGTTACACTCGTGGGAAGAAAACTAGTGTTCGTGTTTATGATATTTAATTTCACAACGCTGACGAAAACTGGCCAGCGAATTGGAATACCAAGTTTATACTATCTGCCTGCACACTTTGTAATCAGCCTTCGATGTGAATGGGGAATGCAAAGCATTCCCACGACGGATGCTTTTGGGTATAACAGTTTGCTCAAGGTTGACAATCGGTCATTCAGTCTTCAGTTGTCTTCAGTTGTCGTGCTCAGTCGTCAAACATTTCACTGCTTTTAATTCATGACAGATTAAAAGAAAAAAATGCGAAAAATTAATTTCATTTGAAGGTTTTTGCCGATGGTGTTTCCTTTAGGTTTTACCCTAATTCTCTGAATTTTAAGGACAGATATTAGGAGTGCTTAAAGCAAAAAATCACATTTCTTTCCGAGCTTTTTGGAAGAGTGAAGATGTGGATATGCTGTTCATTAAACATGTGAGAAAAGAGAAACTGTGTATTCATGATACAATTACATTTATATCTACTAAAACGAGCAGCCCAGATGTCCCCCAAATTAGAAGAATTATGGAAATTTGTTTTCCCTGTAAATATGCACTTGGCGCCAACAAAGTAAAACTGTACATGCAAAGTTTTTTGATCACTGTCAAGTTTAATCCTGTTATACTTAGAACATATGTTCTTCAATTTTAGGCCCGTGTACATATATCTCTCAGATGGACACGGCGATAGAATCTTCTATACCACACGATGTGTTGCCATCAAGCACAAACACAACTTGTCAGGAATTGTGTCTATTCACCGAGCACGAGGGCGAGCAATGCTGGGCGTATACATTCGACAACAACAACGCGACGTGCTCGCTCTATTACGCAAACTTTCGCCAGGACATCGTTAAAGCGCTGCTGACTTGGGATGGATATCAGGTTCACTTAAAGACTTGCAATTATGAAGGTAAGCGCGCACAGTACAAGAAAGTGCTGGTCCTTTCACGTCTATCTATACTATACTACCTTGGCCTTGCGATTCGTATGGTTAACGCGTTAGTGCAGTAAAGTGACTTAGAAGCGTCTCACCAATGTGGTCGTTGTGAGTTCAAGCGAAGCCATAGGCCGGCTCTCAAGCATGATTTCATGGCGTCTCCTGAAAGCCAGATCGTTGCGGTAGCATGCGATGAACAATATGTCAGCAGTATTTCCCATTAGGATGAAAAATATATAGAAATTTAAAAAATTAAAATTTATAAATTTAACACTCGAACATCGGCGGCTTAATGGCGATTTGGGATGGTTTAAATTTATTTATTTATTTGATTTTTGGTTTACGCCGTACTGAAGAATATTTCGCTAATACGGCCAGCCTTGTGGTGGGAGGGGGTGATTTAAATGCTTGTCTTTCAATAGCCAGGGCTAGAACGCATGGGGTGGTGGATCAGTGACAGCGTTAGACGGTGATTCTTTGGGATTCTACCGTCTCTTTCGACCACAGGGCCTTTATACGTGCTTAAATCGTCGACAGCGATCGTAAGACTTATCGTAAGACTATGGTCCGGTGTAACGTTCCTTGAATATCACTTTCCTTCTACTAAAATGGCCAGCATACACATTCATCTCGCTCTGTGGGTGAAAATCTGTGTCATATATCAGAAAGATTGTCAATACTTTGCCAACGCACAGTAGTTTACTCCGTCCTCCCCGTGTTCCTGTAAAACTGAGGCCGTCTTTTAAGTGAAATACATGTATTTAGCGATTAATTTCTATCACTTTACAGAGGTTAAGAACACGAAAAAATGATTAACACTGCGTGGACTCTATGTTTGCCTTCCTCCCATAAAAGGAACGCCATCACGTACATGTAAGCGAAATATTCTTAAATAACGGTTCATGTTCTTTTGTTTTTTTGACAGGCGTTAATAATGAAACGCAATTACTTTATGAGCTATACGAGGAAGCGAAGCACCCTTTGATTAACTGTTCGGACTTTACGACAAGCACAACACTGGTTCCCATGACAACGGAAGCCGTTCCCCTTTTGAACAGCGACGAGCTAGACAATGAGAATGCGAAGTCAACGGCGACAGTACCCATCTTGCCGACAACTGAGTACGTTACGACAGACGAAGGACTCCTTAGCATTACCCAGTCCACACAACGTACCTTATCAACGTCGTTGACCACGATCGTTGTGGAACAGCAAACCACGCCGATAACAAAGGTACTGTCTACTTTCGGTAGAAAGACCTCGCCCAGTACCGTGCCAACGACCGCGGCCATATCAGACACGGTACCGGTTAACCATCCGATTCCAAAACGGACAACCACAATCCCGTCCACTAGCGAAACCCAAACAGAACACAAAGAGACATCCTCCATCAGCATAACAAGTTCCACTTACGTAACCGAGGGTTTTGATCAAGATATACCAACAGAGAAAGGTAAATCTGAGATCAAACCACGAGAGCACGGATGGCCTGTTTCTAATAATTTACATTACAAATGTGTATTTGTGACACAGCTCTGTTACGTGATAAACATGAAATAATTTTCTAAAAGATCAAAAACACATAAAATTTTTCGTTATTAATCCATTTCTCTTTTTATTTTGTTGTGATCTTTACTTTATGCCGCTCTCAAGGAGATTTGTTTATGTTCGCTCATTTATGTATACTTGTATTTAGTGGCATGAAAAACGCATGGTTGAAAGGGTCAAATGTACATAGTACAAAAGATACACACAAGTAAGCTGTTAAGGTTTTTTCTTTAAATTCAGGTAGTATTTATAGAAATTGATCTCTTAGGTACTACATAAACTACACATCAATAAACACGTCTTAAAAACTCAGATTGATTCAAAATTTGGCGCATATGCGCAAGCATTTCTTACGCGTGAGTTTGTAATGGTGCTAAGTATATATTGGTGTACAACGCCGTACATAGGAATTTTCCACCTTCACTGCGACGGCCAAGCACTTGTAAAGTTGGGACGAAGAGTAGTGCATGACTCACCTATTGAATTAAACTCTGCGAGTTGAGATCCCTTTTGGACTAATACTACTGCAATTGGGTGAATGAGTGTAATAAACCAACCAGACTAAGGAGAAAAACCATGATAACTAGCCTGGTACCCAATGTAACGCGTGAGGGAAGGCCGTAGCCGAGCTGGTGTGATCAGAATTTGAACACCTTACTCCACTGACTGGGAGGTAGTACTTGTACTGACACTAGCCCCTCATGCGGATAACATCCTATAATTGCCACAAAGTCAATGCAACATGTAAACTGAGATATTTTAACAGAAAATGTAATATGCAACTCCCTTTCAATGGTTACCAAGGGGCACAAATTCGCCCTGTAATGTGCGAAATGTGAAATTGAGTTCTGTAGCTGAATTAAATGCATTGCTGACAGCATTCCTGTTTTGCAGCATATGCAAAATATTTGCCATTTTACAAAATAATCCATAGCTATACTACTGTGTCCAATGCGTAACTCATCTGCCAGAAGTATTTCATTGTTTTGTGTCAAATTCTGTGCATCAAACGTGTTATATGCAAGGCCCAAACTTGTTTCAAATATCATGTGTCGAATTCTAAACGTCGCAGATGCTGTGTCCGAGGCTCCGTCCCGTCCTTGTCGATGTTATGTAGGTAACCACACCGTGGAGGAGAAGGTGGCCTTCACCAATGCCTTATTACAAGAACTGTCCATTAATACGAGCCAGATCTCGTCCAATCGGAGGAAGAAGGTCAGGGCCCCAGACCAGCGGAGGTCAGCGGTCGGTATTGGTGTACTAGGAGGGGTATTCCTATCTCTACCATTTTTTGTCATCGTCAGCACAGACACTGTCACAGTCATTGCTCACCTTCAGTCCTTATGGGCTGAAATGGCTTAGTAAATGTAACTGCGAATTGAACAGGGATAACTGAAAGGCTGGTTGACCGAATCGTGTGTTATAGATGGTACTGAAAATACAACATTTGTAACTTATCTCTGAACAAAACTTGTATTTGCTAACGTTGCTGCATTGATTCTCCCGGGTTGTTGTTTAATAGGGGTCAGTGTGGCGGCCTGGTGGCTGGAGAATCTGAGAGGTCAAAATATTCGGAATCAATCCCGGTTCGGGCTATACTAAAGACCTTAAAAAGCAGGACTGTTCGGCCAAATGTCAGTATTGTGTGACTGGGTGGGGTGTCATGTCTGGTGTCCTCCGCATGATGTTCCAGTGGCACTTTGGAGTCGTAGACTCGCCCTGCCACAAGAATGCACAGCATATTTACATTTTAAGGATTCCTTGTCGTCATATGACAGAAAAATAGTGAAGTACGACGTCAAATCTACGCATACATACATACAGCCATGCATACAAAACAGACGGGAGCGCAATATCCTTTATTCATTTCGAAACACAGCAGCCTTTTGCTCACAGTGCTAGTTTACAAGCTGCCAGGTTCTTGTGCTTTGTCTGGTACCTGTCGAGCAGCGTTGTTTTTCCTTGGAGGAGTGGGCGCGTTGTATAGATGGAGCAAAACATAAACCAGTGCCGTATAAGGAAAACAACCTTGTCTGAGCACGGCTGTAATATCCAATCAAATAAATGGCTCTTGTAATCTTGAAGATTGTTTTTTTCCCTCAGATTCACCTAAAACATGGATTTTCCATTTTTCTATTCATTGTGCAAATCATTAAAAACCTTTATCAGAAAAGTGCACCCTAAGCTACCTTCGACGAAGTCTTATTCTACGACATTGCGTGCAAAGAAAAATTCTGACACGTTGTGAAGACTGCTGTAAGGCATTGTATTGTATGTCACCATATGTGTTTGTGAAAGCCGGAATAATGCTCTTTTGCTAGGTTATCTCAACTTAGAGAAACAATTTTTTTGCAGAACTTAAACCTGGTGATCAAAGGTGTTTTCTTTATCTTTACATTTTTGGGGGAAACTTGGAAATAAATTTGTGAACAAACGGGAAATGGAGTTAGAGGACAAATTAATCACACCCGGTGCTTCCTCTGAATGCCTCAACTATGAACTGCAATACAAAGTTTTGAGTTTGGCATAGATCAATACTGGCTGTATGGAATGCTACAGACGCAATTTCCATCATCACAAGGCTGGCAGCGGCTCAACATGACGTCGGTAAACGCAGATAAAAACCGTCAAGGACAATTTAATCAACTGAATTTCAACATTAAGATTTCTAACACTGAATAAAAGCCTTCAATTTTTAGTTTTGTAAACAACAGACACAATCTTTAAGGCTTCCTTTGTCTTTTGTCCTGAGCAAAAACGTGAAGATAAAAGGGACTGGTGTCTTTAGGTGCTTTGTTGCATAGCCGTTTTCGATGCTTTCAGAATGTTTGACATATAATACAGCGTGCAAAAACTTAAGATGAAGAGAACTGTACCCTTACATGACATAACAAAAAGCAGTTCTGTACTACGAATCCAAAAAATACGAGGCATGACACGATACATGCCCGAAAGTTGGGAAAGTTATCCGCCATTATGCGATTGCACCTGCTTTTTACGTCTACAAGTTTTCTAGCTGGAGAAATTATTTGGAGCTAACAGCGTGTGTGTTTTGCCTAAGATGATCGGAAAAGAAAGATCGTTCGTAAATATTATGCTTTCAAACGGCTTCACAGTTCGGTCAAGCCCTGACAACCTATGTTTACGTCATTTACAAGATAGACCTGTTGTCTGTCAACGGCCTGATACTTAGTTCTGATGGCATTAGTGTGAAATGATAGTATTTAAGGTCAGTACGAAGGAGACATCCCGCACTATAGTGAGTTATACTTGACACTACTTGTGTGATTGATACTTCCGTTAGTGGCTACATTTGCGACTTGATCACAAGATTTGAGACGTCAAGAGTTGTTTCCCTTCCACGGCCAAAATCCAAAACAACCGCTTTCAGGGAGCATTATTAGGCCAAGTCACATCAAAAACTTCCTATCTACATTGTAGGCTGCTTAGATTTATTTGTTTATTTGTTTGATTGGTGCTTTACGCCGTACTCAAGAATTTTTTACTCATACGACGGCGGCTAGCGTTATGGTGGGATGAAACCAGGCAGTGCCGGGGGGAAACCCCACAACCATCCGCAGGTTGCTGGTAGACCTTACCACGTACGGCGACTGCTTAGCAGTTTGTGAACGTTTAATCAACATTCAATCAGAATTAAATATTCCACAACTAAGGTCATTGTCCCTTTCTGTTCCATTTACCATGTATTATAGCCATTTTATTTGTTCCAGTATCATTGCTAGAAGTTCAGGTCCAGCTCATACTGGTTTCTTCTCCGGCCGGCGCGATTTTCTCCCACCATAATACTGGCCGTCGACATATAAGAGAAATATTCCTGAGTACGGAGCAAAACACCAATCCAATTAATGAATTAAGCCTGTGTTTGTTCTTGCAAACTCTTCGATGAAGGTTAGGGTTTCGATGCTGCACACAGCGCGTACTGGCGTGACAAACTACTGAGCAAAATGAGATGTTCAGTTTTCCACCTGTTCACATAAATGAGCAATAGATGTAGAAGACAATGTTATTATCTAGCATCTAAGAGCAACGTGAGTCCGCTCCAACAGGACACAATGTAACGGGGTTCAGTTTCTCACAATGTAAGCAGGAGATCTCGGACAGTAAATCCGATGATCAGGCAAATTGGCTTTCTGTGATTTCGTTACAAGAAAACATAAGTTGTGATTATTTTATCCTAATTGGAAACCCACAGAAATCGACGAATGATCTTCAATGATCCACCTTACTTCACCAAAGAAGAATCCAGATCAAGCGGAACGAGTCGTTTCTGATGCGTAGATATTGCAGATATTTGATCAAAATGAACGAGTATAGTGTAACGCCACACAGGCAGTGTCTCAACCATATCGTGGCGTGTATATATTTTATCAAATACGAAATCCGATTCCTCGAATCAAAACCTTTATGAAAGCGCTATAACTGGGGCATTAAATGGAATATAAGATAAAATTTAAACTACACAATTAAGGGGCGCTGTAGCTTGATATTCGTGTTCAGATAGCACAAAGTATAAGGTGTCCGTTTTAATTTTGTCTTATTTTGCTCACACAGGTTTTATATTTTATTGCCCTACAAAATCTCTCCGGTAAAGCCGTTTTTACGGTTGAAAGGAAAGGCGAATACAAGGACACGGCAATCGAATCAGTTTAATTTCCAAATTCCAAGGCAATTAATAATCAGCGTTTTATTATGTCCCAGGTTACTTTAATTAGCTACAAAAGTACACGTCACACATTCATAGCAGTATTCAGGAAGCTGTAGACACTTATCTAAAAGAACAGTGATTCAATTAGCAGGTTAGTTTTACCTTCCAGGGTACTTTAACTGAGTTTAATTATTTGAACAGCTAAATGTACTGTAAAGGGCACACTTCTCTACCTTAATCGTCTTATAAAAAGAATCCCGCTCTCTTGGAACTTAGAATTAGGTAAACAGTGCATAGGTACAGAGTTAAATGCGCCACATTTAGGTAGATCAATAGAGATTTTAGTAAAACGGGTAAAGGGATGCAAAAGGTTCTATAATATACTGAATGCAGAATATGGACTAATAAACAAATCTGAGAAGAGATGGAAAGAAGTTGTAGCAATGAAATATAATACAACTTGGTTACAAATTTATATGTGCCCATTTATTTGCACAACAGAAACTCTACTTAGAAGTTTGCAATACAAAATACTTCACAGAACACTAGCTACAAAATCTTTTCTTTTCAAAATCAATACAACAGGTAACAACACTTGTTCATACTGCAAAAGGGAAAGTGAACCTATTGATCATCTGATTTTGTTTCGTCCAGTTGTTAAAAGTTTTTGGCAAGACATGAAACGTTGGCCTATGAACGCTGTAAACGCTGTAAGCGAACGTTCCTCGAACACCACATTATATATGATTGGCAAAAGGACCAGTTATATTTGAATACTCTTTTGTTACTAGCCAAGCAATACCTTTATCAACACAAATTCAAAACGGCTATCATAAGGTTTACTACATTTTTACAAAATTCAAAATATCAGTATATCGCTGAAAAAACGATTGCGACAATGAACCAGAATTTTAGAGCCTTTAACGCTAAATGGGAACTAGTAAAAGATGTTATTGAAGGGGTGCACACGGAAGGAAAATTTGGACGGCAAATACAATTGTGTCCATAAATGGATGTTTTTTTCCCCAGAAATTGTTCTTGTTTTCGTGATAAAGATCTCTGCCACATGTGCTTGTATACTTTTATCTATATCTGTACAATGTATAATGGAAAATGTATTTACTTCATGTATAATTGTCTCATTTCTGTACATAAAAAGATTATATATAAAAAACATAATTATTTGAACAGCTATTTGGTCAGAATTTCCAGCCCCCCAATGGACATTTTAATGTCATTCGCCATCATAAGATATTTGTAATTAGATTTGAGTACCGAAGTATTAGTTCGATGTTTCACTTTTGCGCTGTCAGATATAAAATAAAGTGCGATAACTGAGTAGAGATTTGGTATCTTGAGTGCTTTGGCCAGAAGCTTTGCTGCAGTCTTTAATGCTATCTGTGCCCGAGATCAAGTCGGTCACATAGTTCCTGATGTTTCTCCTGTGAACAGGGCATATTATATATATATATATATACATGCCTTTATTAACTTAATATATATCTATGTACAGCGGTCCGTGAAAACCTTATTGGAGATTAAATATAAATAGCCTCGAGGATAAAAGCTGAGAGCTAAGCTAAGACAGATAAGGTATGGGGTTTGCCCCTCACTTTTCTGGCTTTTAATCCAGTTTATGGCAGCATTTAGCCAGGAAGAGCTCTTTGTGGTTTTCGGTGTTCTTCCCTGACAGCTGTTAAGTTTACTGACAAGAGCTGAAAACTGTGTCGCGTCTGACAGCTTTGGTGTAAAGCGAAATCTGGTACAGGCGGTCTGGTACGGGTGAACAAACGGCGATAACTGAGTTCTCAGAAGTAGGATAACAACGTGGGAGATTAATACATGTGTATCAACATCGCATAAGAACAAGCCTTACCTATAACGTTACCGGCTCTTCAAATCTTTAAATGTTATTGGAATATTTCTTTGATAAGTTTAGTGTTGCCTCACTGGAAAGGACTGCGGAAGCCTACAGACTCTTTTAAGGCATTCGGTGACTTGCTCATGAAAGTTCGTTGAAGTCGGAATCTACGAGATATTATTTTCCGTCGTCTGTAGCACACAAATAAGTTACATGTAAGTGTAGACAGGACACCAAAGCCCTGTTTTCACGCTGGATCCCATGCGCCATGTTTGTCTTACTGCACATCACACATTCGTAAGTAAACCAATTTGGTCCAAGATTTAGAGCTGGGGTAATGTTATAATTTCAAAATCAACGCGTCAAGTCCAACAGTTAAATACCATTTGTACGCCATGAAGGAGCATACCAAGTCCATAACCGTTGGATCTGAAACCCAAAACTTCGGTTTCTAGAGAGATATAAAAGAAACGAATCATGAATAATAAATAAAGCCAGTGATATACTGGAGAGAAAGAGTCATCTTTTTTTTTCATGCATGAAAGGCAGTCGATATTCCAGCATGCGATCGAATTTAAATGTCAAACTCAAGCATAGTCCATGGGTAGATTTCTAGGTCGGATATAAATATAGGCAAAAATATAATTATATATATAAATATAAATATATATATCTCAGTAGCGGCCTTGATAGCTGCTGCTCATAGGTTGATGTCAGAAGCATGGATGCTTATAAACCCCTACCGTCGAGTTACTATGGAATGAAATTGTAAAACAAATAGTGTTATATACCATGTAGAATTTCAGAAATTCAGTAGTTTATATGCATTTGACGGACTCTCCTTCATACAAGTTTTTAATCAATACTGTACACTAGACAAGCCTTTGATTACATCTATACTTATAGGTCAATGCAAGATATACCGTCAGTAACTATCCGCAGTCGCCTTCAGAATACGGGAACAGAAGAACAATGCACATGATCTCCTCAGATTCTTAATATACACTCATTTAAAGTACACAAGGATTTGGCCTGGGTTAGCCATAAACTGGAGTAAAGGATTTGGATCACTCACAAACCATACATACAGGCTTATCGGAATAGCTTATTTCATTCTTTCTCAAAGCGCAAAGATTCTTTGCCCGTTATACGCTGCGTTAAATCAAACGTGTTGACGTAACTGTGCAGATCTCACGAACGCTCTCTGCTCTGGACACGCCTTGAATTCACAATAGTGAGTGCGAGGGTGTCTTTCACTGAGTGCAGCCCATGTACATATAATAAATAAACATGTGATGGGAAAATTCTATGGAACCTCTAGTAAAGATTCAAGTACTTTAACGACAAAGTATTGCCAACTGTAAGGGTACCACTATCGGAGAGGAAAATGATAAACAAAAGGCTTCTTCCACTCTCAGGCAGCCACAGGCCTTACACAAGATCAAACAAAGACAAATGAGGACGCTAGACTAAGTTCAATACATAATTTTGAACAAAATAAACAAACAGTACAGCTAACAATTATATCCAAAACAATACAGATAATTACAATAGTTAATTATATAGTTTCTTACGGATGTTAGGGTCCTAAATCCGGATGGACTATTCCGCATTCCTAAGGCAAATCAGTCCACATAAATATAGAATCCACAGTTTTTCGGAATTCTCGAACTGAAGTCCTGTAATGTCGAACAGCAAAGGGCCCGGTACGCCGACGATGCAAGGTGCAAGTTTCCTGGGCAGACAGGTTGACAATAGCGTCCATAATGCCAAACTGGCGATGTATGTTTTACTCCTCGGAAATATACACAAAGTCACTTTCAGGGTAAACTGGGATGAAATGTACGTAATCACACAGAGACAACGAGCGATACAAGCTCCAAAAAGACGTCTCCGAAAAAATAGCAAGTGGCGAAACACAAGTTCACAAAGTGTTAGGTATCAAAAAATGAAGTACAAAATGACAAAATTTTCCGAAAGGCCTGTAAGCTAATATCTAGAATATAACACAAAAATCCTAAATAGACAACAGGAAATATGACTCTAGTGGACACAAGTAAAACGACTGCTCTCAAAGTGGACGTAAGTAAATGACTGCGAGTTTTACAACTTTGTTGCTCATATATATATAGCCTATTGTAAAGAAAATTCTGGATGGTCGCCCCTAAACACGTTTACAACATGGGCACATATTTCCAGAATGTACACTTCATGCACAATGACACGAAATTGATAAACACAAAAGCCTCGAGAACACGCGACTGAATTCCAGTGCGGGCTATCACGTACACAGAGAGAAAAACGAAGGTCATACATCGACCCGGTTAGAGCAGAGACAAATAATTAAAACAATATAATACAGTATTTCAAAGACGGGGTTCGTAACACCAACATTGAACACCCTAAACCCTGAACAAAAATAAACCCTCTGTATTTTTCTATTGGTCTGTGACATTGACGGCATGTGCCATTTAAATCATTTCTTGACAATCTTAAAACACCAAGAATTATTCGACATGACGCTTACACTTGGATGAAGCCAGTAGTTGTTGTTATGAAACTTGGAATTCCATGAAGGATTTCGTGGCAAACTGTTACTGGAAATGGGTGGTAAGTGTGAGATACCCAGTAAACGTTGGATTCTACTATACTGTCTTATGTTACATTATGGTGTGTTTATGCATCACAACCATGTTCAGTTGATCCCGCACACTAATAGTAAAGTTATACATATCTCACGTATACTGATATAAGTGACCTTTTCATTTGAAGATTTATGACGACAAAGTGTTTTTCTTGGAATCGCTGCATATCTTGAAACTTAGAGTAAAAACTAAAAACCAATTCCAATTTTTATCCAGTAAGCAATATGTGTGGATCTCGTGATGTAGATTATTTTTGCTATTTACAATTCCTTATTTCTATATGCTTTTTTGTCAAGATGTATGGCACCTGATTTCAAATAAATGAATAACATGTCCTGTGATTGGACTGGACCATTGTTAAAATTTTAACTTGCTGTAATTCAGGAAAAAAGGCGACAATTTTCATACCTCTATCAATTAAGATACTCAAACGAGAATCCTACACTAAATTAATAAAAATCAAATTTACCCTTCAAAATTCAAGCAAAAACCATTATGTAACGTTCATTATTTATTTACGCTGCTTTCAAGGTAAACCAAAGCCAAAGCTCTCTTTGTTAGCTCTATTAAACTTATAACCAATCGCAGTAAATTCTGTCTAAACTTTTAACTTTGTGCTTTGTATTCGAAACAACTACAGAAATCCATTGAGGTTGTCTTCTACCGATAACTGTCGAACCCTGGAATGCTGAGTGTAGATTATACATTTTGTTGCCCACATCAACTGTACACGCATCGTTAGACGCCAGACACATTAAAGACGTCAGTCCAAGGAGTGTCTGTTTTTGTAGCTAAAGTCATTTGAAATCAGATACCTACAGTATCACAATGTAACAATAACAAAAACGAACCCTGTATTAACTTCCATGAGCTTATCAGAAATATATGTCCATTCTGGGTATTTGTGAAACATATCGGCATAATTTCATAAATACTGTGTATACATATTTTGCACACCAACAAGAGTTATTCGCCTCTAAAGTGGACTGGGTTGTTGGAAGCTAGATAAAACAAACAAAAAAAACAAACAAAAAAAACAAATATGTCTATACAAAATGTAGGGCTAATGGCGTCCAAAAAAGAATAACCTTGAAAGACTTTGCATAAAACTATGACCTATGCATGTGTGAAATAGTAGAGGCTTGTGAAAAGACAGCTGCTAGCCCAGAAAAAGTCGCACCTTATATGCTCAATATAGTATCAAGCTCACATGGTAGAAGTAGACCCGGGTAACGGGAGATGAGAAAAGACTGAAAGATCTCATGAGCTACACACTGCCAACGAGAATAGATAACTTTTTGCCATGTTAGTGGAGATAGGTATCGCTGTGCTTTCGGATATCTGCTTAAGCAATCAGAAGATCAAACACGACTGCATCATTTCAAAGTAACGCCATCTGCGTTTCATCCCTCATAGAACAGGTTTCAGCCTGCTGATGCGTACAACCATGAGTGATAAGCCTCAAATCCTGATGAAGCCGTTAAACAGAAACATGATGATTTTAGCACACAGACAAAAGGTTCCATTTATATTACTCAATTTGCCTTCTACGTGTTTTACTCGCACGGTTGATGAAATGTTATGTATCAACACGCCGTGAGTGGGAATGAGGAGTAAATGACGGATTGTCAGTTAAGACTGTCCATGACACAGGGCATCGACGGGCCCTTTCACCAGCTTTTCCCATGTATCTCAACTTCTAATACATCACCAACAGAATCGTGTATAAAGGCCAAGTGCAATGTCCTCCATCAACAAGCAATACCAGACGTCCATTAATATACATGGTCTTATAACCGCCAACTTGTTCTCGAAGAGCAATAAATCTACAACTTCGTCTTGATTCACTTTAGTGCAGCTTATGAAGAACATTACTAAAATAAATTCAGTCAGCAAAAACGACGTTAAAATGGAGAGAAAATTAGTCATAGTTTTTTAAACCCATATGTCCATGACAAGAACATTGCTTTGTTCGACAACGGTTACATTTCCACAAGTACAAGCACGATTCTGTAACCCATACTGAAAAGACTACGACAATGGTAGCGGGTATGCAAATGAAGAAGTGATTTAGCTTAAGAAATGAATAGCTTATTGTTACAACTGTTTTGCATGATTGGAGCTAGTCGTCGAAACCAACACTCGCATACCAGCCGTCAATCAAAATAGAAGTTCCTGGCCAGATCAGTTGAAAAAAATGGCATGTAGATGGGATGAGTTTAAACACAATTTTGTAGCATTTCAACATCTTTTAGCATACTTACAAACTCTAATTTCTAATAACATCCAATGATGCAGCTGCCTGTATAACCTTCTCAGGTTGAGACCACTGTAACCCGTCACCAATTGCGTCGCGGGCCCTTTTCGTGTACCTAAGGTGTTTTGGTTTCATTTCGAGTCATCAGGAGAAGTCGATGTACATATATCTCCTCGCCGTCCCAATTTTCTTCATTTAAAACCTTGACGGCCTTCTTATAAATCATTTTACTCTTGGATATGGCATAAGACTAGTTACGATAGATAAACTTTAGCTAAAAGTTACGATGAAGAGGCATTTTTCTGTTTTATCTCAGTGTGTACACTGAAGTTCTATAACCGAAAGACTCTTCGATGCGGATTTGATTAAACAGGAAAACATAAAATATCACAATACAGACATTAAATTTCCCGCTATTGTACAACAAAACATTCCACATCCAGACGTCCACTCAGCAATATTACATTACGTTCCAGATTTCCTTAGTTATCTGTTTATTTAAGCATTGTATTATTCCTTGTATATGTAACGTATAGAGGAACGTATAACCATTTGGTGATCATAATGAAATGTGTTTCTTATTAGTTTTATCTGTCAGACTACTTTCAAAGAGTAATCTGAACTACCATGTATGATGACCGTTTTTCCCAGCACGCAGAATAATAGCCATTATATAATTCGCCCTTACATTCAATTGGTCCTATAAATCGAATATTCAGTTATTAATGAAACGTTATTTTGTACTAATAAGGATAAGGAGATAAGGTATTATGCAAAAGGTGAGTTGGAAATTTGTTCTAAAAGCTGTGTCATATACCCTGACTATTGTTGCACTGTTCCTGAAGTATGCTCATGTGATTACGCGAATCCTGTAAAGTTTGCCACACTAATTGTAATCTGATATGTGCATACGGCACCTTTATTATCGTAATATATATCCACAGCGGTCCGGTAAAACCTTAATGTGTATTAAGTATAACTAGTCTGACGACAAAAGCTGGCGTCTAAGCTGACAGAGATAAGGCCTGGCCTGTGCGGCTCACTTGTCTGGCTTTTAATCCAGTTTGTGCTGACATTGAACTCGGAAGAGCACTTTGCAGTTTTCAGTGTTCTTTTTCATGACAACTGTTAAACTTACTGAGAAGAGCAACGTACGAAACTGTGACGCGTGTGAAAGCATTGAATGAAGTAAAGCGAAAACTTCGTTTAGATGTGCCCACCATACCGGAGAGGTTAACAAATGATACTGATGGTCACAGAGGTAGGGATAACAGTGTGGAGGACTAATATATCTGACATCTGCACATCTAAAATGAAACCTTACTTGTAATATTATCGGTCCTTTTAAGTGTGAGCAGTTGTCACACTGTCTTCTCTGTTCTGGTTTAACTCTCTATGCTGTAGCGTTGTGCAAAGTTTTGAATATACTTGCTCAAATTTGTTTCTAATGTTTGTTTTCATTTCTCTTTTCATCTTATTTATCTTTACTTGGACCATATCACAATATTGTGCCTCCTCGTATCAGATGAGGGTCAATGCTGTCATATATTTATCGCTACATCGGTGGAGCGTCTTGTGGAATCCATCATATGTCTAGAGAAACAATCTAAAGTGTTGACATAAATGTGTGGTGAAACTGAATCCTTGATCATGTGAAGCTCATCTCCTAGTTTAAGTATAGGCAGAACAAAGAGTTCTTTGCTTCAAGAAGGCCTCCTTGCACCTATAAGGCGGTCGCAGTATGTTTACAATACTGGTCGTCGTGGTAGCTGCATTTATGAAATTTTTGGTGTCCTTTGGTGTCGTAAAGTTGAACGAAAATGGCGAATTTTCCTTTATACAGTGGCATATACTCGCTCGGTTCCAGCCATCGATCAGCAGAGACCCACAAGCCACATTGCAAGATTGTCAAGGCCATTATAAACCTGCTTGCTATTCCAACGAATCCGTTTAAGTCGCGAAGAAGGGATGTTTTTGACCGTTTCATGAGACTATGTTCATAGCCATTCAAGAGGCTATTTCAAGCTGAGGTAAAAAAAATCTTTGTGTTTTTTTAGTGATATTTCTCGGATCATGTGTTTGATGTTAACGTCTTTGGATCAAATAAGTCTTTATGAGTCTTAAGCCATTTGATTACAGTGGGGCCAAAGAATGTTTAATTACATGAAATGGGCCAATGGACAAATGTAAAAAAAAAAACCCTTAACTGTAGTAGACTCAACAGAGAAATATTTATTACCTTAACTGAATAGTGAAGCCAATGTACATCGCCGAAACACTCAATTTTTTAGGATTCCCGCCAAGAAATCAACTAAAAATAAATGCAAACAATTATTTAAGCTCGCAGCACTATGCCTTACCACAGCACCCAGTTTGCACTTTTTCCTTCATCTCAAAAAATTGAACCGACAGACAAGAAATATCCGGTTCATCACCAATCAAAAATGTCTGTGGCTGTATTATCCGGTATTTTTCTGAGGTGGATCTTGAAGTGCGCATGTGTAGTCTATGAAATAGCTTTGTGTGCGAGTAGCCATCATGTTGACCACTACAACAAGGACTAACTGGATGACTGATTATAGCTGATGGTCACTTCGGCAACACACCAGCCATATCGCGGCCATTACAGGCATTATGTTATTTTGAGAGTTGTGGGTAAGTAACGTTACAGATGTTAATGCGTCACTTAGGAACAAATTGCCAGCGACTCCATGGGTAATGGGCACATCTGTCACTGAAAGACGAAGGAGTTTTATCGAGACGTACAGTGTAGAGGCCCGCTTGTCACCTGGACCTACATTTATTTCAATCACTTTCATTACGCTTTTGATATCAGAAAAGGGTAATTGGCCCCAGGATGAAAGCATCGTAACAAACAAGGAAGCAAATCAGTCAGTCAACAAGACGTGATCCAGTCTGACACATGCATCTATTATAGCTGTGAGAGCTCTAGGAAGAATTCGAAATAAAGCCAGTGAAGTCAGGGTGACTTGCTGTATAAAGTAAGAAATATGCTAATTATTTACTTATGTATACTATTTATTTACTATTTATACGTTCAAACCTTCTCCAAGGTGGAAAATGTATTTTCCCATCTGAAATTAACAACAACAGAAACAAGACAGCGCCTTTAGGAATTACTTAATACTAATAGCTGTGCATTTTTTTAATATTGCGAGCCCCTTTCAAGACATGTATAACATGGTTTCTTTGATATACTTGATACTACAACCAAATTATCTAAAATCCCTTTGTTTATTCTCTTTGATGTTATAATCAGTCAGTGTGAATAATGTTTAGAGCATCGAACATGCTGTTTGGTACACGACACAACTGTAGACACCCGTAACATCCACCAACGTTGTCTTGTATAACGACAAACGGAGAGCCCCACAATGCTAAGTGCAGATTACACAGTTAGCCGCCCAGTTAACTTTACACACATTGTTAGACGTTGGGCGCATCAGGCGTCATTTTCAAGATTAGTCTGTCTTTTGTAGCAAGAGAGATACCCTGAAATACAGAGCTGACGAAGGCCATCTGAACTGAAGTGCCTATCCATTTTTTACACCCAGTTGCTTGTGAAAAAAAGCCACTTTACATCAGGTGTATATGTATCAGAGCAACAAGTGTCATTTTCCAGCACTGTGTTCAGCGTCCCCGAATGCGAATGGCATGGAATGGATAAATGAATGACTAGGGCTTAACGTCACTCCGTATTTTAGGCATACCGTAAGGAAAACATGGTCACACCAGGAGGCAGAGTGGTTTTCGATGCCGTGAGTGGAAGCAGCATAGACATATATTCGAATATTGCAGGCAGGGAGATCATGCGCAACAGCATTTCAAAGTAGCGAGTTCCGTTCAGACTGGTTGTAATATATCTACCTTTACTTCTACCATTAAAATCTCTTGCACCGCATCGGCCCTTAGAAAAGCTTACAGATACACGTGTATTTATGAATAGTTTCTTGTTAAATCAATTGATGTACAATTAGCATCAGCGTGCATCATTTAGTTAATATCATGTATCTCGCTTAAAATCCTTGATAAACTTGGAAGTAGAACGATTGTGAGTTTAGCAGATGTAGAAAGCAGATAAGGCTGAGAAAGGTTCCGCTTATGTGACTGTATTTCCCTCCTGTCTTGGCGTCTCATTTTTTCCCCTCTTTTCATCATGAAAACATCTACACGTTGGGTTTTGGGGTAAGGAGTAAATGAGGGATGGTTAACGAAACTGTCCATTGAACAGGTTGGTGTATCGACGTCCATTGCCGCCAGCTCATGCCTGGTCCGCGAAATTCTATTCCGTCACTAACGGAACCGTGTCTAGAGGCCAAGTGCAATGTCCTCCATCAACCAGCAATACCAGATGTCCATGAATATAGATGGGCTTATATCCGCCAACCTGTTCGCGAGCAGCAATAAATCTACGGCCTCGTTCTCTGTTCACTTTAGTACAGTGTAGGAAGAAAATCATAACAATAAGGTCAGTGAATAAAGTTAAGGTACTACATCCAGCAAACCTTTGCATATCCAGGATGTTAAAGATCATCGCACTTTCTCTTGTAGCATTCAACCAGCTGTTCCATTAGCTTTATCTGTGAAGCTTTTGAAAGAGGATATTTATCTGACCTACGATAGAGTGTGTTAAATTTCCCGCAACCTTGTTTATTGCCTATTGATATCTCGCCAGAAAACGATATAAGCAGTTTCATTCCAGGCATTAATTTGAAATTTCTCCTCTGTGTTAATGTAAGAGATAAAATAATGTGCTAAATGTTACACGCTCTCTCGTATCTAAGATTTAGTCCAGAATCTCTGATGGGGTATTTAATACTATCTGGATCATACGTCACAGGTAGTCGTACAGTTCATCAGGTATGCTCATTTGAGCAAGATTCTGCGAATCCTGTAAGGTGGATAACGCGAGTAATGTGATATATGCAAACCTGCACTATCTCAATATATATCCACAACAGTTTGTAAAACCGTAATGTGTATTAAGTATAACTAGTCTGAGAATATAAGCTGGCGTCTAAGCTGACAGAGATAAGGCCTGGTCTGTGCGGCTCACTTGTCAGGCTTTTAATCCAGTTTATGCTGGTATTTAACGCGGATGAGCACTTTGCCGTTTTCAGTGTTCTTTCTTGACAAATGTTAACTTTACCGAGAAGATCTACACAAGAAACTGTGACGCCTCTTACAGCGTTGCTGAAAGGCAAAGGTCTCGCAAAGATGTGGAAACTGTACCAATCAGGGCAGCAAAAGATAATATAAGGCTCTCCGTGGTAGGAAAGTTAATATAGCTGATATCAGCATTGATAAAAATAAGCCTTGCCAGTAACACCAACAACCTGGTTTCGTGTGGCCATGAAAACAGTGTCAGAATGGTTCCTTTCACAGATAGATGAAAATAGGTGACGGTAATAAGTCGACTAATAATGTCTTGGACCACGTCGATAGCCTAGTGATTAGAGCGTCCGACTCAAGGTCGGGAAATCCAGGTCTAGACCCTGGCCGGGTCATACCAAAGACTTTAAAAATGGTACGTTGCTGCCTCGCTTGGCCCTCGGCACTGAGAGGTTAGAGCAAGGAAACAGGACTGGCCGGCTCGGTGTCATGCAGTATAATGTGACTGGGTGGGGTGTCATACCTGGTGCCTTCGGCATGGCGGCTGCACATTGGCGGCATGGACTCGCCCTGTCATAAGGAGATACAGCATATATACATCTTAAGGACTCCTATTTGTTATATAACTGAAAAAAAAATTGTTCAGTACGATGTAAAACCCAAGCATACATACATATACACATGCATTATTGTCGATGTTTGCTGATTACCCTTTTCCTATCATTCGACTTTACAATTGTTAGAGATTTGATCTGATTTAAATCAAGACTCTAAGACAGCAATTCGCATGCCTCTACCATTTAAGAAACACAGATAGAAATTCTGTTGGAAAGTAAGAATTACCAAATTTATTTTTCGGAACTTTCTTTACTTATGCCAAATTAGGAAGAACAAAACGCGTTTAAGGATTATGAAAAAGGTTATGAAAATGTGGCATTTATTAGCATTCCAAGCCTCTTTTAAGACATGTACAATGCAACTGCTGTGAGATGATGACTGTTGGAATAAACCAATCATCCCAAACTCTCCTTGTTCACTCTCTTTTATCTCACAACCAGTCAATGGGAATACTCCCTAAGCATTAAACATGACGTTTTGTATTCGACACAACTCACGAAGACCCACAAGGTCCACTGATGTCGTCTTGATCAACGACAAACAGCAAAGCCCGCAATACTGACTGTAGATTACACGCTTAGCTGTCCACATTAAGCAACTTACACATCGTATGACGCCAAGCACATTAGGCCACCAGTTCCGAGGAGTGTCTGTGTTTTGCAGCCAGAAGGACACTATATATATATTGCGAAGTCGAAAAACGCCATTTGAATTGAAATACCAAGGACACGTACATTTCGTTTTTGCTAAGAATAACACCGATACGATGGATGTGTATATACAGGAATGATAAGTTTCATTCGCCAAGTAATGTAGATGGCGCCCTAAGTGTTAGAGTATGAACGGTGTCAAAAAATTGCTGTCGCTGAAAGCTTAACACAAAGAAGCAAAATACAAAAAAAAAAAGAAGGAAAGGTCGATACAAAGTGAAGGGCTAATGCTGTTCGCAGAAACGTAAAGCCTTGACAGTATGGTGTGATTTGTGCATGTTTTAAATATGTTTCGATGGCATTGTCAGAGTTTACGGACAGTTAAACTTAGAAGAATTGTCTCTGGAATAAATTGCCTGGAATAAATTGCTTAAGCGCACCCTGTGGGCTCAACATAGCATTGAACATGCAGTTACAAGAGCTGCTCCAACGCTAACAGACTAATGGAAAACTTCTTGGAGATTGCTTTTGGTATGCTTTACTGGATATCTGTAGAATGATCAGAAAGATCACATTCAAAAGCATTTCAGGGAAACGTTTCTTCCAAGAGATTCATCAAGCCAATCTAGTTGTATATATAATACGTCTATCTTTACTTCTGCAATAAATGTGTGTTGAGGTAAATTATCGAAGAGGAAATTAAACCTTACAGATACAGCAGGTGTCTGTCTTTTGCGTGAATATGTAGTCAAACTTGTGCAACTGTAAGAGAGTTGAATCCATGAATACAAAGGTAATAATATCCGCGTGAATAGAACTGTGTGCTGTTATAGATGTCTCCACTACTTTGAATGGGCTCGGCCGGGTATGTTGCTGAAGAAACGTCATGTCGAGTATCCCCATAATGTACGTATGCATGCATGCAAATAAGTTCACTATGACGTCATAGACTGGCAAGTCGCTAACCTGCACTTCTGGTTTGACTCACGTCGTGTTGGGTCGATTTTAACTCTTAATTCAGTAATACTAGTACTCGTACGCTAAACTGCACTGTATAACCATTTAATTTATAGGGAAAGTGCACTCAAACATGGCGTTATGGAGAGTGAAAAGACCACGAAAATCTGTATCTGAAAATACCTTCACTCAACTTTTTGGATATCTTTTCACCAAAGTAAAGGCAGTCAAATATTTTGATTGTATGGTGGGTTTTATGGATCATGTTGATAATGTAGTTTACCCGTGACGAACACAACCATTTGTACACCTTTCTATCCTGCTTTCAATAAAGTTCTTGTGAAGAGTACTCCTGTAATGTTTCCCTCTGTATGAAAATGCTAATATGACATTCATTCAGTGAAAAAAGTCTAAAAAACAATAATGGAGGCATTTTCAGTAACAGTTTTTAATGCCCTTTTCACTTACCATACCTTCACTTTTGCGTCGTCTTTTCCTTTCAGGTAAAGTAATGCAATTGTGACTCACAGGGTTGAGCAGTTTCCAGGCTTAACCCTCACAAGTACCGCATGGTTCAGAACCGCTCAGGTACCTGAGGGTTAATGGTTTCCTGTGGTGCAAACTTTCGTATTTTTATGATAGCCTGATAAACAAAACAGGGTGAGATTTTGATCTAAAATCTGTTTCATTCTTTCCAGATTAACTTTCAGTAGTCTTCCATTCACTAACCTGGAACTCGGTATTTCGAGTGTGCTGTCCTTAACGTGTAGAATCTGTAGGGAAGAAAAATATGTTCTCTTTAATTATAGTGATTCTGATCTCACATCCCTGTTTGTTTTGTTTTAAATATCAGCAAATAATTTTATGATCAGCACAGAAGGATGTTTAACACGAATGTACCTGCTGCATCGAAAGCAAGATAACTTTGCTACCCGACATTTCGATTCGAGTCGGCTGCACTCGGCAGCGTTCAGAACAAAAGAAAAACTCATCAAAGGTTTGGACTGAAAATCATTAGAATGGCGAGGGCTTTTTTGGCAGTTTTAACATTATGTCTTTCTTTAAAATAGTTTTTTTTAAACAATTCTAATAAAAAGAACTGAAAGCATGTGTTGTTGAAAGAAAAAAATCTTACGTTTGGGAAGAACAGCCGAGTCCATCCTATCATAGCGAAGATACCTGATTTGATTATGTCGGTTTTCGCGGTGCAGATGATGTCCATGTGGGTGTTTCGGGTACATTTGTGTAAATCACGACGTTGTGGTCTGTATTATTATACATGTATGAATTCAGCATTACATTAAGATCACCGAAAGTCAGTTTTTTCCGCTCATCTTGAAGACTGCAAAGGTAACAGCACCGAGTTCCAGCTTCGTTTATGTAAAGTTTTAGAGTGGTTAATAATGTAGGGTTAAGCTGGGAACATAGCCAACTGAGTTCAGAGCTAGTGGAATTAAACAAGGGAAGTGGCCACCAATCTTCAATTAACGAATACCTTTGACAAAACATATTTTCTTAATTGGGGTTTAACGTCGCTTTCAACATTATTTGCTTCTGTCAGCATGATTTATCCACTTATTTTTATTGCTGTCTCTCTGGAATGTCAGAGTGAAAACGCCAGCTGTGAAGCCCCCTTAATTAGCTTAGAGTGTACTGACATCACAGACAATTTTGATTATCACCTGAGATTCAACGAGAATAACATTGAGAATTATGAGGGCAAAACATGTGGTCAGGGATATTTTTCAATTTTACATAAAAATCCAGCTTATTTATCATTTGAAAAGCCAATCACAAAACTGTACCAAATTGTACGTTGGACGAGGTGCTTCCTCGCTCGATCCTCCGCGGAAAGGGATATACAAAGTACATATAAACATATAAATGTGATACTGTTCGAAATGTTGTGGTTATCTAAATGCTGTAGTTATCTAAATGTGGATGTTCATCTTGGTATACAATGAATGAATGAATGAATGATTTTGGCTTTACGCCAAACCGCGGCGAGAATATGTTTCAATCCGCGACTCAGTATATAGTTTTCAAGAAAGACAGGCGAACATGTAAAACAAATGAAAAAGACAGACGTCTTTAAAACCAGGTAAAACAACTAATCCTCGGATGAAAGTAGAAAACCACAATAATTTCAAAAATTCTAACACGTATATATAAACTGGAAATATGTATGTACAATGTAAAAGGGATTATATCTTATGCTATAATCCTATAGACTTTAAGTAATCAATGACAGCTCTTCGTATCGACGTATTACAGAAATTGCATTTGGATTAAGGATGTACTTCTGGTATAGATGTGCTTGAGGTGAAGATTTGAGGTCTTTGTTGATGCTCTTGTAATGTAGATGGAATGGTATGCGGCCATTTGAGAAGTAGCATTGCATGTGTTCAAGTTGCAATGACTTGGTTGCACTAAATGGTAGCAATGTAGTTTTGGTATGAATTTGTTGCAAGTGCACATAATGAACTGTTGGGCGTTCGTCTGTTGCGGGTTACACGTGGCTTTGGTTTAGCAGCCGCGGTTGACCTGCTTGGGGTATAGAAACTGGGTTGGTCTAATATGTTTTCTTCATTTTGGACGTCACGTGCAGATGGATAACCTGACATCTTGCGCCGTCAACAAACGTGATGTTAACATTATAGTTAGGTTCGATTTAATCAGAACTGGCTCAGACAGACAGCTCGAACCCCTGGCTCGAATTTCAGCAATACGTGTTTATTTTACTCACTCTACAAAACCACCGTGCCGTAAGCCCGACTAGCTTTGCCTTGTAAATGGTGAGTTTGAAATAACTTTCAAGTGGAAAATATAAAACTTAGTTAATGTGATTGTTTGTCGATCCGTCTGTGAATTTCGTTGAAGAGCTGAACGGTTGAATACTCAATCTGCACACAGTATTAAATCTGTATTAGTACATATGAAAATTCCTCCACATATCAAGATTTACACAATGCACCAAAGTAAACCACTCGTCGATGAATGAGATAGAAGGTAGCGTTTCAATCAGGGTTTTTCTCTTCGGTGTCGGTGAAGCCAGGAGGTTTTTTCGATTCCTGTTGGGGTAGGTTGGTTTCCTCAGGGGTTCTGTCCAGTTTCCTCCAACCATTAATATGGCATCTCAGGCGTAAAATGTTCTTCAACGGAAGGCAAAACACCATGCAGTAAACAAAACATGACAAATATTCGAAGAGCTTTATGAAAATAGTATCAACAATGAACAAATAGATCCAATGTTACTGGAACACTGAAAATATCTCAATAATTCTTAGATTACAGAAGGAAACAATTCTGGGCAGAGCACAACCTGTGATATTAATTTATGACTCAGGCCAATCAGTTCGGGGCCCGCACCCTTAACCTCAGATAGCTAAGGAACTGCAAATGCACGTCAGGCGATAAATTGGTCCAGTGTTGAATCTTTCCAGCCTAAAGTATCTCGGGCCTCTCCACACAATCCTACCTGTGCAATATCGATTTGTGGGCAAACCTGTAAAGTAGTACTCATCCATTACAAGGCAACAATTGTCACTGCATACTGGGCCTGAACTGAATGGGAAGAAGTACCTTGTCAACACCAATATTGATAAACATGCTCGCGGGATAAAATATAATGTACCCGTTATAATGGAACAAAACAAAACCAACAAAACAACAAGTGCGTATGTAGTGATTTACCTGATATTAAGTCAATGCATTCCAATTAGTACCTCACAATCCTTTATACTCGGCACACAGGAGGAAAGATGAGCCAGTTCGGCACTAAGACATGTGAATGATATGGGCAATATGATTGATGCGTATGGCATGGCACTCCAATGATGAGACAACAAGAAATATAACCAAAGTTATTTCAAAAAAGGGGTTCATACAGACCTAAACGGACAAAGGCATTTTTTTATGACGTGCTTGATAACTGTATAAATCACCTTTTAATCTGGAATTCTTACGAGGCCATAGGATACGCCATTGTATAGAAACCGGAAACAAGATATCGGGTCATAAGTACACTACGATCTCCAGTATTAGGGGCGAGACACTCTTTTGTGTGCACCGTTCAATATTACAATCGATGGTCACGCATTGTGGCCTCCTTGTTGTGACCTTGGGGGAAGAGCCCCACGTCTTGCACTTCCACTGTCTCGTTGAAAATGGCTTTAACATATATCACAAACGTCTCGTAATCACAAGGAAAACAGCTCATTTAACACTACTTTTATACTGTACAATCGTGAACTAAGTAGTGCTGACGTCACAGCGGAAAAGGAGTCTTCTCGCGTAGTAGAAATATCTTGCCCTTGATTGGTTAAAATTGTTAGCGTGGCGGCCCTTTTCAATTTTCCCAGCGTTAGCGTTTTGGCTTACTTTGAATTGCAATATCTCGGTTATCATACATCATAAAAATACAATGGACGTTTTTTGAACTATGAATAGCATTCATTATATATCGATACATATATACATTTGGTGTAGTGTAGTGATATAACCACACTGAGACTGATTGGTCAAACAGAAGAAGGCACATTTTCGAGATGGAAAAATTGCTAATGTGTCATCTCTAACACCCATCTGGTCTCATCTGTTGATCTCAGCTGAAGTTTGGACACAGTGGCAAAACCTTCTCCTCCTAGAGTAATTCGGACTTTGTACAGTGTTCCTTATTTCCTCATAGTGCTCATTATTCAGAACAGGCCAATGGTCAGATGGGTTAAGGCCCAATTATTTTGTCTGTTAAACCTGCTTTGTTAACCATACATATGCCTAAAAGTCCACATGTACCACAGCACAAAGGTCAGATCAGTGTCAATCCCGGCCAACCTTCCTGTTCTTGTGGTATGAATTTCATGAAACCTCGAAGTCAACCAGAGAAACAACAGTAGTTATGTTTGCAATCGTTTGTATCGCTGTTGTGTGTGGTCTCGTAAAATCTGACCAGACTCTCTCGGTACCTGCAAGGCTTCCTGTGAACAGTCCACATGGTAGCGTAACAGCTGAAACGCTCTAAATACATCATACGGATTACGTAAATGAACTCAATTTGTGAGCATATCTATTCGTCCAGCACGCCCAATTTCTTCACATGCCATTCTTTATATCTGGAATATGAAAATATCTTAGGTGAATCACGTGCGTTGTTTTTGTTGCCGGAACTGTTCATTCCGAACTTTTCGGCCGGGTTCCAAGTAAAGCGAACTAGTAGGCGGCATTGTTGTCCCAGGTGACATGCTGAATGCAATTTAATTCACAAGTTGAGAGAACATAGATGAGGACATTGGCATAACTCTACAACATAAAATCTATCATCCTCTCAGGAGAACACAGGTTAATTGCCCATGTTAACAAGATTTGTGAGCGTGTTATATGTTAACGATTTCCAGTGAAGCACAATTAGAAACATCTGAAATGGCGACAACCTGCAACAAAGTAGCGATAAAAGACATCACCTTTAAAATTAATCTGCTCATCATTGCCTCTGGAGGAAGGAAAGTTAAAAAAAACAAAAACAAAATAAAATAAACCTTTCTCTTTATTACTGTGAAATACTATTAAATAAACTTTGAAATATATTAAAGGTGTAAAGATCCACTTCCCCACGTATGTGTCTTTTTTGGTTCAAACTGACAACCTTTAGTATGCGGCTTTGGAGATAGATATCACTAAATGTTGTAGCATCTTTCACAACGATCTCTCATTTACTGGTGACAAGAACAGAAACTATCAAATTCAATAAAAACAACCTAAAGTCATTAACATCTTCGTGAAACATTGCGTGAACGTTTTACATATTGTTTCACTTCTAAGCCAGCCCACAGAGCTGTCCTGTAATATCCAAGTTATGGACAACCACTATCAGGCTGTTTAAATATTAGGTTTTTCATATTGTAAGAGTACCACTACAGGAGACGAAAATGATAAACAAAAGGCTTGTTCTACTCTCAGACAGCGACAGGCCTTACACAAGATCAAACAAAGAAACACCAGGACGCTAGACTAAGTTCAATACATATGTTTGAACAAAATAAACAAACAGTACAGCTAACAATTATATACAAAACAATACAGATAATTACAAAAATGTATATAGTTTCTTACGGATGTTAGGGTCCTAAATCCGGATGGACTATTCCGGCTTCCTAAGGCAAGTAAGTCCACGTAAATATAGAATCCACAGTCTTCGGAATTTTCGATTTGAAGGATGACAAGTCCTGTAGTGACGAACAGCAGAGGGCCCGGTACGCCGACGATGGTAGATATCCAATTCCCCGGCAGGGTGCAAGTTTCTTGGGCAGACGGGTTGACAATAGCGTCCGTGATGACGAGCTGGCGATGTACGTTTCACTTCTCGGAAATATACACAAGTCACTCTCGTAAACTGGGATGAAATGTATCTATTAGCACAAAGAGACAATGAGCGATACAAGCTCCAAAAGAACGTCTCACACCAAATGGCAAGTGGCTCACAAAGTGCTACGTACCGAAAAATGGAGTACAAAATGATGAAATTGTCTTATGGCATGTAAGCCAATATCTCCAAAATTCCACAAAAATCCTTCTAAGTAGACAAGAGCAAATATGACTCGGATGGACACAACGACTGCTCTACAAGTGGACGTAAGTAAATGACTGCGACCTTTACAACTTCGTCGCTCATATTTATAGCCTAACGGAAAGAAAATTCTGGATGGTCTGCCCGTAAACATGTTTACAATATGGGTACATCTTTCCAGAGTGTACACTTCATGCACAGTGACACGAAACTGATAAACACAGAAGCCTCGAGAACACCCGACTGAATTCCAGTGCATGAGAAAAATGTAGGTCATATACCGACCCGGTTAGCGCAGAGACAAATAAAAAAAATATTTATAATACAATATTTTAAAGACGGAATTTGTAACAATATGTAATCAACGTATTACATTTATTTTTGATATTTCCCCCTAAATTCTAAATGGGATTGGTGAGTCATTATATGTGACAAATGAATGGTCACTGACAAGAGCCGTGGAATGGAATTCTGTCCCAACAGACACATGGCGATGTCAGAATAATTTCCTTTAAGTTGAAAAATTACTGCTCATTTTTGTTGTTTCAAACTAAACCTGAACGAAAATTTCCCATCCTTTGATTCACATATCTCTCACCGCACTTACTGAATCCAACGCGTCAACAACAAATACCCATTCTTCAGGTTGTTACAGGGTAATAAATGTTCTACCGAAATCACAAGCAATGTGGCGGTCAGAGAGAGGTCAATTACAAGCAGGTTTCAGGGCCTTTTTATTGATTCCTAGTGGGCACTTCCCAATGCTGATCCCTGGGCCTTTTTGACAATACGCCGCGTAAGAGACTGTTCGGACCGTTTAATCCTTACACAGTCAAGGATCCAGAAGTTTTATTAAACTGGTGCCTTGGGGAGAAAAGCGTGAATAAGAAAATTAACTCAGCTTGACTCAGTGGTTGCGGTGTTCTTGTACGACATGTTTTTGCACACCTCAGCATGTTATAATGATATTAATGATTTCTACCGGAAGTGCTTCTTACACAAATATATTGTTTCTATAACTATTTACCAAATTATTGACTTCATTGATTGCACTCTCCATGTGAGAGAGACTTTGAGGGTTTTAACGAGAAAATCCCTTCCACACGTGCTTGATTTGGACCGGATTATTTTCCGTTTGAGTGATACATATATTACAGAGAGAGATAGCGTTATTTTTTGCATCATGGGGCTAACCTAGTGGCCTTAGAGCTCTGTTGTCTTTTCATCAGTCATAAGTAATTCATGTTCCATTGGAATTATTTTTTTTCCCATTTGTATATACCTCGGGGGGCTTTTAAGCCGACTTGTATAACAATGGTACGTCTACGCCCGAGTGCGCTTGCATAATGAAGTTCAGAGTTATCCATAATATTTGAAGTATTGCCAAGTGATATTAATATTGGTTCTTATTATGATTTCCCAGTGGTGGTAAAGGCGCTACCGCGTTAGGACCGCGTCCAGGTGATCCGTCGGATGACGATTGAAAAAACGATCCGGTTGAGAGCAGAAAACGTCTGCCGTAAATCTTCCGCCCTGTCATATCTTTGTTAATGTGTCACGCAACAACAACGTTAGGTCTGTCACTCTTTGCTACATCTGCACACATATGTCCATTTCTGCGTATAAAAATTTCAGAGGTGTCATCATGAAAAGGCAAATCAAGGTATTCATTTCGAAATTGAGCAGGTGCATAAAAGGGAGGAAAACCCGGCATAGGACTGGAACTTCGAACTTGTCAGTTGACATCTGGAAACTTGATTATAAATTAGCAGCAAGTATTTTTTTTTTTAACGTGAAAAATATGTCCCTATAAAGCCTGTAAGTATGCCTTTTTTCCAAGATGGCCCTGGTCAGTCACTATTAACAGTGGACACGTATGCTATAGAAGAACGAAGCCTGTCACGTTTCCGTGTGAAGAGAACTCGGTAACGAGAATTCGGTAAAAAACAATAACGCAACATGATTAAAGCGCTATTGTTGTCTGAAGGTTCATAAAACCGTTGTTTTGTACCAAATACACAAGACCTGTGGTCTACAGTGCGCCTCGTTTTATTGCAGATTTATCACTCAGTGTACCATATATCTGAGTTAATATTCAAAATATCTGGATGAAAGATGTAAACAAATGTCCGAGGCCAATATTTTAAGAAAGAAGAAATTGTTCACGTGGAAATCGCAATTTCGGCGGTCCCCGTGTTAGTGAAGTGCGCACGTCCGACCACCTTTTGTCATTGAGAAGGGTATAACCACAACCAAATCCGAACAGATGGTCATGTCAAATGCCTGAAACCTAGCGGGTTGCCTTCGGTGTAATAACATCGTTACAATGAAACTTTAAATCAGAGGAGAGAAGTTTTTTTTCTACAGTTTACACGGTGTTTTAAATCGACGCCTCTTGATGCGTGGAAACCATGTGCTAATTTTGCTTGTGTATAGGCCTTCCGGGCGCGTCATTAATCTCTTAGGTTTCGGAAATTTATATGTAAAACGTGTCATCTTGACATTCGATGTATTTATACGATTTTTTTAAAGGGTTTTCACTGCTACAGCTATAAATGCCTTTTTCTTTATCCATTAAATGTGTCAGTCAAAGGTATATTTGGTTTTTCGGGGAGCTTTATGTTTTAGCATTTAATTTGTCGTTAAGCCTCTGTTGCTAATCCGACCGTGTGCTACAAAGGTTTTTAAATCCACAAACCCACAGTGATGATTTTCCAAACATGGAAAACCAATCGAGGTAGAGGAGTAGTTTTTTTTTAATTTTAAGCTACCAGTATAGTATTCAGTAGTCAGTCTGGAAAAATTAGGGTCACTTTCTGTTGTGCACATCCTGTTGTTTATATATAAATTTGGTGAAATCTCAAAGTCAGCAAGAAAAATAAAGTTAAAACGGGGTAAAGTTTGAGACAGTTTGTGTCCGTTGAAACGTGTGGCCTCGAACAATCTCGTCAGACTTTTGCGTTACTGGCATGGGTTGCATCATACAGTCCTCCTGCTAGGTCGCAAAGGTTGAAACGTTTTTCATACAATGTATTTATGACTTCAACCGACTCAAATATATTTTTTTTCTTGCCAATTTTCTCATCGAGCTGTTTTTTTCTTTACGAAATGTGTAAGACGTTTCAGTTGATGTCGCATGTTGTTTGTGTTTCCGTTACGGAACGGGGCGTCAAATAACGCGAGATAATGCATGGTTTAGCTGAACTAGTAGACATGTGGAATGTATTTTAATTCGTACATTGTGAGAATACAATTTATATGGACATAATGTAGTAGGGGCACAACTCTGCAAAATAAAATCGGTCTCCTTGCTATGAGCACAGCATGTTAATAACCATTGCTAACAAGATTAGAGATCTTTTTCTTTTTGTTTTAACGATTTCCGGTCGAGAAAAACTATAGACCGCTAGAATGGCTGCAAGCTGCAAGTAAATACCGATTAGAGACGTCACCTTTAGAAACTACTCTACTCATCGCTGGCAGTGTGGAACAAAGGTTCTAAAACCCAAGAAACTTGATGATTATTGTGGGATATGCGAGGATTCTGTCTCTGAGTTGGGCACAGTTGATCTCACAAGAATAGCCTTAGGTACGGTTAACTCTCTACACATAGCACTACACAGTCATGCTAACAAGGGCCAGCGGAAGCGGAGAACTTGGACCAAAAGCTCTAATGTGTTACACACTGCCGATGCGAAATGATTTCGTTAAGATGGCTATATATATAATTTATCGGGTGCCTTCCTAACTAATAAGAAGGATAATCTGCCGCAGCTTTTCGAAGAAACGTCTTCCACGAGATCCACCAAGCCAGTTTCTTTCAGACTTGTCCTGATACGCTAACCACTTTGCGCGTAAGATTTGTTGAGCCACATTGGTCATGAGCAGCCCTTTCAGATATAGCAGTTGCTAGTCTCTTAGACGAACATTTAATTAAACTTGTGGAACTAAAACACTGACGTATCTATGACTGTACAAAAATACTCTCTGCATGTATTCATGTGTTTATAGACTTGTCCACTGCCTTTCGTCCGATTACCTTACACTTGCCGTGTATGTTCTGCTGACGAAATGCAGTGTCAAACGTGACAAAAAAATACGCATCTCTACATGTAAATTAGTTTGATGGCATCACAGACGGGCACTGTTATTTGTCGTTTTTGGAAACCGGTCTTGCGATTATTGACCAAAAATATCCATTGTGCTTTATGCCTGGTATACGAATGTCGGTTTCGGCCCCTAGGTATTGCACTATATATAGGTTAGTACTCTAAAGTGCTCCTTTAGTTTGACGTATGTGATGTTAAATTCATTCTCACTCCAACTCCAGCAGTACTACGCCATCTCATTCGTATTCTACTTCACATGACACCAGTCTTCATATCTAAGCAAACATGAAAAATCTTCTGATAGACGTTAAATAAAACCTTGGTGATTTTGAAGAAAAGGGTTCCGTTGATAAGATTTAATTTCCCTTCTTTCTAGGCGCGTCATTCTTTTTATACCCATTTCGCTAAGAAGTGTGATGTATCTACACGTTATGTTTTTGAATAAGGAGTAAATGATAGAAGACCGACTAAGCTGTGCACTGCGCAGGTTGATGCAGAGACGCGCACCGCCGCCATCTTATACCTTGTCCGCGAACTTCTAATCCGTCACTAACGGAACCGTGACTACAGGCCTTGTGCAATGTCCTCCATCAACCAGCCATACCAGACGTCCATGAATATAGATGGGCTTATGACCGCCAACCTGTTTGTGAGGAGCAATAAATCTACGGATTCGCTTTAGTGCAGTTTAGGAAGAAAATCATAACAATAAGGCCATTCAGGAAAGTTAAGGTACTCACAGACATATGACTCCATTTCATCCTCCCAAGAAATTGATCACCGTTAAACAAATAAATTATTTTCGGGTACGACATTAAGCACCAATTCAAATATATAAATGAAGAAATGAAAAAATAAAAGCAAATAGTTAAAATTTCCTTTCATTGTACACGACGGGTAAGTGTTTCATTTGGTTCTTCCTTATTGTACCAAGATATGATTGTAGATAAGGAAATTGTACAACTTACCCTACCGTGAGGTCTCGAGCTGTATAATTAAGCAACCGTTGCATATCGAGAATGTTAAAGATAAGTGTTGTAAACATTGCACTCTTTCTTTTAGCATTCAACCAGTTTTTCTATTAGCTTTATCTGTGAGACTGACTTGAAACAGTTTAATTATCTGAAATACGATACAGTGTGTTCCATTTCCCACACACTTATTTATTAACAATTGATATCTCGCCAGTAAACGATAATAGTAGTTTTATTCGAGGTATTAGTTGGAGATTTTTCTTTTGTGTTAATGTAAGAGATAAAAAAATGATTTGGAATTTCGTATCTATAGGGTTTAGTCTAGAATCTTCACTTGAACTCGCTTCCACCGCATTATGGGAGGCTTCTGGGTCATTGCGCTGTCCTGGCGCACAAACCAACTGAGCTACCTTTTATTGATAGATGAATATAGGCGATAAGTTAAAAGAAGCAGACTGTTATTGTCGCTGTTTGATGATTACCATTTTCCTATTATTCAATTATGCAATTGTTACAGGTTTAATCTGATTTAAATTAAGAATTAAAGACAGTAATTCTCATTCCTCTATTGTTTAAGAAACACAGACAGAAATCCTGGTGGAAAGTAAGAATTACCAAATTTATTTCTCGGAAATCAAGTTTATTGAACTTCATACGCTTGGCCCATCAGGTACCGTTTGTTCTTTACTTGATACATTATGTACGCTTTTAGCACTTTGTGCAGGCGAAAGTTTACCAATGTCAAATGAGGAAGAACAAAACGCGTTTAAGGATTATGAAAAAAGTTATGAAAATGTGGCATTTATTAGTATTCCAAGCCTCTTTTAAGACATGTACAATGCGGCCGCCGTGAAATGATGATTGTTGGAATAAGCTAATCATCCCAAACTCTCCTTGTTCATTCTCTTTTATCTCACAACCAGTCGTTTGGAATAATTCCTGAAGCATTAAACATGACGTTTTGTATTGGACACAACTCACGAAGGCCCACAAGGTCTACTGAAGTCGTCTTGATCAACGACAAATAGCAAAGCCCGCAATACTGACTGTAGATTACACGCTTAGCTGACCACATTAAACAACATACGCATCGTATACGCATTACGTCAAGCACATTAGTTCACCAGTTCCGCGAAGTGTTGGTCTCTTGTAGCGAGAAGGATACTTTATACATAGGCCTATAGCACAGCTGGCAAGAGCCATTTGGATCGAAATACAAATGACACGTAGATCCAGTTTTTGCAAAGAATACCACTGATATTTTAGTTGTATGTGTAGTGGAATAATGTGTCATTCGCCATGCAGTAATGCAGATGATATCCCCACTGTGAGGAGTATGAATAGTGTCCGAAAATTGCAGTTGCTGAAAGCGTGACACAGAAAGGCAAAATACAGAGAAAAAGGTCGACGCAAAGTGAAAGGCAAATACCGTTCGCAGAAACCCAAAGCCTTGACAGGATGATGTGGCTTGCGTATGTTTTAAAGATGCCATTCTCCATCTCAGGGACTGTTGGTCTCAGAAGTATAGTATCTGCTGTTCGCCTGGAATAAATGGCTTAAGCGCATCTTGTAAGCACAATATAACAGTAAACATGTATAGTTAGTTTTGTAGTTATTCAGGAAATTATCGGATGATGATCTTCTGAATGACTACTTCACTAATGATCCTTTCTGTAGATGTGGCAAGGGGAATGAAACACAGTAGCATTTCTTTTTGTCTTTTCCTCCTTGTAATCAACAACGAGTGCGGCTAAGACAAAACAATTTTTCCGCTGGTTGTACAATGGATATTACATTAATCTTACTTTTATTTGATAATGTTGGTGTTAACCAACTTGAGAAAACTGTAACCGAACACGTTTGTAACTTTATTCAGTATACAAAGCGTTTCCACTCGTAATATATCATTTCTTCGTTTTGTTTATTGTACAATATATATATGAATATGCATTTTTAATTATATACGTAGACATATATTTCATATTGTTTGTATTTTGTGTATTCTCCCCCGTCAAAATTCTTTGTACATGTATTTAAATTCCCCATTCAAAAATCATGTTAATCTAACTATGTATATTATCAGATATATTTGTAAATGTTGTATATATTTATTCAACATTTCTAAACGCACCTGGTACTTTTTGTGTTTATATAACATCACTAAAACTATGTATGGATGTAAAGGTATGTGGAACAAACTAAGCCATGCTTAATGTTTCTCCAAACAAATAAAAGCTTGCAAAAACATGCACAGCTACAAGACTTTTTCATTTCAGAGTAACATCTTCTAAAATAACCAGGAGGTCAAGTTAGCTGTAATACATCTAACCGTACCTCTGTAATAAACCTGTGTTGAACTACATTACCCACAAGCAAATTAAACCTTCCAAATATTAAGAGTGCAGAATATGTAGTTAAACTTGTGCAACTGTAAGAGGGTTGAATCTATGACTTTCAAGAGAACTGATCGCCGCATGTATACATGTATTATTTATCGATGTTTCCACTACCATTCACCTAACCGACCTACTCTTGCCGGGTGTATTGATGAGGAAGTGTACAACCGAGTGTGTATACCAATTATAACGTCAGAGACTGAAACTGTATTAATGTATATACAGATCAACACATTAGCTTTTTACCCTCAGTCCAACAGTATCACATCATTTACCACGTTTTCTATGGTAACACCCTGCGTATTTAAGCTGACATGAAATCGTCATTGATATGGCTGAACATTCTGATAAACTTTATGTAAGACCATGGGGTTTTAGCAGATATAAAATGTAGATAAGGCCGAGCAAAGTTCCATCCACCGACTCAATTTCCTTTTTCTCTGGTCGAGTCATGTATTTTTTTACCCGTTTCGTGTATGAAATGTAATTTGTATACACACTGTGTGAGGGTATGAAGAGTAAGTGCTGAATTGACGACTAGACTGTCCATTACACCAGTTGTGTGATCGACGCGGACTGTCGCCAGCTTTTCTTGAATGAATGCTTATTGTTTAACGCCCTACTCAAGAATATTTCACTTATACGAAGGCGGTGTCTCCTTGGTGCAGGACGGATTTCCACCGTATCTTTTATCTGGTGCTGCCTCACCGAGACGACTTGCCGAAGACACCCAACAAGCCCCCTCACCCAGTCACATTATACTGACACCGGGCCGACCAGTCCACCCTCTATCCTCTTATTGCTGAGCGCCTAGCGAGGAAGGGCTTTTCTTGAAGGCGAACTTCTAATCGGACATTTACAGAATCAAGTACCGCACTGCAATGTCCCACATCAACCAGCAACCCCAGCAATCCATGAATATAGATGGTTTATAGCGGTCAACCTGTTCGCGTGGAGCGATATATCTGCGACATCATCTTTAGTCGCTTTAGTGCAACTTATGACGAAAAGGCTAGCCAGAAAAAAAAAACGGCTTTGAAATCTGTAGTTCCAGAAAATATATATATGACTCTCTGAATGGACATATCATCCCAGAGACATGAATACTGTTAATTTTCGATGAACAATACAAAAAGACTACAACACAGAGACTACAGCATAGCCGCTGGTGAATTTACGCACGTTAGAGTTTTTATTCTGACTGTCCATGTAAATGCATAAATATTAGCAACCAACACACCTTATAGCACAATGATCTAAGCAGAAGTAGTTAAAAAATTACTGTGATATTGACTGGCCACTACTCATTAATTAAAGTGCTGAATACAACCACATGGTACTGTATTGTGCGGATGCCACAAAATAACTACCAGTATGCAGCTGTGCAGTATGGTAAGGTTGACATATGGCTGTGCTGCAGTGTGTAACCATTTAACTTTAGGTATAGTTGTGCAATTGCCCCACAGTGATAAGCAGCTGACGCAGAGCAGTACGCATGATTCAGAATGGCTCAGTTACGTGAGGGCTAATGGCTTTGCTGTGATGATAACCTGATCAGGGTGCAAATTAGATCTGCAATTTGTTTCATTCTTTCCAGCTTTGCTTTCAGTTTTCAGTAATCGAACATTAATTATGTTGCTTTTTTAATATTAACAACTGATGTTATGCTCTACACCGCAGAACTATAACGTCACATTTAACACCTGCTGCATGGACCGGAAGACAACTTTGCTAATACCCATTACGATCATCATTCGGAAGGAAAAACTCGTCGATTGAAACCAAAGCGATATAGACCATTAAAAAAGGCGACAGGTTTTTGGCGGTTTTTTTTTGAAAAATGATCAGAAAGAACTGTAAGTTACTATTTCGGAAAGAAAATTATCTTTAAGTTTGGGAAGAACAGCCAAACCCATCCTACAGCAATGAAGACACGTCATTTGATTTGATTTGATTTGATTTGATTTGATTGGTGTTTCACGCCGTGCTCAAGAATATTTCACTTATACGACGGCGGGCAGCATTATGGTGGGAGGAACTCTGGCAGAGCCTGGGAGAAACCCACGATCATCCGCAGGTTTTGCTGGCGGACCTTCCCACGTACGACCTGACTCAGGAAGCCAGGGTGAGGTGGACTTGAACTCACAGCGACCACATTGGTGAAAGACTTCTGGGTCATTACGCTGCGCTGGCTCGCAAACCAACTGAGCTACGGAGGCGCCGGACATGTCATTTGACGATGACGGTTTGCGAAGTTCAAATGTTGTGCAAGGGCGTGCATCAGTTACATTTGTGTTAATTGCCACGTCGTGGTCTGTATCATTCCCACATGGTGAAATACTGTAAATTCACTATTACATCAAGATCACGGCAACCTGATTCCGGCGCGTACAGCTTAGACACTTGGAGGACAAAACAAGTAACAGGACCGAGTTCCAACTGTCTTAGTGTAACGATTCAGTGCGGTGAATGTGAAGGCTAAGCTGGGAACATGTCCAAACGATTTCAAACTAACTCCGACTAACAAATATCTTTGACAAAATATGTTTTCTTGATTGAGATTTAACGTAGCTTTCAACATCACTGTGATTGTGTCATTTACAATGCTGTCTCACTGGAATGTTGAAAACGCCAGCTATAATTATCCTGGGGCATTCTGGCATCAGGCACACAATTTTGTGTATCACCTGAGGATGATATTCAAACGAGGATAAGAGCGACAATTGTAAGGACGATTTTTAATGTTACATGAAAATCAAGTTTATTTATCATTTGGAAATTCAACCACAAAACTGAACCGCACATGGGCCCAACTTATACGTAGGAACGGGGCCTTCCTCGCTCGGTCCTCCAAAGAAGGGGAGAGGCGAAGGACACATAAACATGTCATTGTGATGTTGTTCTAAATGTGGTGGCTATCTAAATATAGATGGACTCTTCTTATTGATGTATTCTTGGTGTGTGCGCATGTTTACATCTGTAGTATGGATGTACTTCTGATGTAGTTGTACTGTTGGTGTATATGTACTTGAGGTGGGGATTTGTGGTCTTTTGGATTTGGAAACTGAATATATTTATTCCGCCTAGAACATTCATTGCGTATTTTCGTCATTGTTGAAAACTGTTGACTGCTTTTCTTTGCATGAATCCGTCATAATCTTTATATTTTTATGTATTTTATTAGTTCTTTGGTGATTTGTGTTATTTGTCGTTTCTAGAAACTGGCCTTGCGATTATTGACCCAGAACGCCAGTTTAGACGTAGTGATTTGCTCTTTGAACTGTACTGTGTTTAAGTTGTATCGCTGATGTAAATAGACTGATGATTTGTTCGCACTAAGTTGTATCTGTGTAGTCTGAATTTGTCGTTAGTGGACAAAATGAACTATCAGACGCTCGCCTGTTACGGATGTGCACGTTACTTTGGTTTATAGCGGGCCCGGTTGATCAGCTTTGGGGTATAGGGGATGGGTTGGTCTCATATGGTCTTCCTTATTTTGGCAGTCACGAACAGAGGGCTAAGCTTACATCATGCGCCATCAACAAACGTGATTTTAACATTATTGTTAGGTTCGACTTAATCTGAAGTGGCTCAGAGAGACAGCTCAAACACCTTTCTCGACCTCCAGCAAAACGTGGTTGTTTTAATCACTCTACAAAACCGCCGTGCCGTAAGCCCGCCTCGCATCGCGTTGCAAATGATGAGTTTAAATGATGCTTCAAGAAAAAAATATAAAGCTTAGTTAATGCGATTTTCGGGGATCCGTTTCTGCAAACTGTTGAAGAGCTGAACGGCTGAAATTTCGGCCTGCGCTATGTATTAAATCCGTAATAGTATATATAGGCAAATTCCTCCACATTTTAAGATTTTCACTATGTCTCTTCTTCAAGGCCAGACGTACGATCCTGTTTGACGCATCACGTTGCAGATTTCAATCAGGCTTTCTCTGCGTCCGTGTCGATGAAGCCTGGAGATTTCGCGGCTTCCAGCCGATGTACGTTGGTTTCCTCATCGGGTCTGTCCACTTTCCTCTAACCATGAACATGGCAAGCCTGATTTAAAATGTACCTCAAGCGAGTGCAAAACATCATGCACTGAATAAAACATTACAAATATTCTAAGAGCCTCAGACATCGTCAGATTAGTTGACAACAAGGGGAGATTGGCTTTCAAAACTGCATTATCCTTGTTGAGATTACCACTTCTCGGAAAATCACAAGCTCTAATATAAATAATTGGCTAAGACCACTCAATTCGGGCCCCAAACCCGTAGCCTCAGATAGCTATCAACTGCAATGCATGTCAGCCAATAAGTTCATCCTGTGGAGAATATGTCCAGTCTAAATATCTCGGGCCTATCTACCCAACCCAACCTTTGCAATATCGATTTGTGGGCAAACTTGTAAACTAGTACTCATGCATTACAAGGCAACAATTGTCAGGGCATATTGGGCCTGAGTCACCACTGAATGGGAAGAAGTACGTTATCGAGGCAAATATTGATAAACATGCTGTGGGATAAAGGAGTCAATGTCCCGAATATAATGGATCGTGTAAACAAAACGACCAAAACACGGGGTTTAACGTGATTACAGAGTGATTTATCTGATATTAAATCAATGCATTCTGATCAGTATTCGACGACAAAGCTTGGAAATCTGGGCTGTCTTTGTTCTTCTTTATACTTAGCACACAGACCGCGAAGATGGGCCGGATTGGCACAACCATATGTGACTAAACTGGACATTATGATTAGTGCGCTTCACACGGCAATTCATTTGGACAACACTTTAAATATAACCACATTGAGACTGATTGGTCAAATAGAAAGAGGAGCAGTTTCGAGATGTGCCCTTGCAAATTGTCTCCTTTTAGAAAAAAATGCTAACGTTTTGTCATTTCTAACACGCATTCGGCCTCATCTGTGGATTCTAGTTGAAGGCTGGACACAATGGCAAAACCTTTACCCCATGAAGTAATTCGGGTCATACCTTTCTAGACTCTCTTTGGTGGTGACAACTTGTGCGGAAACTGGCAACGTAGTTCTCACGAATTACAAGACACGGATGGTAAGATCGGTCAAGACCCGAGTGTCTTGTCTGTTCAATCTGCATTGCTATGCATATGCCTAATGTCCACATGTACCAATGTACAAAGGCCTGATCAGTGTCAATTCCAGCTACAGTCGTCCTGTTTATTGACCTCAGAGTCAGCAAGATAAAAGTCGTTGAATAGTAGCTACGTTTCCAATAGTTTGCATCCGTTGAGGTGTGTTGTCTCGTATCATTTGGTGAAACTCTCGAGTTACCCACCTGGTTTCCAGTGGACAGTGCACATGCCATTAATGAACTCTGTTTACGCACAAATCCATTCGTCCAGCACGCCGATTTTCTTCATTGCCGATTGTCTATATAAGAAATAGGAAGACATCTTAGCTGAATGCCGTACGTTGTTATCGTTTCCGGAACTGTCTATTCTGGACTTTTCTGCCCTGATGCCAAATAACGCAATATAATGCGCGGCTTTTTTGTTCAAGGTGATATGTGAAATGCATTTTCTTTTACAAGCTGAGGCAATTCACACGATATATGACATGGTGAGCCAAAGACATAACTCTAGAACATAAAATCTATCATCTTCTCGTGAGAAGAAACTGTGTCGATTGTCGTTGTTAGCAACAGTATTTGATGTTGAAGATTTCTGTTCGAGAACAATTAGAGAACAATTGCAAGTAAGTACTAATAATAAACATCACCTTTGAAATTAATCTGCTTAATCGTTGGCTCCGTAGGAAGGAAAAGAGAAACAAAAAGGACGAAACAAACCCTAGTTAAAACTAGTTTTAAATTAAGTTTAAAGTATATGAAGTCAAGAGCGGTAAATGTCACTAATTGAGCCTTGAGTCTTCCGTTTCTCCGAGTCCCTTTTTTTTCTTTTTTTTGGGGGGGTCAAACTGACAACCTTTAGGATGTGGCTTTGGGATGAAGATAACACTCAGTGTTGTGGCATTCATCACAACCACCTCTCATTAGCTGGTGACAAGCACAGAAACTGTGAAGTTCAATAAAAACAACATTACGTCATTATCATCCCCTAAACAACCGTCACCTGAACGTTTTTCATATTGTTTTAAGCGTAACCCAACACACGGGCTGTCCTGTAATATTAAAAGTTATGAACAAACTTATCAACCTGTTGAATTGCTTTCTTACGGTGTAGTCCACGTTTAGCTTTGTTTTTGATGCTTCGCTTTAAATTGTGAAATTGTCTCAATGGGATTGGTGAGTTTGACGATTGGCTGGTCACTGACAGTTGATGTCGGATAACATTCTGCGTGATAAGACGTCAAAATAATTTGGCGTTGTGATTAATTTGAGATATTACTGCTCATTTTTGAGTTTCAAAGTAAACATCATAGAAAATTTCACATTGCCTGATTCACATATCTCTCACCGCAATTATTGAAACCAGCGCGACAACAATAAATACACATTAACGGGGTACTAAACGTTCTACAGAAATCACAAGCAATGTGCAGGGAGAGGGCGCTCAAGTACAAGTCGATTCTTAAGGCGTTCCAGTTGATTACATAGTGTGTATTTCCAACGCTGATCTCTGGGTTCTTGGTGACAATACACTGTCTTGAGCGCCCAAGGGTCTTGCACAGTCTATGACAGGGTTGCCGTTCTTCTAACAATATGCTTGCATCCATCACGTTAGGAAAAGTTCCTTAACCAGTTTTTTGGCAAAGGCCTGTAGTTTACTCCTGATATTCCGAGTTTTGTCTATCTATGACACTGAGGTCGTTCTTTTGTTATATTCCTGATGCAGTGATTTTGGAAAAGATCAACTCCTTGGAAAAATGTTTTACTAAAGTGGTGCCTTGGAACGAAAATTAAGCGAGTCTGACTCAGTGATTGCAATGTTCTTGTGCGAGCCTGTACGACATGTTTTTTTTTTTCAGTTTCACACTTCAGTATGTTATAATAATATTAATGATTTCTAACGGAAGTGGTTCGCAGATATATTGCTTTGATTCCTATTTACCAAGTAGCTAACTTCAATGATTACAATCTCTATTTAATCGAGGCTTTGGGGTCTTTTGACCTGACAATCACTTGCACACGTGCTTGATTTTTCAGTCTGTGTGATACATACATTATCGAGGTGTTAGAGTGTTATAGTTGTTATTTACAGAGCGGAGCTAACCTAGTGGCCTTAGAGCTCTATTGTGTTGTCATTAATCATAAGTAATTTATGTTCCATTTTAATTACTTGTTTTTTTTCCATTTGTATACTGCTTTATACTGTTCTTTAATTACTAAGTGTCCCATAGACACGCCAGCAACTCGTCAGTTGTCCACTTTCAACTGGCTGTCAGCATTCTCCTACCATTCCACGAGTCCTTACCCACTGAAGGTAGATATTTATGACAGTGTTTTTTGAATGTGACCCCTCAAGGGTAAGTTCCTTCCATCTGCCCATTGACATTGATATATACCGGGGCTCTTTTGAGCCGAATTCTATAACAAATGTTATTAGTGCTTATGACGATTGCCTAGTGTTGGTACCAAGGCCGCCATCAGTTAGGACCACGTCCAGGTGGTCGGTACGATGACGATTGAAGCATCATCCGGCTGAGAACAGAAGACGTCTGCAGTATATCTTCCCGCTGTCAGATCATTGTTAACAATACCGTTAGGTCCGTCACCCTTTGCCACATCTGCACACATGTGATAATTCCTCCTTGATATAAAGGTTTAAGAGGCGCATCGGGAAAATGCAAATCAAGGTACAGCGCTCGATGGTAGCATCGAATTCTACACATGATCAATTATAAACATTAGCCATATATTGTATATGAACGGCTATGACGGTACATTGCATCATTATGTTACTAACACTGGTCACCGCCTCAGTGGCCTGGTTGTTGGAGCGTCCGACTCGAGGTCGATAGATCCGGGACCAATCCCAAGTCGGGTCACACCAAAGACTATAAAAATGGTACTTGTTGCTGCCTCGCATGGCGCTCAGCACTCAGAGGTTAGAGCAAAGAAACAGGACTGGCCGGCCCGGTGTCAGTATAATGTGATTGGGTGGGGTGTCATGTCTGGTGTCTTCGGAATGATATTCCAGTGGCAGCAGCACTTTGGCGACCCTGCCACAAGAAGACACTGCATATATACATTCTAAGGACTCCTCGTCGTCATATGACTGAAGAATTGTACGTAAAACCCCAAGCATAAATACATACATACACACAGGTCACATCTTTAAATTGTCTGTAAGCCAAGAGATAATACAAATAAGGCAACATAGATTCTGACTACATGTAAAAACAGGGTGTATCTAAGGTGTGTTTAAGAAAGGAATCTCATAAAGTTACCGACAAGAGCAAGAAAACTTACATAGAATAGGCAGTATCCAAGAATGGCAGTTTCTCATGTATAATTATGTTATGGCACGATGACTTACCGGTGGGGGAGGGGAGTGGTTTTTAATGGTGTTTTCCGTCCCACCTGTGAGATACACGTCAGGCACAAGGACTTAGTCCTTTTGGAGCCCCATTATAAGTCGAGTTTAGCCGAATACTATCCACTATGCATTATAAAGTATTCGTAATTCCCACTGGTTTCTACGATCTGAATATGAAGGTCGAGGTAGAGCAAGGTATTCTGCATAATTACAACACATGATCACACTTACCGTTTCTGACATTCGAAGTCCCCGAATATCTCCTCGTCGGCCGCCGGACAGGTGACATGAAGGAAGGTAAACCAGTGTAAACAAGACGGAACAAAAAACAGGCGTCGTTTGGATAGATTTGATTCTGTTTCTAAATGTAGCTTCTTGAGCAGGTGGGTAGAAAGGAGAAAAAAATGGGTAGAACTGGAAATGCAAAATTGTCAGCAGACATCTTTACACAAGCAGCACATTTTTTGCTTCCCTTGGACAATATATCTCTCTAAAGGCTGTTGGCAGGTCGTTTTTGCAATGTGGCCTCCGTCAGGCACTATTAAAAGTATGTTATTGATTATACACGGGGGCTATCACGTTCCCGTGTCAAGGGAACTCAATACTGCAATAGCTCTAAAGAATATAACAAACAACACAAAAACAACAGCATTCAAGAGTTATTACTTGTTTGAAGATTCGTAGCACTTATGTTGTACCAAATACACAGACCTACAATCCCTATACCTGGACAAAACAGTCCACAGTATGCCTCGTTTTATTGCACCTTTATCATTTCATGTGCCATATGATAAGAAACCTACACATGTGTCCAAAGGAAATAGTTTTAGAACCAAAAAATGCTTGATTAGGCAATCTCAGATTCGGTGGTGTCCGTGTATCAGGGAAGCACGCATGTCTGGTTACCTTTTTGTCATTTTGAGAAGGGTATAACCACATCCAAATCCGAACAGATGATCAAATCAAACGCATTAAGCCTAGTGGATTGCCTTCGGTGTAATAACATCGTTAAAATGAAAATTTAAAACAAGGAACAGAAGTTTTTGCTACAATTTACTTCAGGAGTTTTTAACCGTCGCTCCGAGAGGCGTGGAAGCCATTTGTTGATTTAATCTTTCAAAGGTCTCCGGGGCACGTCATTGATCTCTTAGATGTCAGAATTTTAGATGTAAAAAGTGTCATCTTGACATTCGATGTATTAATATGGTGTTTTGTTTTATGGGGTTTCTGTGCTACAGCTATAAATGGCTATCATTTTATCCATTGATTGTGTCAGTCAAAGGAATATTCGCTTTCTCCGTTCAGCTTTATATTTTAGCCTTTAATTTGTCGCTAAAGCTCTGTGGCATATCATATCTTGTGTTACCAAGGTTTCTAAATCCACAAAACACAGTGGTGATTTTCTAAACATGGAAAACCAGGAAGAGCTGTGGTATCAGTGATAGTTTAGGCGATAAGTAGAAGGAAAGTAACTTCGAATATTTAAACTGAAGTTTTCAGTCTGCAAAAATCAATGTTAAATTTCAGCTGCGCAAATCCTATTGCTGTGAGATTTCTGTCAAGCCTCAAAGTCAGCAAAAAGTATGAGTAAAAGGTAATAAGTTTGCAACAGCTTGTGTCTGTTGAAATGTGCAGTCTCGTATACTCGATAAGATCATCTCAGTTTGATGCCATATGTGGTTCTTTCCGAATCTCTGTTTCTGTTTCAACATCAACTAATGCGAGTTGGCAAGTTGTTTTGCTGAAATAGGAGATATGTTGAATGTATCTTAATTCGCTTCTTGGGAGATACATTTTATGTGGACATGATGTGGTATGGGCACAACTCTATAACATAAAATCGACCTCCTTCTTAAGAGAAGAGCATACCAACAGCCAGTGCTAACAAGATTAGCGAGCATTTTTTATTTTAACGACTTCCGGTCGGGAACAATTACAAACCGCTAGAATGTCGACAATTGCACATAAATACCAGTGAAAGACGTCACCTTTAAAAACCACTCCGCTCATCGCTGGCTATATAGAACACGAGGATCTAAAACCCAAGGAACCTAATGATTATTGTGGTAAAATACTATTAAATTAAGTATGAAGTGTGGGATGTAGACATCGATAAATGTCACCAAATGAAGGGTTTTTTTCACCTTCTGTTTCGACTGTGTGAAAATAAGAACCTTTTGAGTATGGCTTTGACATAAAGATTACATGGATTTTTTTCGAGGAGCTTTCAGTTACCGTTGACGCGAGCAGAATCTGTGGTGCTTAAAATAACAACGTTACGTCAATATCATCTCAAAGGCTATGTCAACGCTTTTCTCATGGTAACCCGATCCTCTGCGACTTTCCCATCATGTTACACCTTGTGGAAAACCACTACCACAATGTTCGCACGTTGCGTTTTTACAATTCTGTCCAAGTATTGTATTAAATTCTTGAATTCTGAAAACGGATCAGTTCGAGAATTTACTGTTTCGTTTCTTTGTTTCAGAAAACTTCCGAGGCAATTCTTCTCGCATCGAAACTGTTAACGTCAACAGGTCAGCCATATATACACATTCTTCATGTTGTTATACTATAATAATTGGTCTGCAGAAAATACCAGTGAAGCGCTCAGTACGTCTACCCCTGGGATATTGCTAGGTGTAGAAAAGTGAAATGAAATAAAAATATGCATTCTCACATAGTATTTGTACAACTGTCAAGTAACATTCATGTTAATAGTTATGTGATGGCCCAAAGCTGGCACCAGGGCTTCCGCGAGTTGGGACCAGTACAGGAGGGCAAAATGATAAGGAATAAAAAATGTGAACAGAACACAACCTGCTGCGTATATGACCACTCTCTGATCATATTTAGGAGATACACAACAATTATATCGTTGGTATCTCACCTTTGCCACATTTGTAGATATGTGCACTCTCATATAGAGATTTAAGACGTGCCATCACGAAAAGGCAAACGAAAGTACGGAAAGTCCAGACATATACCTTAACATAACTGATTAGGATAGGCGGATTATACATCTGAACAATTACAAGACTTGTTAGCAAGAATCTTTTATAAAATGGAATATCACGGTGCACTGTTTTATTATGCGACCTGGGGAAAAGAATAGTTTAAGGCAAATACAGAGTGCAAGTCACTACAGGAAAGATATTAAACCCGGATAACCTTTGATAGCTGGCGAAAGTCCACACAAAACCCGTGGAATCCAGCCTTTTGTCATTTTATGTTATGGTTCTTACTTTAACTATTCTTGTAATTGTTAAAAAATAGCAACCCGCACTCCCCTAAGCACCAGGGTCCAAGCAAAGTTCAAGGGATAAAAAATAAAAAGGAGGCAGGTTTAAGGCCTGTGGATTGTGGTTCCTCTTGTCCAAAATTAATTTGTTCAGCGACCGCTTAGGTGAGACTTTATGTTATTCATGGATAAAGGAGAGAAAAAGTGTCAAATTGGAGAGATCAGTTTGGCCCGTCTCGCTGTATCAGTGAAGTGTCCTTGTCTCGCCGTCTTTTGTCACTGAGAAGGGTATTATCAACAAACAAATCCGAATGGATGATCAAATCAAAAGCCTATAGTCTAGCCAGTTGCCTTCGGGGTGATAACCTTGTTGTTTTTAAATGTCTCTCCCACAAGCGTGGTGGCCAATTTCTAATTTCAACTGTTCAAAGACATCCGGGACACGTCATTAATCTCTATGATCTCGGAATTTAAGATGTAAAACGCGCCACTTTGTGATTCGATATATTAATACGGTGTTTTGTAAAGGTTTTCTGTACTACAGATATAAATGGCTGTCTTTTCATGTAATAAATGTGTCATTCAATGGAATATTTGATGCTTTTGGCCCAGCATTTTAATAATAAATCGCTAATGCTCTATTGAAATTCAAATTGTGTGTTGCATACGTTTCTAAAAACACAAAAGAAACAGTTATGATGTTTTAAACATGGAACACAAGTGTAGGTTGAGCCTTTCTTTCAGTGATTAGTTGAGCAATAAGTAGAAGGAAAGTAATTTCGAATTTTTAACAGTTAGTTTTCATTCTGCAAAAAAAAATCTGTTCACGTTTAATTTGCACACGTCATGTTGCTCTTGAATAAATTTCGTAAAAGCAGAGAAGAATGAGGCTGTAATGGACTTAATTTTCATGAACAGAACATGTCAATAGCCAGCGCTAACAAGTTCGGCGGACAGTTTTGTTTTTATTTTAAGAATTTCCTGTCGAGAACAATTAGAATGACCACTAGAATGGCGACAAGCTACAAGGAAATACCAATGAATAACGTCACCTTTAAAAACTACTCTGCTCACTGTGGGCTGTGTAGAACACAAGCTTCTAAAACCCACAAAACCGAATGATTATCGAGGTAAAATACTATTAAATTCAACATGAAATGTAAGATATAAACATCAGCAAATGTCCCCAAATGACCATTTATATTTCCTTTCTCCCTGTTTTGTGTGTGTAAAAAAACAAGAATCTTTAGAATGTGGCTCTGACATAAAGGTTACATTGATTGCTTCAACATTTTTTCCAGGAGCTCTCAGTTACTGGTGACGAGAACAGAACATAGATAATGTAAAGGCGTTTTATGAACAGCATCTCAACGTTTTTCACATGAATTTACATATGATCAAAGTCTCAAGGGTTTTGATACCATTAAAAGCTATCGAAAACCTCTATCAGAATATTGAAATGTTGCCGTCTTATACGCAATATCATTCCACGTGTTGCATTCATTGTTGATGTTTATCCTTAAATTTTGATTGGGATCGATTGAGTCATTATATTTGCTCTCTTTTCCAAGCCGACTTTTATGGCGTTCGTATTAATCTCATTGTTGGTTCTTAACTTCTTTATCTAAACCTTGGTGGCAACATGGTTCACAGTACCCATAGGGTCCATTTAGATGGTTTTAAATTTTGGATCGTTGAAATTTCTTGTCTTCCACCAATGTAGCATGTAAACTGAGCTTTATCTTTGATTTGCAATCTATAACTTATGTTTGGAAAATTGCCCCAGTCAGTTATTTGCCAAATATCTTTGGTTTTACTCACTGAAACTAATGAAATTTTTTTCAGCATTAAGTCCGCAACCCATTTAAATAACTACGTAGACATCCGAGTGTGACAGTCTGAATCAAACTAAATCCAAAATGATGCATTGGAAACATTTTGGGAGGAGGTAATTAATATAAGATGGACTTCGTTTGCCCTCATCGAATTTATATCAAGAAACACGAGTGGTAGAGATAATAAGTAAAACATTTCGATTTAAACAAAAATGGTGCGAAATAAACGCTTCCTTTTACCACCATGAAATATAAAAACAAAAAATCTCCTCATGATTTACTTCCGGAACAGAAAATAAATAAAAGAATGGTGTCTTGTCGACCACCAGATCTAAATCAAAAGTGGTGTGTGATACATTTTTTCAGAAGTAATTATTGATATAAAAATGTTGTATTCTCCCCATCATCAAACATACTCCAGAATGGTGGGTATATCATTTTTGTGCACTTTGTTCTAGTCTTCATGCATGTGTTGGAAAAAAAATGTGAAATTGAACTTCAGTCAGTGTAGTCTTCATTTATTCGACGCTTAAGGCGTCGCTGGGGTTTTACCGGATGATCTCTCCCGGAAGCGCATTCAATGTGAGAATAGTAATATGCGTAGAAGTGATTGTTGTTATACGCCACACGAAAGGAATTTTTCACTTCTTCCATGGCGGTCAGAAATATAGCGGTAGGTGACTGGCATAGCCAGGGTGCTGAAGGACGTTCTTACATGTTACGTATAGATGTACACATCATATTGACGGGAGACCAGTGGTATTCGGTTGCGCAAGCAGCCGCACGATCGTCTTTGACACCTTATTGTCACCAAAGCTCCATAAGCATTTCGAAGGTGCTTGTAGGTAAAAAGTATATATGAGAACATATATGGAACTGAACTTCGGTATCATATAGCCCCCATTGTATATATGGAAAGACTTTTTTTTTCGTTCAGGATAAAGTATTTTCCGGCAATATTAGCTCTTCCAAGAAATCTTTTTGCGAGGAGCTTTCCTCGATGAATGTAGTCTTGATGAGTAGGTTGTTCAGAACAGGTGCCAAAAATGTACAAATTTGTAATGGTGCTCAACGATCGTTTAACTACAGGAATGGAGACACGAGTGTCATCAACCGCTTGTGGTCACCAAGCTTCCACCAGCAACCCGAGAGGAAAAATGTGTATGTATTCCCAGGCCAATGCCGAAACTGAAACTGTATCTGATGTGTCCCAGGTACTGAAAAGCAGGCACGTTTAACCACTTCTCAAAAGACTATAGATTATAGAGCCATAAGGTGACGTGATTTACGGGAAAGGTGTATGCGAGAAATTGATTTACAAAGCTTCGTGAAAGTGGGCAGAAAGTTATCTGCTAATGTGTTGACAAGTCCCTGGTAATTTTCCACAACATGTCAAGTGACTTTGGTGTAACACAGGAGCGCTTTGAAGCTGAACCATATTGTAACCAAAGGAAAATCACCCGACGTAGATAGGTGAAATAAAATAACCATACCCATACTATTTGAACTATTGCCAATCATATTAATTAATAGTTATATGATGGCGCAAAGCTAGTACCAGGGCTTCCGTGAATTGGGACCGGTCCAAGAGAGCACTACGAAGAGGAATGAAAAGAACCCGTTTTCTGCATATCTGACCACTGACGGGTCATTGTTAAGAGACGTGCAACACAATTAGTGGCCTCGCACCTTTTTCCACATTAGCAGATATTGCATACCTGATGGATATAGAGATGTAAGACATGCCATGACGAAGAGGCAAACGAAGTTACGGTAAGTGCAGGGATATGTTAATGGCTGATCATACCAGGGCCGGATTGTACATTTGTACGATTATAAGCAATTAATATTTTTTATATAAACGAATATCACGATTCAATGTGGTATTGTGCGACTAGAACAAGGCAGTAATCAAATGTCAAATGCACTGGAAGATTCAGATAGAGAGTAAAACCAGAGGGTGATAACTGGCAAAAGGTCACACAAAAGCCGTGAATTCTAATTGTTCATGTAACTGTTTAAAAAGTACCATGGCCCAAGCCGAACTGGGTATAAATATGGATAGTAGCTACAATGTATCAATGTCGGCCTAAAGGTTTCGTCCAAAATTAACATTTTTAGCACTCGTATAAGCGGATCTTCATGTTATTAATGAACAAGGGCGAAGAAAAAGTTTCGAATTGGACATATCAGTTTGGCCCATCTGTATCAGTGAAGTGTCATCGTCTCATCCGCTTTTGTCACCGAGAAGCGGATTGGCTTCGGGTGATAACATCGTTAAATGAAAATATAAAACAGAGAGTAGAAGTTTTTTTTATTTGAATCAGCTGTTTTTAATCTTCACTTTGAGGCGTTAATGTCACCTTAGTAAAGGTCTCCGGGACACATCATTGATCTCTTTGACCTCGGAATTTCAAATGTTAAACGCGTAATTTTGATATTCGATATATTAATATGGTATTTAGTTTTAATGGTTTTCTGTACGATATGGTTGTAAATGATATTTTCTTTATCCGTTGAATATGTCAATCAAAAAATCTTTGGTTGCTCGGAGCAGCTTTATATCTTAACTTCAACTCGCTACAGTTCTGTGGCAAATCGGATCGTGTGTAGCAAAGGTTTTCAAAAGGTGATGATTTTGTAAGCATAGAAAGTCAACCTAGATAAAGCAGTGTTTCAATTTTCACTATGAAGAAAAAACATTGTCAATTGCAGTTGTGCACGTATTGTTGCTGTGGGATAGATTGCATGAAGCCTGAAAGTCCGCAAGAAAAATAAGGCTACAATTTTGTAACACTTCGTGTCTGTTGAAATGTGGTTTCGTAAAATCTTGTCAGGCTCTAGCGTACAGTTCAAATTGTAACGCAACTGTTGTAACGCAACGTTCCGAATACAATGTGCCGATGACGTCAGCAAACTCTGTTTGAATTGCGCACCTTGTCAAGTCCATTCCTTTTCACGCCAATTTTCTCCTGGAGTTGTTTTTTATATATGGAATCAGCAAGACATCTCTAGTGGTTTGATGCGGCATGTTTCCAGAACTCTGCCTCTATTTTGACGTCAAGTAACGCGAAATAGCACTAGTTCTACATGAACTCCAATGTCGCTCTGATATTTGGAAGTCGCTATACCGGTGCTGTCATACAACCTTCCCTTTAATTTCCGGGGAGTAGTGCCAGAGTTCTGCCGTCTCGGAGCTCAGTCACTTGTGTCTTCTGCCAAAGTACAGACACTCGCAAACATCCGCGCTACAATTTCGGCGGTCTCACCTTCATTATTTAGGAGCTGACCAGCCAAGAAGCACACCGCTACATGTTAAAAAAAACGTCACCATGTCTTATGGTACGCCCTACAGGAAAGGCCTAAAACCCGCAATGAAAAACCGGGAGTAGTAGAAAAAGGGATACCCAGGTATTCATAAACGGCGATGACGGGAAAACTACTGCTCCGATCGTACTAAACTCTACGGCGTTGAGACACAAATATAATATGTTTAGAAAGGTTGGAAACTGATCTTTCCGGGTTTTGGGGTTTTCTCCTTTCCCAGTTTTTCATTCCCGGTTTTAGGCTGACCCCGCGCTATAAACGGAAGTGGCGCCATAGAATATGGCGTCGATTTTGCTTTTACATGGAGAGATGAGCTTCAGGCTTGGTCAGCTCCTAAATAATGAAGGCGAGACCGCCGAAATTGTAACACGCATGCTTTCGAGTGTCTATACTTTGGCAGAAGACACAAGATATGCAAAATGTATTTTAATTCGCATATTGTAAGAATACATTTTACGTGGACATAATATGGTATGGGCACAACTTTATAACATAAAATAGGCCTTGTTCTCGTGTGTAGAACATGTCAATAACCACTGCTAACAAGACTGGTGAGTATTGTTTTATTTTAACGCCAAAATGTCGACAAGCTGCAAGTAACTGCAAAATGAAATACGTCAGCCTTAAAAACTACTCCGCTCATCGCTGGCTGTATAGAGGCAAATCGTGTTAATCCATATGGTGATACATAAATACTAGTCATTGTATATCACAACGTATTATGCTATTTGGAAAATAGCCATTGAATTTGTAAGGTGTGCCGTGGCATGTTTGGTTTGCAGACTTGTAAAGTTAACCCTGTGCATAAATCCTAAATCATGGTTGAATCTACCGAGGCGAATGCTGTTTTGTAGTCACAGCTCACTTGTGTCTGTTTTTACAGGGCATGGTTGCCACCCTCTTATTCTATGTCACCATTTGTGATCTTCAATGATCCATAAATTTTCCGTGTATCGGAATTCCCTAAATACTTGTCTAGGCTATTGTAACAACTTGCCTTCCGTGGAAAGGGCTACATGGTAACAACATGCTACAAAAGTAACAACTTGCATCCCGCGTAGCACCATAGCTTAAGCAGAATTATGTAAAAGAAATGTAGAGGCCTTTTGCAAGAAATGGCTTTCGTCGGCGCCCTTTATGTTATTGAAAAACAAGGCCGGGGAAAATTTTCGAAGAGGACTTCTTTATTTAACCCACCTCCCTGTCTATGATAAGTGCGCATGTCTCGCCTCCTTTTGTCACGAAGAAGGGCATAACCGCAACCAAATCTGAATGGACGATCAATTCAAACGCTTGAAGCCATGTAGATTCATTTCGGTGTAATAAAATTTTGTTAAAGTCAAAATATAAAACAGGACAAAAATTGATTTCTTTACTTTTTACTTCAGCCGTTTTTAGCTCTGACTGAGAGGGGCGGACAAGCCATTTGCTAATTTCATCTTTGTGAAGGTCTGCGCGGCACATCACTGATGTCTTAGATCTCAGAGTTTTAGATGTAAAACGGGTCATTTTGACATTCGATGTATTAACGCGATAGTTGTAAGGGATTTCTGTACTCTTTCTCTCTTTAGCCAATGAATATGTTGGTCAAAAGAGCATTCGGCTTTTCGGCGAAGCTTTATGTTTTAGCCTTTAATCACTCGCTAATGTTCTGAGGCAAATCGGATCTTGTATTGCAAAGGTTTCTAAATATGCAAAACACAGCCATGATTTTCTAAACATGGAAAACTAATCAAGGTGGCTCTGCAACTTGCAGTTGTAGAAAATTTCCTAGGTAACTGTACGGTTCAGAATTTTCTACAACTATATGATGCTACTGAGATAAATGTGTTGCTTTATGGACCAGGGCACAGCCGCCAACCAAAATGGACGTTCCGTGTCAAATTATCAGAGGACCAGTTTCCAAAATGACAAATAACACAAATCACCAATGAACCAAGAAAGTATATAAAATCAAAACTTATAAAGGATTCATGCAAAGAGACGGAGGGAACAGTTTTCAATGATGAAATAGGGATAAAATTCGGTCGAATGAGCTGAGGTATTTTCTTTTGAAATGCTAGTATATTAGGCACAAGTCCTACTATATTTTTGCCTTTATAGTTTTTGATTGGTTTAAGCTGATTCTTCAAACTTTAAGCAATTATACAAAACCCGCCACGACGCCACCCCGTAGTGACGCCAAGTTATTAATTGGCTCAAGTGGTGATGTTAATTGTTTTCTTTCTGATTAATTTTGGTAACAAAAGGAAAACTCACTAAAAGCTGGTTAAATATTACATTTATATGGGAATATCGAGCATTTGGAAATGTCAGCTGATTGCAGACCATACCTATATAATAATAATATTTTATATACAACTGAAAGTTGGAAAGTAGCTGGAAAACTCCAGATGACAGTTGTTATATAATTAATACGTATTGATACTTTCAAATTATAGTCCCTCAAAATATGCAAACAAATAACTCGCAAGATGGTGATTTACATCTGCAACTTTTGTCGTTTTACATGTCGAACGGGCAATCACAATAGCTGGGCAATTTGCAAATAATGTGTTCTGAGAAAGAAATAGAGGATCTATATCAACATCAAAAAACCCGTCTTCAACGTCACTGTTTCTTAAGGACATTAGGTGAAGCATTCCATTATGTACAAGACTATAACACAGCACTTCTTAACAAAGGTTTATCATGTCTGTTAGTTTCTCGCCCCTCAAGTAATTGAGTTTGATTTAAAAAAATGAATATCACAACAGATTGTGGGGACCCGTAGGCAGGTGTTTGTGTAACATGGTGGTCACATATAGCTGCTCATGTTCTTGGCGAGATTGATATAATTTTATCTTGATTAACCGCTTCAAGCGATTTCAGGAATGTATTAAGGTGTCCTCAACACCAATGTTTTTATTCATTCGTGGGGGTTGTGTCGGGGTTGACGGGAGGGGTGGAATCGTCATGGCTTATGCGTATAAAGGGTTGATCTTCCGGCAGCCAATCGGAGCTTGAGGTAGTAGGCTCGAATCCTGTCTGGCTTCCCCGACGTAAAAACCTGACTGCGGTGATGTGTTTGGTATGCGTGATGTTTTTAATATCAATGGAATAAATGCATTTATCACATAACTGACGTACTTTTCATTCATGCCAGCCCATGACAGATCTTTCACACTACCCTAGGTACATAACACTTTCGAAAACATTCCATTGGCCACAGAGGGTGGGAAAAACAAAAGCCTACGCGTTACATCACGTGCACTATTTTTTGCTACAAAACACAGTATTATTGTTCAAACCTGATAAATGTGGGAAAGCAACTATTAGAAATGCATTTTAAGAGAAAGCCGTCGGTGAAATATTAAACCCTTAAAAGTTATGGGACCCTTCATTTTACAACTCGACAAGCCCTGCTGCAGAGAAATGAAGCAGACGATAGAAACTTTTTGTCAGAGGATTTTGCCGTTCGAAAAACTTTTTGATTTAGCACCAAACAACACCCTTACCTTATTTTAGGCGGTTAATTGCATGGTTGAAAAGACAGGTCCTCAGCGATGAAACGGTGATTACGTCCGCTGTTATTTCATGAAACAAACATCTCACTGACCATATAACGTTATAGGCAAACTTCACTTAAACATCTCCGATCTCGTCCATGAGCTGAACGGCAGCGTTGTTACTCAGATCTAAAAAATGCAAATTTCAGGCCACAAAACATCATACCCATTAACACTTAGAATCGCATAAACTATTAGCGCAAAGGGTTGTCAGTAACTGAATCCAGTGTCCGTCAACTTCGAGATAAAAACGAAACCGAAGCTCTCAGTCCCATAAATTCAGGTCAAATCTACACCGAATACCACCGCAGCCTCTCGGTAAAATGCCGAACGCTTATGCGAACTGTAATAAGACCATCACAAAAAAAAATAAATAAAATAAAATAGCCAACTCGAAAAACAACATCATCCAGATGTTGAAACAGTCCTATGCCATATATGTTCATGGAGGAATTCACAAAATATTCTCCTTTCCGGCGAACAGTTTCATCGTTTCAGTCAACCGCCAACCACACGTGACTACAACTTGCTGAGTGCAACGTCGTTTCTGAGAAGACGTGTACTCGTAGACTCGAATAGTCCATCAATTTCGCCATTAAAACGATTTTTTCTTTTAATACCTTAACTCTGATTATGCATATAAGATATGTTCCAAAGGTACATTTAGATTTTTCTCTGAGCTATTTTACTGTTGCAGAAGCACGCGTTCGCTGTTGAAATAGTGGTGGGGCACATACATGTGCTGCCTGTTATGTCGTGAAATTTATCCAGAAGTGATGTGATTTCTCTTTGTTGTTTTCTCATAAATCTCCCCATGCAGTTAAATGTGAGTAACAGAATTTTTGACTTGTGGTCATCGCTTATGAAACTTATGGAACTCTTTGATTAAAATTTATGTTTGTTGTTCGCCTTTTTGTCTGTTTTCATACTGAAACGTATATAGTTTAGCTATTTACCATGAGGCATATCCGGTCAATTGTGAAATCCTATCTAAAACTGCTCTTTAGACTATGTGTTTAGCTCTCGCTTATTTATTTCATTGATTCAGTGGGGCTAGGTTAATTTTTCACCCTGTAAGAAAGTGGAGTGTACATAGTTGAATTTCACCTGCAGATGTGAGGTTAATATGTCAGTTATATTCCAAAGAATGTTACATGAGCTCTGTTACATGATACAAACGGTCATGGAGAGAGGCTGTCGACCGCGTATTGCTCTTTCAGAGCTCCATGGCTGTCAGGGCAGATGGATATACTGGACGGTTGTTACTGATTTAAATGCTTGTATTTTAGCCAGTCTGCATTGTCAGACTTTGTATTCTTGCATTAACTACGGTATGGTACGGTCATATGTCCTTGTCCTAAAGGAGTCTATATACTTAGGTGGATTATCTTAATCAGGTATGGTAAATTGTGAAACGCAGTCAGCTCTTTATAGTTAGCCCGGACGTGTTCGGGATTTACCATATACAGATAGGCTTCCAGACAATACTCACGGACAGTCGTTTGAAACTGGAGCTTTTCAGCTGGCACCCAAGTCGTGATAAAACCACAATGTATTTTCCGACTGACTAAAGAACCCTTAGACGGAGTTTTTTCAGCCATTCTAATTAAATCCGGCTGGAGGAATCAAAAGCGAAGCCCTGTTCGCGCTGCTTCGTAAATATCAGATGGTGAATTAACAACAGTCGACTGCGGAAGGAGGCCAAATGACACGTCCCACGTGCTGTAACTAAAGATCTGAGTCACTTCACCAAACACAGTCATGAATTAAACCTTCCACCAAATTATTCTGGAATCACGTTTTTGCAATTTGACTAACCGGCTTATCTTGGGCCAAGGCAAAATTTATTTTCTCTAGCCTGGCCTACGCATCTAGTCCTTAATTTGACCCTGGCAAAAGTAAGGTACAAGTTTTTATCACAGGGGATGATATGGTATATGATAAACATATTGACTCTCCGAGACTCTAGACGAAATCCGTTATTGTTATAATTTTTTTGACTCTTGGCGAACCAAACGATTTCGTCGAATGGCAACTACGAGAAGAAAGCTAACAATTTGCCCACAACACGACTTCAAAGCATACCTGTTTCATTTTCTCTTGACAATCAGCAATAATGGTCGATCGCAGCGGTGTCATTAAATTGTAAGTTTTTCGGATGTCTCTTGTTTTCAGAGTGATACTTTTGCTAAGAGAAAAACAAACAAACCCATAGTCAGATTGTGACCGTCCCAAGTAATTGTGGATGTGGCGCTACATCCAAAGCAGTTATAAAACAAACACATTTTATTTGATTCTTCATATTCATGTGTATTCATATTAAAGCAAAAAATGCAAATACAATTTGTTTTTATGTCGTTTCTAGTAAGAATATAAATTAGCCTTTATCTTTATGTCTATAAAATGGATGAGAATAGATTTACAAATGCATTGACCAGATCTGAAATTTAATGTTTTTAAAATTAGGTGCGTCTACAGGTTTACCATGTTGACAGCGCAAGGAATGAATGAAGAGCAGCTAATAGTGTCTTTACTTTGTTTATTAGGAACAATTTTGTAATATAAGCATAATATACCTCCCTCCCGAAACATCACGAGGCTGTGTATTAAGTCAAAATCAAAGCGCAAAATTAATCACGAAGATAATATGCAAGGGTGAGATCATTAGGGAACAACATTTCATTGTTGAAATACAACTGTTTAATGAACATCCACTGGCATTCAATGTACAAAGCAGCTAACCAGTACCGCTGAAGGTGGTTGAATGGGAATGGTGGAATACACCATACTGATCCTAGATGTTGCGTTTACGAAAACCATTTACAGCAAGTTTCATTCTCAAAACAGATTACGCCTACAGATATCTTAAAGAACACCTATCGAACAGAGACGTAACTTAAGGCTGAATTGAAATCATTTCATTCTGATGATGAGTTTTAGTACTCTACTTGGTGGAGCAAAAGTTACCAGACAAGATCCCATAAATCCAATACTTCCATGTGTTTGTGTGAAATCAGCCCAATAACTTTTTTCAATCTTTGTGTAATAATATTGGTACATTTACTTCGGCCTGGCAAATTACTGACGCGCTAGCCAGTTTTAAAATTGGGAATTACAGATATATAGCTTTATTGAATTGTATAAGTAATGTTCTTGACCAAAGTGCCTTGCATTTACTGTTCAGTGATTTGTAAACTATAGCTCTTCCTTTTGCCAATACGCCTTTTTTCTTACAAGGCCATTAAGCCACTCCCCACCTGCTCAATTCGATATTTGTAATGCTTCGGTTGGCCACAGAGAAGTTTCCTTCATCTTTTTTGGTATCTCAGAAGCCTTTGATCCTGTCTGGCTGGATTTACTGATGAAACTAAAACCATGGCCGTGCATTAAAGTTGACGATCTTTTGCATCACCAAAGGCGGGTTGTTTTTAGTGGCTCTCAAGCAGAATTACAGCATCTGCAAGTCGAAGTACTCCATGGTTATCTTTTTGAATATATTCTCTTCAGCTTTACATCTGTAATCTTCCTGGGGACCGCCGTGGCTCCGTCAGTTAGCGCGCTAGCACTGTGCTATGACCCAGAAGCCTCCCACCAAATGCGGCAGCGGTGAATTCATGGCCAGCTCATGCTGGCTTCCTCTCCGGCCGTACATGGGAAGGTCTGCCAGGAACCTGCGGATGGTCGTAGCTTTCCCCCGGGGTGTGTCCCACCAGAATGCAGGCCACCGTCGTATAAGTGAAATATTCTTGAGTGCGGCGTTAAACATCATTCAAATAAATAAATAAATAAATATATAAAAAAATGTATGTAATTTTCCCAATAGTATTTGTGACAATATTAAGCTATAAGCGATGGTGATACCCTGTTTTACATATATGTAAATCACGATGAACAACATGCACCAGTGGCTGATGCTCTCGACCTACCTATCTAATTTAAAATGCTTCTAACTGCATGTCGCAGAGCACCAAACACGCAAAATACAACCATCTCGATTGTATTTAGATATTTCTGCCTTCAAATTAACTCAGTACTTTTCAATCGCATAGAGATATTAATTATCTCGGCAGACAAGAGATTATCTTGATTTCGCCTGTTAAATACACCTCGGAAAACTTCTAACTAGGTATCGTAGATATGGAACAGCGAAAGTTGTTTTAATAGGTGAGTTTCGTGTTCGAACTCTTTTGCTTTGTTAAAGGTAAAAAGAGTCTTACTGTATCATGTGACTTGTCAAAATGTTAGGCAATCTTTGGTGACTTTAATTTGATGATCATCATGTCCCGGAGATGCAAATGACACGTCTTCCCCTCGGGGACTTCTTAAATTCACAAACCTCCAGTTCCTCAATTTTAACCATCGTTTGTCTAGCCTAAGTAACTTTGTGACACGTAACATTTTTTGACAGTTCACGTGGTACGCTGGGACTTTTCTTACCTTTTGCAACAAAAGAGCTCAAACTCGAAACTCCTCTGTTAGAAAATGGCCCTCTATGACCTGTGGTTTACGTATGTCTGTTATATACACAATCTAAGCCATTGGCTTACTACATACCCTATACAATGATTATACTGTTTAAAGCAAGTTCTAACTTACGAATCATGGTATATCAGGTTTACATTAAAGCTAAACAGAATCAGCGATAATCTAGAAGATTCATGATGGCTTTCAAATAATGTCTCGCTGATGTTGCTGTCATTGATTTTTTGAAGACTTTTGGTCTACATCATAGCATATAGTTTATATATAGTACAGTTTGTAAAGTAAAAAAAAAGTGTGGTTTTCGACTTTTAGCTGACATTCAGGTTTTTAACTGCTTTTTAAAATGTTCGTCTGTTTTCTTTCTATTTTCAGTTTTCGTCACATCATGTTAAAAACTGTTCGTGGCTTTCTGGTTTGATAATGTTCTCACCACGATATGGCTGACATATTGGCGATGTGGCGTTAAGTCAAATAATGTCTGACTTATAACAATATTTTATGCCACTTTGGTTCCCTATCACCGTTTCAGGATTAATCACTGATTGGTAAGGAACTTACTGCAGGGAATAGGGAAGCATTCTTATCTAAATTAGAATAAATAAAATATTTGAATGCTTAAGTCATTACGATTTGCAGTGTTTTCCCCCGGTCTTTGCCCTGTTCTCTCCTTTTCCCATAAATCAGTGTTAAAATTACAAGGAAATTAATAAATAAATACATTATTAAATGAATGATATAAATCGAATATAAGCTGTGTGGCTTATTCGTCAATTTTGTGGCAGCTCTCAATGTCTGTGTTCTGTGGGCAATTTATGGAGTGCTAAACACACTCTATAAGCTTAACCATCCATATTCGCCGTATTGGATGGACCGGAAAACTATCCAATTTATCGTAAAATTAATGACTCCATCTGCTATACATAAAGCAGGGTCATATATCTTTGATCTTCAAAGTACCTGAATTAAACACAGTTACGATTTAAATACAAAAGGTCTGGTGTTTGTTTTAGTGATCTCGAACGAAGGGCCATAACACAGTGAGGATACCACTCCAAACACTTATACATTCAATATGGCAATTATAGTAATTCGCCGGTATCCATTTCTATAAAACATTGTGAGATCTTTACCAGCTTCTTCTCATTGTTCCCTGAGTTATACGCAGTGAATACACCCGAAGCGCAGTATACAGGAAATGAAACGTTTAAACCTCTGTAACGAGAAAATGGCGAATAGATGGAAAACCAATCACTAGATGATTAAATACTAAGCCAATTTACGGAAACACTTTTTCAACCCGTTGGCGTAATTGTTAGATTAATTCTATACATCCCTGTACTTGATGTCGTCTGAGGTACAACATTCCCTCAGGTCATCCAAGATGAAATGAGTAGAAAAAGTAGCAAGTTAATATGGGAGGCGTAGAGTTTTACACCAATTATTGCTAAATGTACTGAGCCCTTAATATTAGAGTAGATGCAGCCCATTTAATATTCTCACTGTATTATTTTATAATGTCATTAGATACTAACGAAGTCTGGAACACTAGAAAATTATACGAAACATGGTATAGTACTTCAACAAAGCCAACTTCTTGAATATAAAATTCGATTTGTAACTCAACAGTTCACAAGCCAATAAACGTGGGATTATCTGAACATTCCATTTTCGCCACTTTGTAAATTTTTTTTATATCTTTTTTTTAACTTTACTTGTCTCTTACATGCTGGGGGTCAGATTATATGGTTGGAGGAAAACTGACAACTCGTAGTAAACCTTTGACCTTCACCAAAAATTGACTAATAAGTATAACTGAAAAAAAAAGTAATTGATAGTTTCGAACATGCGACCCCAAAGGACCGATAGTCGATGCAAAACAGCGATTTGACTGTCTGAGCTAGAACGCTCTTCTTGCAGTCAAGTTTGTGTAATGTAGGGACACCATTTTCTAGTCAGATATGTAATCATTTATTTATTTATTTGATTGGTGTTTCACGCCGTTAAAGAATATTTCACTTATACAAAACCTGGCATAGCCCTGAGGAAACCCACTATCATCCGCATGTTGCTGGTGGATCTTCCCACGTGCAACTGCAGAGCAGATATGTAATTAAACTGTACAAGACATTGTTATACTCCATAGACCACAGCAGATGTGCAAATCAGATTCCGAAGCGACCAGTTCACCAGGGTAACTCCTCAAAAGTATGTCATGTGTGTGGTGAAACATACCATAAGACATTGCACAAACCGAGATGATCATAACACAGAATTCAGCCAAATCAAATCCTGAATAAAAATACCATGTTCTCTACTTAATCAAAAAAACACACATAAATATTCTTGCATAACTACAATCACAACCATAGAGAAGGTATATAATGTCTCATTCTATTTTATTTTTGATTGTTGAGTGCTGTCTGTGAATTTCGCATTGGTTTTAACAGTATTTATTTATTAATTAATTAATTTATTTATTTATTTATTAGTTTGTTTGTTTTTAATGTATTTTACGCTGTACTTAAGAATATTTTCATTATGCGTCGACCGCGACCATCATGGTGGCAAAAAACCGGGTAGGTTGACTATTTGTAGGTTCCTGAGAGACACGTACGACGGAAGATAAGAAACTGGACGACCTTTACCGTTGTTTTTTCTTTATCACTACACTAGTAATTACTCTTAGTAATAAAGTGGAAAGTTTTCTTTACTAACTTTTGTGTTGCTTTCAAGTTAAAAGTGGTGCGTTATATATGAAATCTTATATGACTCTCCAGTCACAGCACTATATCAACAGGGGAGCCCACTATACAAAGCCACGTTACCATATGGAATCCAATATGGGATCCACTCTCTAGATCTGTGTCTTGAGTTAATAACTAAAATCTTGTGAGAACGCTAGATTTAATCGCGTTCACGAGATGTTTTCTGACGCATTTCATTGTTGTGTCTAAGAGCAACCTGTAAGTGAAGCCCTATCGTACATCTGTAACACAATTTGCAATATTCTATTCACGTGTTCTTATCACTGCTTGGTGACGATTGACCATCTGTTTACGAGACGTGTACAATTAAACGAACTGGTACTTTGTCGACATCCCTGGAATATATTTACAGTATATTCGGCAGTTTCATAATCTCATCTTATCAGGATATTTATCAAAAAGAATCTACTTCGTGGGTTTTTCGCCTGAAAAAGATAGAGGTATCTAAATAAGTAACATCGCCTGAATCAGCCAGGCCTATGGCACAACAAAAAATCGGCATTGCTGTGTAAGGCGAACTTCAGAGAAACTGAGAGATGTGCTGTTAAAATCTCCAATATCTGCAAAAGAAACAAATTCTGAGGCGAGCAAACGACATCGGATTTTGGATTAGGCACTTTGTTTCACCTTTGAACAAACTGTTTTTGATACAGTGAGGAGTTACAGTTAGCTAATAGAAACAGTTCTTAGCCGTACATCGGGCAATTTAATGTAAATTAATCCAAGTGCCTTCTTCTATTCCCCCCTCTGCCCCTTTCCCCCTCACACACACTTTCCATTCCGCAGTTAGAGAAGCTGAAGGTTTTTACTTTTACAATCCATGTAATTAGAGACGCCTGCAGTCACATTCGCCTTAATTCTCTAGAGAGCATACAGGAGCGTAAACTCCTATATGGTCAGATTTTAGTTGTTTGATTTATTTATTTATTTGATTGGTGTTTTACGCGGTACTCAAGAATGTTTCACTTAAACGAGGGCGGTCAGAAATATGACGGGAGGAAAACGGGTAAACCCCACGACCCCAGGTTGCCAAGTTATTTGATATCGCGTTGATGTACTTTGCCTTGCTTTTTTATGTGTCCGGTAACTGCAATCAAGGCGATTACATTAGGACACACAGTTTTATACAGGAAATTTCCTTGCAATCCAATGGACACAAATGACTAATCCCGTTAAACTGCCGACCGTGTAATCCACGGTATCTCTTTTGACCGGAAATGCTCAAGGATTCTAATCCAGCTGTGACTCTTTACGGGACCATGTCAGTTGTATCGGTCAGGTCTTAAGAAACCAACGATATATTAGGCCTACCTTTCAGAAAAAAAAATACTGTCGTTGCAGTGATTCCATCGATCTACATCAGCGCGCTTGGCTTGGCTTTTAGTTAACAAAACGCTTTTACATCGTTCATTTACATCCATTATTTATAAACCAATTTATCTGAGTGGTAACGAGATCACTCTGCACTAAACTGGCTACAGTTTGATAATTACCGTTTGGCTATTTGAACCTCCAAGCAACACTTGTGTAAACCCGGCAAGAGATTGCACACAAAGATCCTATAAGTTTATGGTTTACATTTCATTTTTTGAATCAAGTTTTATATTAACCAATTTTGACTTCGGCTGTCACTACTACTCTGCGAAGATAGTATTCAGGTAGACAGATAGTCGTATTTGTTTTGCATTAGTGTGTTTGAAATAGACCTTATCTACAATTTGTGTGATACACCCCTCACTTTAATTGACGGACAAATAGTATGTCAACCATTGCTTATCACCAAATTCCACTTTCGCTCCTGGCCAAGTGTAATGGTTGCACGCATTTAGTAGGTTGCCACTTTTTTTACAATCTTGTCTTTGTAACTTGGTGTCCTCTAAAATCGGTATACATGAGAGCTTAAGACTCGACTCGACTCAGCGGGTCGTTCTAAGTTGATCCCATCCATCGTGGGGACATGGGGCTTTGGATTCAACCGGCGTACGCGTGAGGATTGAAGTCGCTTCGTTAATGTGCATCAACAAGCCCCTGTAACTCGGCTCACTCGCAACTCAACTAAACTCAACTTGCTCATGCGAAGTTATTCCCAATTGATGATGATCCAACACTGCAATAAGAAATGGTGTAGTTTTACAATAAGAAAAAGCTGGCAATTTTGTAACCAGTAATTTTTGCTGCATATGTACACATTGCTGTAGAGACGAAGTTAACTGTATATTTAACGCATATTTACCTCTTTAGTAACATCTCTTTTATGGTCTATAGTCCTACAGCTGAATCCATGCATTCCACCCTCCGAATCAACACGTATACAATCTACACTATAATGTTAATTTTTGGCTCTACTGGTCGAAGGTCTTTCTCTATCTGTCGCTCAGTCTGTTAACTATTCCTTCAAAACGCTAGTCCTGCTACAGTTTTTGTACAATTTCAACGAAATTTGGGTCATCTGTCATCAAGGGATTGTACTATCAGTTTCCATTCTGATGATCGGTTGTCTGTCTGTGTGTTCATCCAGTATATCTTAACATTACTTTCAAAATTCTACTAATTACTGTTACAGTTTTTGTCCAGTTTCAACAAAAGACTCTGGTTAACTGCCGTAACTCTGCAGGTGAAGAAATGTAGATACCACTTCAAGAACAACCTTCATGGGAATTCAGAAGATTTCATCGGTTGCCTTGTAAGTTTTCATTATGGTGTTAAGCATACATCGATGCCTTCACTTTACATTTATCTACTGTCATATTACAACCGAAAGAAGCAAAGCAGCAGAGAAAACATGTTTTCGGTTTGTCACACTGATATTTGTGGTACACGCTTACGGGCAATACATTCGTAACTTTACAGAGGTGATGGACATTTACACTGTAACTAATAATCCTACAGGAATAGAATGTAAATTAACACCAAAAATTGCAGCATGATTTTTACACCTGAATTCACTGTTCCAGTTTTCATCACTCTGTGAAAAGTTACATTAATTGTTTGCAGTGTAGCAGACAAACACGTAAGGAGTAGAGATCAACTGGGGTTGGGTCGTTATTTGGCAAACGTAAACCCATATAGAACCCGACACAGCAGTGGAATTGAGTTGAGTTGGGCCTTAACCTCTCGTGTGTGCCGAGCTTTAGACTCGACGCAACTGTCAAGTTAAGGTGAGATGGGTTTATATTTCTCATGTATGCCGAGCATAGAAAGCTACGCGAGAGCGTAAGATCCAACTCAACTCATCTCTACTCTTTCGTCGGGTTCTAAGTGCTCCTTGCCTGTCTGCTAAATAAAAACGACGGGACTCGTTGTGTTGCGTATGCCGGTCAGTCTTCAAGTCAGATGTCAATCGGAAATTGAGACCGAACAACCTGTTGTGATGATTTGAGTCACGTATTAAGCTCTTGTGTATGGCGAGCGTGAACCAAGACAGCGTCAGTCACTCCTAGAAACAAACAGCAAGCAGTTGAACAAGTTCGACAACGCACCTGGCAAAAAAGATGAATGCACTTTCGTCAGGAGTTTTTAATTTCCTGCTGGTGAAACAGTAATCACTAATTCAGCATCAGTCAAAGTCCAGGAGATGAATGAGGTAATTTAGGTCACTCGATCCGTCCTCGGCCGTTCCCCTTGTCCTCATCGTGTAGGCCGGCGAAGAAGTCGAGGAGCAGGTGTCGAGGGTGGGAGACCTGGGCTCTTTGCAACACAGAGGAAGTATAAGTAGAAGCCCCTAATACGGGGTAAAACACCAATCAAGCAAAAAAGAAATAAATAAATTTATGCTGTTAAACAATTATTTTATGTGTATATTACATCAGGTATATTTGGTCAAATATTAGTAAGGATATGTCATCTGTTTTGTGACATAACTTTGCATCAAGGTGTAAAGAAATATTTTGGATGTTATTTAGTATACCGATAAAGAAAATGAATTTGACAAATAATTTGGCAGAATTTACCGATTGTCTTTTATATCGTGAAACAATAATATGATGCCACCTTGGTGAATGACGTATGGATTAGCCAAAATCAATAAACCATAAACTATCCTACCCATACCAATAGTGCTATTAAGCGATATACTATTATGTATTGATTTTTACACTGCATGTTTGAAAGCCCATTTGCAATGAAACAAAGAGTTTTAGCACTGTTTACTCACGCTTACCAAAAAACAGCATTAAACAACGACAAAAAGGAAATGACTCAAGGCTGGCAGTCCCAATCTATATCTAGTCAAAAATTATCTATTATTTTCTCGTGTGTAATGAAGCAAAATTGTGACAACGACAAACTTGGAGGAGCCGTTTTAAATATACAACCCCAAACAGCTTTATAACAGCCAGTGCTACGTTCGGTTTAGACACTGGCTCAGAATTCTTGCCCATCGGTAAAAAGTATTTGTTTCATTGTGGATTCCGAGTGAAAACCACATGTGAAAGTGGGAATATCGCGACTGCAGTTCTCGATCAGGAAGTCTTCAAGTTGTAAGGCGATCTAGACCGGTCAGGAGTTAAACCAAGTCACCCCTGCATTGCTTGCATCTCTCAGCAGCGCACTATCACAGCTGCATGGATGACTTACCGGAATCACCTGCGCTTATTCGTCACATCTCGCGCTTTCTCCTCATTCCAGTGGAATTCTTCTACTGTTCCATAACCCTGATTAACTTTTTAAATGGAAAAAGTTTTTACACTACATATCTTTTGCCCTTCTCGGGGAAGTACCTGTGTGAGAACTACCCTAGGCAGCAAGTGCGCTTATTCACCGCCCATGTATAGGTCTCACCGTCTGTCTGCCAGTAGCCATCAAATCAATCTGCCTAGTCGCAATTAACTTATCATTTACCCGGACGTACCCTAATTATCTTGACCGAGTGAGAGTGACCTAAGTATTGCGTCTTCGGCTCGGAATGAGCATCAAGCTAATGCCAAGCCTCTCAGACAGAAAACTTCGTTTCACTTGACTGAAGTACGTCTGGTATCTGGTGATGTCAAATCAGCGCTGTCTGGAGATAGCTCCCTGCAATCACGTAAACCTCGAGACAGGCCTTGAATTACGTCTAACTCGCCTTGCTTTATATGTATATCGGTATTTGAAGAGGAAGAAAACGTAAACAATAGGTATGCATAAGTAGAAAATAGGTTAAAATCGGTATTGGAAATATCTTTATAAAAAACTATTATTATTATTTTGGGTATTACTTTTATGGTACTTTTATGTCCTACTTATTTTTCTCTAAAGATTTTATTACTTGCTTTATATGTGTGGGAGGGGACACAAAACATAAGCATAAGGTATGCACCAGTAGAAAACACGTTAAAATCAGTATTCAACGTATCTTCATAAAAAATGTTATTATTACTTTTATGATACTTTTATGCCCTACTCATTTTCTTTTTTATTTTTTCTTACGGCCCATATTAAAAATGATATGTGCCGCCAATTTTAATGTCAGAATTGTTTTTTTTTGTGACCAGGTACATGATTGCGTGGGTGAAATTCCCAGGTAAATAAAGGTGTAGAAAAAAGTTATGTGGCATCATTGACGACATTGGTTTAATGTATTTTCAGACACAGGTTGGTGCCTTCTTTCTCGTATTGCTCATGTTATTTGTACGCCAAGGCCCATTTCCTTTTAAACGTGAATTGAGAGTTATTTCAACGAAAGCTGGAATCCAACACCTGACGGTTTGGTTGCGGTTTTTATACCAGAGGTTTCTCAGGTACATGAGGAAGAGAATCTCCTTGTATAATCTGAAATAGCTAATGTTGATCACATACAAAATACCCGTGTCGGGTCATCCAAAGACATTAAATCTGGCGCTGGTTGCTGCCTCGCTTAGCGCTCAGCACTCAGAGGTTAGAGTAGGGGAATCGGATTCGTCGGCCCGGTGTAAGTATAATGTGACTAGGTGGGGTGTCATGTCTGGTGTCTTCGGCATGATATTCAGGTGGTTGCAGTACTTTGGCGGCATGGACTCGCCCTGCCACAAGACACAGTGTATGTATACATTCTAAGGACTCTTCGTCGTCATCTGACTGGAAAATTGAAGTTCGACGTAAGCAGAAACACACACATACATACATACAAAATACCTCCTTCATATTAAAAGCTTGTCAAAGATCGACACCGTCTCACCTGTTTGTAGGCCTATTCGTACAGTGAACGTTTAACTTTTTACAAAGTGGAACTCGCGGTGTTGGTGAGTCGAAAGAGAAACTACATTCTAACAAGTGTTGGACACTTCGTGAAGTGTTCATTAACTAATCCAAGCTATCGTTGTCTGTAGGTGAATGAGCCCGTAGTTTTTCGACAATTATGCCTGCGCCTCTTTTTTCTATTAATCCCATCTGTGGTTGATAGGTACCGGTATATTACACCACCACGGGCAATAAGCAGGAAACACCCAAAGCAGAAACAGTAATTGCAATTTGTTTCTGGACAGCTATTTAGACCTTCCCTTTAACGCGTTCCTCTCATCTTCTCTAAGGCACTGCCACCACTGACGTTTCACACTTCCCCGAAGACACACGCCAAAGGCCTCCGGTGAAAACGCTGCTATACTTCGTTCCACGATATCTCGGACCAGTTATTAGTTTAATTACAGCCTCGATTAAGTTCGCAGATCAAACAGATTCTAAGTGAGCCTGTGGCTGTGAACTTGTTTTAATAACTCCATCAGAGGTGCCATCTGTTTTCATAACGGTTCGGTTTTCAGTCAGACACGAGAGATCTCTCCTGTCAGATAACAAATTCAACAGCAACATCGTTAAAGGTGAACCTTTAAGGAGAGCGTTCAGTTAGCTCGATGATATCCTCTTGTCTTTAGGAAATAACATTCCGGATGTAAGATGCCATTGTGGTTGAACATAGAGCATGCTAACCTCCTAACAGCGTGTGATAAAAGAACTGTCCCAAGCTCGAATGTAGTGATATTTCTTAGTCATTACCAGATATGGGAGAAATTCCTTCCAGATTCGGGCCACAACGCGAGATTACAATGCAATTCCACGAAAACCCAATTTCAATACAATCCCCTGTTAATATTCCGTTTGTTTTTGTGTCTTCTGCATTCGATTCCATATTATCAGAATGTCGACTATGTTTAGCGTGCTGGGGTTAATTATTAGATGTATCGAAAAAGAAAGATTTGGTCAATATAAAAAACAGAACATGCCATGTTATGTTTAGATTAGGTACAGAGAATAAAACGCAATATTTGCTTGAGATCCAGGTGTAATTTGTTTCGGAATTGGGCGCGGACGCCGGTTTCTAGTCAGGAAATGACAGTCAGTCGGCAGGCTAGCCAATACTTGTAGGATGTTTAAAATGAGCCTGTTTGAATTCCCCCTGTTTTATAATCATTCGAGAAACGCTAAAGTGAACATTGGGCAGATTTTGTACAGTTCGACGTTTTGCTACCAGGTTTAAATTTGTTATTAAATGGTTTAATGGATCCGGAATCAAGGTAGTTTCAACCATACACTCTGTGTTCAAGGTAACTGGATTAGATAAGCCTCGTATTGGTATCGGTATGGACTTCGGTTAATTAAGGTCAAATCTCTTTTTCAGTTTGATCTTGAGGTGAAAATATGCGTAACTTTTTGAAATTGATGAAGCTAACTTCCTCTGAAGAATGCATCAACAATGTTAAGCGGACAGTTCTGTAAAAGTGGCCTTCTTACGGTGTTCATGGAACATATGCCTTCAGAACATGTGATGTGTCGCAACACCCTCAGTTATGTTTTTGCACGTGTTACTTTTTTGTTCCTTTCACCAATTAAGGATGCAGTTACAGGATTATAAATAAAGAAGTAACCATAACTACATCACTGAAATGCGTTGAAGGAAAACAAAGCATCTTAAACTATCTATATATCACCAGTTTTTTTAATTGAAATAAGAAAAATGAAGTGTACTAGCAAACGCATATCACAAGATAGATAAATGTGGTCAAATTCCAGGACTTGGTCAGAAGCTGCCAGCGTATCAGTAGGTTATCTATTTTTGACCTGAACTCTCTATTAAGCTTTACTCAAGCCAAATGACGTACGCCCACACAGAAACAGAAAACAGTCGACCAGCTTTCATCAAATCAGACTAACATAACTGGAGACAAAAATTCAGTTCAGACTTGGCCATTTACATGCGGTTCTCTTAAACACAAATGGTTGTAATTCGAAAACTGATTTGGACTTTATACCATTTGTGGTAAGAATAACCTGGGTTTTTTTTTGTTAAACATCAAACAGAATGTTATTAGTGTTAATTTATGTTAAGGGCCACGCTCATACTGGTTTCCTCTCCAGCCGTACGTGAGCAGGTCTACCAGCAACCTGCTTATGATCGTGGGTTTGCCCCGGGCTCTGTCCGGTTTCCTCCCACCATAATGCTGTCCGCCGTCAAATAAGTGAAATATTCTTATAGATATCAAATAAATAAATAAACGTAAGGCGAAATGCTTAAGGTGTCTCCTTAGTTAACAAAATATATAAAACTGCGTGGTTGCTCATAGCAACTCTCAAGATAAGTTATTTTTGTACGAACTGACTATTAAACAACGTGCAGTGTTGAGAGAGCTTTTATAGTCATCAAACTGGAACGCCATAAATGAGTGTCAAAAATTCCTGAGATGTCTGCGTTATCAAATATCTTTTGATGTGGGATTTCACTCATAGTGCTTTGAGACTTATGTCGGAATGTCTGTATTTAGAAGCTAACATGTATGTCTGTGTTGAGAGGAAGTTTGAAGCAAGCATTTCTGGACCTAAAATCTACCTACATCCTATGTAGTATATGAATGCGCTTGCGGCAGCTGGTACTTAGGGCTATCTCTGGGATGGCGTCCATTGTTCACTTCACGAGTACCAATGTCTTTAAAATGCATGAAGCCTTTTGCCCCTCAAAAAGCTCCATCAAATGTAAATTTGTGTACCCTTTACTGTTGAATAAATCAACCTATAAGCACGTTAAAAGGAACATATTATGTAGTACCAAGGACATGAACTCATGTGAGATACACCATTTATAGACATACACAAAACCTCAGTTAATTAAGCTACGTCATGGCTTATCACCTTATGCGATTGCCATTTAGTTTCAAATATATACACAGTCACAAATCACTGGGTAGTATGATGTGTTCAAAAATACCATACGTATGAACCGATCAACTCCGGCGGAAAATACATATCGGAAACCATACAAAATGAAAGAATTTTCCATGGCACATCAATGGATATTTCAATAAATCATTTTCCGAATGACTAGAATCTTTTAACGATATTATTTAGCTTTTTAATGACACTCAACTGTCAGTGATTTATATATTTTTATGACTTCCTTTGGAGTGTCACAGGTGTCGCCTGTAAACTGTCTAAGCCAGCGCCATCTGGTGTCAGCGCGGGGGTCATTAATTGATCTCTTCACAAACAGCCGCCTTATGCCAAATGCCACTGGTGGCCAACAGACCCAGCACCAATAAATCTCGGGAGAGTAATGACCGCCTGAATGCCCCCTCCATGATTTATGTTCCTTTATATAATTAAAGCTGGTCAACAGGAGCTGAAAGTAGCGTGCGCGTATGATTGCCAAATGAACGCCCAGACGCTTATATGGACAATAAGCGACTGACGACGCTCGTGTCACAGTTTGTGTGCTCTAACGTTCATTGACGACTACTTGTCTACCATCAGCTTTGTGGACATTTCTGCATGTTACAAAGAGGAAGTTTTTATGTAGTAGCATTGTGTTTCACCTCGCGCTCAACATTTTTTTCAGTTATACAACGACGAGGAGTCCTGGTTTCATATGCTGTGGCTCCTTGTTGGAGGGCGTCCACACCGCCAAAGTGCTGCCTCCACTGAAACAACATGCCAAAGACACCAGACATGACGCCTCAATCAGTCACATTATACTGAAACTGGGCTGATCACTCCGGCTTCCCTGCTGTAATTTCTCAATGCCAAGCACCAAGCGAGACAGCAACAAGTGCCATTTTTAAAGTCATTGGTATGACTCGACCCGGGGGAGTTTATAAATGCCGGGAGAAAATAACCGATTTTTGGCAGGTACCTGACGAATTCCGCTTATATATGAAGGAATTATTATGGCTTAACCTCACGTTGGCAGTATCTCAGCCATAACGTGCTGCGAACATGTTTTCAACCAGAATTTCGCATTTTAAAAAAATCCTCCTTTCTTAGAAACATTTTAGTTTTAAAGTCGCTTTTTGTCTTATGACTTCCATTCTGCAGTATAATTGCCTCAGCACTCTTACACTGGAATTCTGAGCGAGGTGTCTCTGTGGCATTACTGCAATGACGTTCAGGTTACCCAAATGACGTCAGACTTCATTCATGTTATTTAATGTACTTCGAAGTCCACATTAATATTGATTGGATGACAGGTGCATTGCACTGGGCATCGTTCCACTAATTTATACTCACACATATTCTGGGCATTGGTTTTTGTATTTACGTCCTAGTATTTGTACACTTCTTTTAACTCTTCGAGAGGAAGTCAATCTTCCTCTGGCGCCACGAGACATTGCGTTTATTAATAACCATGTACCAATCTTCTGACTTTACTCACCACATTTTTGCATCTGTGCACGGTTTTCATTTTGCCTGCTTCTCATATCTAGGCCACACCACAGCTTAAAATCACTGTGACTATTAGACATAAATGTAGAAATTTTATGAAGTATGCTTTAATTGGATTTATGATACCACCTGGCGCAGTTACATTTCTGAGGCCATGCAAACGTATGAAATATATATACGCGTGCAATTGTGTACAGGCAGAAGTTTGTCTATAGAAGTCAAAGAACTTGCCCCCAGCAGTTTACATACTCATACACCAAGGTTTAGACATTACTTTACCACTTGTATCCTTTTGAGCAACTCTGGCTTTTTCCCATCTCGAAAATCTGATATCTGTGCTTTAATAAAAAATACTTTTTCAGATTTGATATCCAAAGCTAAATATGCAAAACTTATGCACTGGAGCAAGTAGACATTCGATTCCCAATATGATATACATTCAAAATTATATCCAATTCCTAAAATATATGAGGAAGTTATTATGGAAAAGTAATGACCAAAGAGAATCACGGAATTCATTAAATCTACAAAACTTCTCCCACGCAATGGATTGGTTTTCAATCTTGATGTGAGGATCCACAAAGTAAACATATAAAGGAAATTACGTCAAAATCTAATAATATTTGACGACGTTATTGCACGGAAATCAAAGCGTGGCCCACGGGCAGACTAGAGCAGAGTCAGCCGGTGTGCAGACAGACAGACAGACGGGCATACATGTGAGCAGAGGCAAGTTAATATCCCTCGCTTTGCTGAAGGGTAGAAAAGAAAAAAACAAAAAACAAAAAACAACAACAACAACAACAACAAAAACCCCGTGTAATGATGATATATGCGCCAGCTAACACACATATTGAACTGAAAAAATCACCCTTTTTCCCCATCATGCAAGATCCATTTTGTACGTTTCACTCTGATCCATTTATTACACCAACTTGTTATGTAACGGTTGTGAACCTTGCACCGCCATTGCAACGCGACCTTATGGTCTGAGTCAAGTGGGTGCTTGTGTGCACGGCAGATTTGCAGATTCAGTTTAATATGCTTCTATTTTCCCATGTACTTGTTTATTCTCCCAAGGTGCGGCCTATTTTTATGTTCGGTACATCATTTATGTGGTCAAATACTGGCATAGGAATACCGACCTCGTTTTTCCCACATCTGTTGAATTCTGTTTACCACTGGATATATTGGATACTGGGGTTTATGTTTGAATTTGTTTCATAAATTAATTTAGACTTACGGCCCTTATGTGGGGGTTTTCCTGCTTGGAGCCTTTAACTACACACATACAAATTCAGCCTTTCCCGCTTAAAGTAATTCGGATCTATGCTGTATAGCTCATTGGTCATTCCTACATGTACCTTTGCGATGACGTTTTGTGGAAAACTGGAGACGTATTGCATGACTTTCAAGAAAGCAATGATCAATTCAGCTGTACGACCCAAGTCTTTATTGCGCCAGAAATGGTACCCTAGTTAGTTCTGTGCTGTTCATCTCACAGCAGATATATATGTGTTTATACATTTGTGTGTTATATTTACTAAAGTCCTTTTGGCCACAAAATATATGTCGGTGATGCAAACATCAGAGACCAATACCGTTATGTTACATTCAATATGTTATACTGTACGTGGTTAAGAATGTGAAATTCATGGAAGTTGTCATTCCTGACTTAATTAGTTTTAACGATATAAAGGCAAATTATACAAGCGCATTCCTCTTGAAACCAATACATTTTATATACAACCGAATATTTCGGTTGATTTTTTAAGCTGCAAAGATTTCGATTTAGTAGTTTGTTAGAGAACTCCAGTTGTATCTTCTTTTCTCTAGCAGACTGAGTGTTTTTTCATGAAGATTTGTAGCTACGGAATTTGCCTCTGTTATGAATACATATACATGCGCAGTTAAAAACTCAAACAGCTACCTTTGTGCGGTTAAATAAGCCTGCATATGTTTCCAGGAAACAATTCTGTCAGAGCCTTAGGCAATCATTTTTGCCATCTAGTTTCGCTCGTTCAATAGCAATCATTTGTTTTAAATCAAACTGATTGTGATCACTCTTTCCAACATTAACACATCTAGTTAATCGTCTTCATGATTACATTTAAATTCTCTCCTCAGGACATAAATGTAACATATATATATATATATATGTTTATACATTAGTGTAAATATCCCACATGACAACCACATGACTGTGATGATATATGATGACATGATATACATGTTATATGTCGCCAATAAATGGCTACAGAGCCTACCTTACGTGAAACACGATTTATTTTGAAGACTCACAAATTATTACTTCTTTTTATTTTTTCTTTGGATGTTGCATGTTTTTACATTATCCCATGCCTCTGCAAATTTTTATGCTAATCTTGGAGATAAGAAATAACTGCTGTAAATAATAAACTGCTTCCACAGATCTCGCATATGTGAATGAAAGCATCCAAGAAGCCTATTCCAATGGTAACCCTTTCATAATATCAGTTTGGAAATGCTCACCTTCAGGTTGAATAAGTACACAAATACCAGAGACATAATCCAAATATAATCGTCACTTTATCACAATCATAAACGAGTTTATCTTCATCCCTGTGTATGACTCAAGATCCTTCATAAGATTATCCATTTCTGGTGTGATCGACGCGAAGCAACCGGTGCGGGGCGTTCTGTGTAATTTGCAGACCTAGCCGTGTTATGGTTGGGCCACATGAACATCCGGACGACATCGTATTTAAGGGAAAGCAACCTACATCTCATTGAAAGCTGACAGCTGTAACAGAAATTGTCATTGGTGGATGATGTCTCCTGGCTGCGCAGTGCTTATCTGACAGGGAAAAGCTTAGTAATTCACATGTCTTTGATAGTCTCGTGTTTTGCCAGCTTTAATGTGAAATCTTCAGCTTGTCCGCAATTATTCCAGGAGATAAACTCCCTGAAAAGGCTGCAGGACGGATCCGCGGGAGTTTCCCTAAATAGCGACCGAAGGCAAATTGACTTCGGAAAGCCTCAGTTAGATGGTCATTTCTACATGGGATCAATAACTTACTATAGGCATATGCAGTTGAATGGTAGCACAAGTCGGTAGCGCATCCCTTTTAGTAATGACAAAAACCCAACACCTGAAGTAAGTGAGAGAGAGAAAGAGAGTTGGGGGAGAGAGAGAGAGCAACTACCAAAATACACTTCATCATTAACGGATAGCGGGTGGTAACCTGTTCGCAGTGTGTTGACCGGAACTGCTGCTCAAGTGTCAACAACTGATGTTCGTCTGCTGGCATCATGCGAGAGGCCCTAGGCGCCACCTACCTCCTCCCTCCACAGTGGAATAGCCCCAGCCTGTATAAAACATGGCATCAGTGCCATCTCGCGCTCAGATATGATACGAAGTAAGATAAAAGTGTTTCGTCCGTCTGTTTTGCTTTTTCGCCACTCGGCTTATTTGGACTTGGGTCGGCTATGACAATGGAAGGCATACTGGTGCAACTTATACTTCTACTTTCCTGCCTTGAGATAAATGTCGGTGAGTACAACTCAGCTTTCGTGAAAACTTCAAGCATATAATTTGATGTTACCTTTTTAAAGTTTGTACATTACACACACAGTACTGAAATTATAGCCAGATACTATTGTCATTCAAGATAAAATACAGGAGGCAGAATTTTTGAATAATGAACATGTTAATCGTTCCGCTCCTTAAGTGTGGCTTGAGCTTTGTTATTTGTTAAGCTAAACTTATGTTTGTAAATGTTGAACATATACGTTTCCTTGGCAGTTGCCATCAAGGCAACCTAAAAAGCTTTTAGAACCAGGGCTTTTGTAGTAATCCGTACCTGGAAGGGATCGAGCACCAACTCATCACAAAACCTACCCTATAGATTGCGGGTTACAGCTTGATGGGACTGTTTAGCCGTCCTTGCTGCAGTGTGTTTCATAGCGGAAGGATAGAGGTCTGCTTGAAAAATGATTCCGATATGTTTCCTGACAGGCCGCAGGCCTTTTTTCACTATGGACACCCTTAGATAATGTAACGCTTTCAATCTGAACGCTCCCCAGGCCAGCTTAAATCTTTTTGTAAATGTCAACGGAGGTGTTGAGGGGCCACACCAGTCGAAAGTAATACAGTGGTAATATCCCACTGAGTGCTCACACTTGTCAATCGAAACGTTCTACGGTGTCCTCCTGGTGATCCCATCTCCCTTTCTCACCCTTTCTTGAAGAACCAAGAACTTGGGCGAACGTATGATTTAAGCATGTTAATGAAAAGACAAGAGTTTTTGTCTGTCCCTATTTGAATAACCGCCTGTTAAAAAACATGGTGTTGCTGGCTGAGATATGTAGGCAAAGAATGTTTTGTCTCAGGACGTATCGAAAAGTCGCGTGTTTACTTTAAAGTTAATATCCATTACAGTAGATTGGGTGTTATTTTTTCTGACACGGAATTCTAAGGGGACCTTTTCAGGATACGAACTCCGTAAGAGAAGCTTGATGAAGATTAAACGCTGTACTTTGCATAGTTACAAGTTAGAAATCAAACCACTCACCATTCAATTGGTCTTAATGGATTGTTTGATAAAGAAAACTCTTTACTCCTGACGTAGACGTTTGCATTTGACATTTATCTTCATTGGTCAATGAAACTGGTATTTTAAATGAGGAAAATAGGAAACACTCATTAAGATCAATTACTGTGCCAAGAATCCTCATTTCGAAAGGCAAACGTCAAGACCTACACATGGAAAATTGACATTGGATTGTTTTACCACTTTAAAATTGCCTATGCAGTGATCTGATATTGGATACCGTTTACCAGATTTCCAAGGAATTATGCATCAGGATATTGAAGTCCTAATAAATCAAGAAGGGCTCAACAACACATACAGATTTTAAGTTTACGCAAGGAAGACTTTACAATTTCATGTACATTAAACGCAGGATCCTTTATTGAAGTGAATGGGGTCAAAATGAAATGATGAACTGAAAGCAGTGCAGAATGATGACAACCACCTTGGCTCAGGCTGCTGATCCCGAGTCTTACTGTAAAGCCGCATAGTCTGGCACACCACATGTGTTTGAGCCACACACACGCACACACTCACACGAACTCTTTTATCTCTCTGTTGAGGAGGAAACAGTGAGAATGGGAATAGTGACGCATTTTGATGAATGCCGATTTGTGTGCAGATGTATGCTTTTGTTATTTGAATATAGACCTCTTTTCGACTAGGTAGACATTTATTGCCGAACATGTGTGTGTATTACTTTAAACGTTGAAACTAACCAGGAATAAGATGGCATCATGTCACCGGTAATTGTAGATAGAAAGCTACTTGCAGGATATTAACGAACAGGGAACCTATCATGTTGCATTCAAGCCCTATTTCTTGATCTGTAATGACCTAAATGATTGATAGGCTGTCATGTTATGTTTTTGTTTTCATTTTAGGAAGGATTGCCATTTTTTCATTCATGTATATAAAGATGCTACTGATCGTTCAGGGAGTAAATGAGTTTGTTATTAGAACTGATATATGTCATCTTTGTTTGCCCCCGAGGACCACACGTTTATTTTCAGACTGAGCCTATTATAGGATAAATGGCAAGACGGTGAAGAGGACGAACGTTAAAGCATTGTCGGAATTCTAAGACGACATTTCCTTAGAAAACAATAATCTTTAATTATCAACTTTTATGTAAGGTGGTAAAATCTTTAAGTCCATCAGTTTCCATGCGATTTAATGCTTTATTTATTATATTTATTTTGAGATAAACGATGCACTCAACAACTTTTCATTTACTCAACGGCGGTCTGGTCTTGGGCTGAAGTCTGGTGAGAGTTGTATTCGAACACCCGTCTTCTTCGTCTATTTGTTGATGGTTTTTCGCTAAAGCGATACTTTAGTTGATTGAACCAAAGCGGGCTCTCTTAGATATTCATGGTTAAAAGTTTCAAATATAAGTTTGAGGGATTGGGAGTTGGGGGGGGGGGCAAATGAAACTCAGTGAGAGTGCACTGGTTTTACTCTTTAGCGATGGATCTATAAAACTTGAAATGGTCGAGGGGGGTAGGTCCCCTGGGCTCTGTGTTCTTGAGTATGGCGTAAAACACCAATCCAATAAACAGATAAATAAATAAAACTTGACAACATAGAAATCGTGTCGGCTCCGGATGTACGCTTTTCCTCTGGTGGATACTGCAATGTTCCACCTAATCCTGTTTAGCGCCGGGGGGGGGGGGGGGAAGTTGTAACGTTTTAATCACTTACATGGGCAGTCAGAATAAAACCCTAACTGAGGAAAATCGGCAGGAGGCAGGATATCACCCGTAACGTGAGACCATTTGCCAACTATCACACTGTCGTCGACGCTCTAGTTTTACTTTCTGTGTTGTAGTCCTTCATAGTTAATAATTGATTACATTAAGAAAGAAACCCTATATCATTGGAGGAACTGCACTTGATATCAAAAACAAATTATACATTTACTGGAAAGAAAATATATCTAGATATGTTTTCCTCAAATGTCAAGGTCTGTCTGCCCTGGCGTCATAGATTATTTTCGTTCAATTAGGCAGAAACAGGAAAGCCTTGTAAGATGCAATATCTCAAGAGCCAACAGGATTGTTTTTTGATGCAATAAAAATAAGTTTCTTAAATTAAACGGTGAATGAGAGATTCATTATTTAGAAATTTTAAAAATTCATCCGGCGAGAAACCACCTTATCTGATGACTCCTCGGCGATCACTGAATTCACCAACTCCACATAGGCTAAATCTGGACATCACACATTGTGATTTTACTCTGCAGTTTCTCTTCAACTTGTTGACGATATATTAATTAGAATTGGTCACCTAATTGATTGCGGTAAGTTAAACACGGGGGGGAGAAAACCGGAGTGTCCGGATTTCAAGTTGAACTACCGACCACTGGCAGGTTTGTGACATACTGAATTGCACATCGTATTGGCAGAAGACCAGTGGTCCTCAACAACGTTAGTCAGCGCAAACTGCCACATGGGCGTCGGCGACCTATTTTGTCACGAAGGCCACAAAATCAGTGGGGATGCGTCAGACGATGAGTTCGCTGCCTGTATTATAAATATAACAGTTACACATCATATGGATAAATTAAAATATTAGTCAGCTCTGCACTACTCAACAGAATGGGGCATGATAAAAATATTGCCTTTTGCAATACAGCTATCTTTGCCTTAAATACGATGGTCCCTCAGGTTTTTGAGCGAAAGGCTACCAAAAATCCTGTCTTAAAACTGCAACGCAGCTTACATGGGATTCGATCTCATTGGTTATCTAGGGGCCAACTGAGTGCGACGCTAACAGCCTTTTTTGTTAATGTGCAAGCGTGAACCCCTTTTATCAATAACATAATGTCGCAAGTTATCACAATGAGTTTTCCCATTCGGTGAATTGTGCCTTCGTAAATCAGCAGGCTGTCGCTAGGTACCTCCTCTCGAATCAGAATTACGTTACAGTTTTCACAGTGTTAATCAAGGCAGTGTCAAAAACAGCAGAGATCGGCAACCTGTGTGGGCACCTGTTCTCGTGGACGCACCTGTGGCTCTGTATAAATTACCGTTCGCGTGCAACTATCGCAGTGGGTGAACGGGCTTTCCATCAGGGTGCAAATGACATTTCGTCGAGATATCTGTGACCCACGAACTCTTCTCATTACGCTACTCGCTGATATACGCACATCTCGGTTCACATGTCATTAAAATCCGTCTGTCACTTGATATGTGTTATCGCTCGATTTTACAGCTGCGTAACGCTTGCGTAAGACATCACTGTCGGCGGTATATTACTCCCCGACAGTTTGCAGTGGCAGGAAAACTGGGCATAACACCCTGTCCGACACCTCATCCATCCCATATCCACCAGGCGGTTGGAAGATGATCTTTTCACGGATCTTGACACCTCTTTCCACATTCCCTGAGGAAAATAGTCGTTAAGGAAGTTTCACGATCAAAACTTTCCGTTATGTCACCAATCGATCCATTTGTTTACCCTAAATCTGCTCATACTATGGTGCCAGGGATTACTTTCTAAACCTTTTACATGAACAGCAACAGTAAAACCTTTAATCAGGTAAACTGATAAGAGACCAGATTTCAACGGTTACTTGTGACCATTTTTCAACTTTGATACTACTGTTGCTGTTCTGGTTTTACTTTCTGTGATGTTTTTATATATATATTAGTATCCGTTTAAGCCAAGGCGGGTGAAATGCAACATACCTCAGCATGGGGAGTGAAACTGTGGCAGCGACCACAGTGAAATAGTTGGCCAATGGCCACATGTTACAGGTTAAATACTGCCTTTCGTCACTTTACCTCAGCTAGGGTTTTATCCTAATTGGTGACGTAAATGCTGATAAAGGCACAACCTAGACATCCACTGTTTGGAATTTAAGAGTGTGCTATCCACTGCTCTCTAATATGTAATGTGGCGTTGTCGATTTGGTGTCGCGAGTTCAACACATTTCTCTTCGGATGTCATGTCTCTCGAACATATCCGGTGAAGGTGTGTTATCCATCGTATTTCTTTTCCATACAATACCACCCTGTTGCTAATATATCAGCAATGATAGGTGTGCTATTCAATGTATTTCGTTAGCATATAATATGGTTCTTGTTTTCAAAATATCTCCAGAGAAGGGCGTGGGGTTAACAATTATATCACCTGTCGCCAGAATGTCGCTCGTAAAAGACATGTTATTATACATAAATCCCATTTATGACGCCATATTCATTTAGCGTTCCGTGAGGGCATTGGGATTAGCTCTGTTGCAGCCCTATTAAATAAGGACGTCTACGGGTATGTATCGAGATGTCGATGATATCTACACGAGGTTGTCTCATGCGCAGTCTGTTGAACTGATTTAGCTAGCTAAGCCCACATCCCATCAATCAACTACCAGACACTGTTGAGTAGAGCTGATCCTTTAGTTGTCCCCCCCGCGGATAGGTTCTAAGAGAAAGCGCCTGTGGTTGGTGATGGATTCTGAACACGGCTTGCACGTATCTTTTATTACCCACCCTTAGTCTGGATTCTATGTCCTCTAATGAGCCACTGTTTTTGTCTAGCTCCTATAGTAACGCACTCGCTTTATTCGCATTGGTAAATGCTACATTCCAAATCAATAGTTTTGAACGGTGACATCCAATGTTTCAGTCGTTTTGGTATGTCAAGCTGACACACAATAGGCGAAAAAGGAATGGTTACCTGACTTCGATTTTGTACGCGGCTCGGAAATGGTCGTGAGATTACGAGTAAAGACAAGACATTAAAGTATTAAAATGCACACTCTACATATAAATATTTACAAACAGTTAAATTACATTTGAATGACTCTATAACTAAGAGCTTATGGAGAATATGTTTTCGGGCAAATTCGCATTCCACAAAGTTCCACCAGGATTGGAATATAATTCCTCTGCCTACGCTTGAGATTATATCTTTAATGTACTTGGCCACATGCTTTTCATCACGGGAGTTGGCGGAATATGAAATCTCCCTGACATCGAAAGAAAAAAAAATGACCAGTAACATGAAAATGCTAACAATAATTTATACTGATAGATGTGTGAAGCTCTACCTGAGAGTTTTCAACTTAAGCGATGGTTAGGGGGGAAAGATTTGAAAAAAAAAGCCGGAATGCATGGAGAAAATCTTCTGCCTGTGGTAAATTAATGACGAACCTTCCCTCGAACAGGCTTGCATGTCATATTGGTGGAATACAAGGGCTCATCATCAAGTGTATGGCTTTGTCCGTCCGTGGGAAGGCCTGCAAGTGGATGATCATTGCCTTCCTCTAAGCTCTGCTATGTTTCCTCCGACACAACGCTGCCCGCCGTCGTATAAGTGAAACATTCTTGAGGACGGCGTAAAAGCTCAATCCGATAAATCAATAAATAGGTACAGGATGGCTGTGCAAACAAAACTAAAATCTCTTAGTGTCACTAAGGCAAGGTGCAAATTTCATGTTAGTGACCGGAATAGAACCGGCATTTCGTGTGTCTACTGGCTGGAGGCCACATGCCTTAACACTGACCCCAGTTCAAACGCACTGTAAAACATGCAGAAACTTCACGGAGTCATGGTGGTAGATTCTGTCATATCGCACTGATGCAGATTCGTGTCTCATTCCACTGTGGATTATTTATTTATTTATTTATTTATTTATTTATTTATTTATATGATTGCTCTTTACACCTTCTCAAGAATATTCCCTTATACGACGTTGGCATCATTATGGTTGGAGAAAACCGGGCAGTTCCCGATTGATACTCAGTACCATCCACAGGATTCCTTCCCACGTGAGACCCACGAGAGGAAGCCAGTCACACCTAGACTTGACCTCAGAGCCACATTCCACTATGATACATATAGTTTCACGATGATAAAATGATCATTTGATATCACCATGCCTATTATACTGATACTTTGTTGTCCTATCAGCATGCGAAAGGGGATCGATGATTTGGCTCCTCAATTTCTAACAATGGGCCCTAAAGGTGGTTCTTTACTGTCCAGACAGGCCATAACGAGGACTTTATAGTAGTGTCCCATTTCACTTGTGAGCATTCACTTGGTCGATCCTCACAAGTTTTATACATGTTCCGTCATACTGTTTCTCTCTGGGGTAGATTTTTCACCTAGTTTTTCCACTCCTAGGTCGATCTCAGATCTTATCGTTTCGCTCTGGGGCAGATCTCCCAGCTTATTGTTTTTGTGGTCGATCTACCATATTCGTCTTATTGCCTCTTTCTGGGGCCAATCTCCCATCTTATTGTTCCTCACTTGAGCAACCTGTCATCTTATGGTTCCACTCTTCGATCAATCTCCCATCTTATTGTTCCTCTCTTGTGTAACCTCGCATCTTATGCGACCTCCCTGGGATCGATCTCCCATCTTATTTATCTTCTTGAACAACCTCAAATCTGAACGTTCCTCTCTGGGGCCGACCTCCCATCTTATTTTTTCTTCCTGGGGCCAATCTCACACCTTATTTTTCCTCCCTTGAACAACCTCACGCCTTATCGTTCCTCTCTGGGGTCGATCTCCCACATTCTTGTTTCTCTATGGATCTTCATGGTTTTATTCTGTGGCGTACATCCCAAATTGCATTACAATGGGGCCAATCTTCAAGTTATTCTACCTCTCTTAAGCCAAACTTGCATTCATTAAACTCACCGAGATACTATGGGTTAAAAATTCATTGAATATGGCGTGACACACCAATCAGATAATTCCATCAATCAACCAAGACACCAGAAGCTGAACAGTGGTAGACAAACAGTTTTTCGTTGACTACATAAGCCACTAATATATTTAAAGCGCCATTTTCATACCAGTTACACTTTTACTGACATAGATATAGACCCACTTTATGCGTGGTAATTTGAGCTCTGTGGTGTGTACTCAAGATAACTGTGCCTTGTGATTTAGGTATAAATTGCTAAAATCAAGTGCTAGAGGCGTTATTTTTTCATCGGAAATACCCGAACTGTTAAAGGGGTAGCGGAAACAAAGCTTTCGTGTGGAAGGACACTTGGGATTTGTTATTACCTCGTTCAAACTAATGGTTATTATCTCTGTCAGACTGATAAATCATACTCCAAAACGTTTTGCATTTGGCCTGGGATCAATCGAGTTCTAAGCCTTGTGTGAGTGTGGCGGATTTGCTACGCATACACTCCTCAAAATCGCATACAACATGTTCCCACGGTATGGAGCAGAGGATATCTGGGCAGAAATGCTCTGTCCCATGATTCTCCATAATTCATGTTTCGCAGCGTGATTCGAGCCACCTGGGTTAACCAGCCTTGGCTTCCTTCTACCAACATGCATTTTGTATGATGTCAGATACCAAAGAGTGATTGAATTCATTTGATAATAACTGAGCCTGTCTTACCCCATATGGAGACCGTCCTATATTTGCAGTAGCTCTGCGGGCTCTGTTACATATTTGCCTGTTCAACTGAGAGTGTAGTCGGCGTATTGTCATCAGGAACTTTTTCCACTGGCGCCATGAACAACATGTGTGAACAGTGTTTCCAGAGCTTCCTTTGTTACAACTGCTTATGGCAATGCATTTGCGGGGATCCACGGAAAGTCGTGGAACGGTAGTTTATGGATTACTGTCGTCATAGATTTCTATTACCATCTATACGACCTTAGCCATGAATCATTTTCCGAAGGCGAATAGAACATAAACGGACAGATTAAGTACGTCTATGCACGAAAATTTGGTCTCACGAGGCCCTGCTTCCAACTCATATCGTCTTGGTTGATAAGGAACATGCTGACCCTATCCGTTCGCGCCAAACGTATGTTGTTTAAACATGATGACTTGATGCCTATTACCATCAATGCTTCTGCCAGTTCAGTAACTTTTAACCCACGCACGGTGAAATATTACTATTTCCTAAGCTATATCGTCATGGTCGTGTATGCTCATTCATAAATCCAAAACGTCCTCACTTATGAAATGTTATTGGTACACTCGCTGATTTGAGACAGATACATGAGCTCGTTATTTTGGACAACGGTGCTTACAACAATGGGATTTTATAAACACGTCTTTCTGGTTCACCGACAGGCGTATTGGACATAACTCATTGGTAAATGATGCTACCTCAGACACAGGACACAAAGAGTGAATGTTTAATAATGGTCTGGCACAGGACAGTTGTGATTTCTCCCGCTCTGATTGTTAGCGAAGCCAGTTAGCGTTCTACAGCCCTCATGCATGGTGCAGCTTGAACAGTCTTGGTTTTTGGTGACGACCGCTTCTCCTACAATCCGTAAATCATACGTCAGTATCGTGTCAAAAGTAAATGGTTTACTCCAGGCACTCCGGTTATCTCTAACAATTCCCAACAGACCGCCGTAGTATAAATAGTAAATTACTGAGATGTTGTTACACAACAGATAAATAAATGAATTCAAACAACGTCATGATGCACTAACAATCACGGGGATATACTGCCGGCTTAAAAATGTCTCCCCTTTCCCGTTTCCTCCTGCCATAATTGTGGTGCAAGGCGTAAAACACCAATAAAATAAATAAATAAATAAATAAATAATAAATAAATAAAACATGTCGGGCCGACTCTTTTGTTCTTTTCTGCAATAGTCACTTGTAAATATGTACCCAGCACCGCAGTGTAAGAGTAGGAAATGATGTCTTTTTACATAACCTAGAATCGGCTTGTGGTGGTGTGACATACTGAGTGATCGCTAAAATTGCGTCCGTCACTTTGGAGAGAAGGTTTGTTCTTAAAGATACCTTTCAAATGATAAATGTGACTTTTCTTCAAATATCACTAGGCTGAAATGTAGATGAAAGTTTGCAGTGACGCCATATGTGGATTAGGCGTCAATGACTGCACACTTTGACGACACGGGTGCGCCTGTGAGACAATCCTATAAATTAAACCGCACCTTCACGCTACTGCCACTTGGATTTTCATTTGGCACCTGTTTCATGAAGTCATCTAAACGCTATCGGCACTAGACATTTCAGCTGGCACCTGTTTAATGATGTCACCTACACCCTATGGCAACTTGACTTTTTAAGTGGCACATGTTTCATGGAGTCACTTACACGCTATCGCCACTTTTCCACTGGTACCTGTTTCGTGAAGTCACCTCCACACAAATGAAAAATGTTACTTTCTTCAAATGTATATGAAAGTTTACACTGATACCATATGTTGACTAGGTGTTATGACTGCACAGTTTCACGTTACGGATGTGCCTGTGAGACAAAATTAAACCACACCCGTTTCATGAAGTCACCTTTACATTACTGCCACTTGATTTTTTAACTGGCACCTGTTTGATGAAGTCACCTACACTCTGTCACCACCTGACTTTTCAACTGGCACCTCTTTCATAAATTCACGTACTATTCTATTCCCATCTCAACTGACACCTGTTTCATGACGTCACCTAGACGCTAACGCCACTTGACTTTTCAACTGGCACATGTTTCATGGAGAAAACCTAGAAGCTATCGCCACATTTCAACTGGTACCTGTTTCGTGAAGTCACCTACACACCATCGCCATATTTTAACTGGTAGCTCTTTCAAGGAGTCACCTGTACGTTAAGTGTTTGATTAAGTCACCTTCACGCTATCTCCACCTGACTTTTCAACTGGCACCTCTGTTATAAAGTCACATACACTCTACTCCCACTTCACATCTCAACTGACATCTGTTTCATGAAGTCACCTAGACGCTAACGCCACTTGACTTTTCGGCAGGCACATGTGTCATGGAGTCACCTACATGCTGTCGTCAGTTTTCAGCTGGTACCTGTTTCGTGAAATCATCTACACGCTATCGCCACATTTTAACTGATACCAGTTAGAAGGAGTCACCTGTTCGGTATCGCCACTTGAATGTCCCTTTAAACCAGACTAGGTTGCCATCTGCCAGGCCATTGTTTATTCCTAACGTCAATAAATATTCCGTTTTAAATACCTTTAAATGATAAATGTGACCTTTTTTCAAATGCAGATGAAAGTTTGCAGTGATACCATGTATGGATTAGGCGTTAATGATTGCACAGTTTGACGACACCGTTGCTCCTGTGAGACAGCCCTATAAAACCACACCCGTTTCATGAAGTCATGCTATCGCCACATTTCAACTGGCACCTATTTCATGACGTCACTAACACGCTACGGTCTCTTGAATATTCCTTTAAACAAGACTAGGTTGCCATATGCTAGGGGACTTTTTATCCCTAAAATTACAGAGTGTTTCATTTTAAATGCATATATTCTAAATCAACCATCTGCTGTGAAATTAAGTTTTTACCATACATATCACTAAATAGTGACACTAGAAATGGGCAAAGAATAAACGCTGTATGCTATATGTTTTATTCATGATGGGTGTTCTGACCAACTTCTCAGGGAGATAAATATCCATGCCCCCCCCCCACTTCACAGCTGTGCACTTAATACATGCATAAGTTGTGACCGACCAGAGTAAGCGTGAAGTTATTGCTGCCACAGGAAAATTAAAAGATATTATGGAACAGTCCACGTAATGTAAACGACATGTGCTACGCACTTTATACAACCTGTTAATCTACCTTATATCTACGTGCCTTTAAATATGTCACCGTCTTTGTTGTTGTTTTTTGTTGTTGTTGTTGTTGTTTTTTTGTTTTTGACTTGTTTTTCTTTCCTTTTTGCCTGAAAAAGTACTCAAAACCCAGTTACCGAAAAGACAACTTTGAATGAATTTTCTAATTTGCATGCATGATTTATTGGAGACCAAACACCTTCTGTGATATGTTTTATTCTTCATTCTTCTACATAGTGTCTTACTTCACACCAATCCCTAATTATGGAACGCTCATTTAATATTTCATAGTTTATAGGTGTTAATCCATGCATATTTTGGCCAAGCATCCACACGAAATGGCGAAATTCAGCATGGTTCTTCTTGTAGGAAGTTCAAAGTGACTGGGTCTTGCGTGTCCTAGAGGCACACATTCGTTGTATCGATCCCAGTCAACCTTGGCCTATAAAGCACCGCTTCTACTCAACAGAGGGGGAAAATCATCCGCCATTGTGTTCCACGACACGGTATTAAACACGAAAAAGTCTCAGAGTGTGATGAGAGAGAGACAAGGGCTTTTGTCGCCTACAGGTAGACGGGTTTAGAGTTTAGTTTTTAACCGGATGATGGCTACAACAATAAAATCAGTAATCTTGGTTCTTCAGTAGTTCAAGAACTTATTCGCCTGCCGTCAGAAATATTCCACAGATTTTGATGACTTTAAGGCGACAAAATCGGCAATTTGGGTGCTTCAGTGGTTAAACCCAGAACTGGTTTACCTCGCTGCCGGTGTGCTGCGAGAAGTTTGAATGACGTTAATACAATAAAATCTGCAATACTGGTTCTCACCAGATAGACCAAGAACAGACCGGTCCGATGTCAGCCTATTGTGACAGGCTGGGGAGCTTTCCATGTTTCTGTCGGATTTCAAGCCTGTATTGATTCATTTGTTTATTTAATTGATTGTTGTTTTACGCCGTACTCAAGAATATTTCACTTATACAACACGGCCAGCATTATGGCTGGACTTGAAGTCACACCGAGGGCATTGATGACAGTCACTTGGGTTATTACGCCGCGCTTTCGCACAAACACCCTCGGCCACGGAGGACCCCAGTCTTCCTTTGGGACGATAAGATAGTGTAAGTTGAAGTTTTTGAAAGTCACGTTACAAAGAAAGAAAGGAGAGTAAACACATATACAAAGATTTTTCATTGAATCCACATTTAAAGGTTGAAATTAGTAGATTGAAGGAGCATGCTGACTCCTAACAGGCCCTAGCAGGGACACATGAAGCCTGCGTGCACACAAAAAGCGTAACCTAACACTTGACGTCGGATGTTACTTCGCAGCGGAGAATTATGAAGTTTACCTCAGATCCAGTTTCCGATCCATAATAGGTAAATTGGTGCAAGTATAAGTCACAAGTGAATCAAACTTTGGTAGCATATATCTACGTCTGATGTTAGCTAAGGCATTGTAGCAGGCCACAAAAGGACGAGGAGTTGTTATCAGTGAAAATTTTTCTGCCACTGGAGCAAATTCATGAGTAATGGGATGTCTTGTATGGGATACAAAAAAGATGAAGCAGAAATCTTGCGGTTTACAAACAGTTTTCAGTATTTTCTCCTCAAACGTCTCTTCGACATGGCGTCGTGTGGTGAATAATGATTCGTTCAGGGTCACGTTTCAGCTTTTCATTGCGAACAGCCCCTTTGCGGCAAATGATTCTTCATTGCAGATTACAGATTTGCTACGGAATAGAAACTAGGATGATAGATCGCGTGTGGTGCACCGGTGCACAAAGGTGATTGTGGTTGGTTTCATTTTCATACCGATGTTTTATGCCTGCCTATAGGGAGCTATTGTTTGACCAAACTTGTGGCAGCACAAAAGCCGTGGTTACAGAGCATAAAACTCGAGCACTTTTCCTTTTTCGATGTGACCAGAAATCGATGTGCGTATCAGTATTATGATTATTTTTAACAATACAGCGTAACAAACCTGATGTGATAACACATTTGATCGGGCTCAAGTTTGTGGGTCAGTTCTTGATTTTAGCTTCTTAAAGGGTACGTAATGGAAGTACGTATACTGGTTGAAGAGAAGAAAAATTGTTATCTCAGATAGTGCGGCAGCTTATGGTTGTCTGGAGAAGGTTCTTCTTCGATAGAACCGACATACGTATACCTGAAATCGCGCTCCTTGACTGCCTTTTGTGATTTTACCGTTTGTGATGTTAAAATTCGTGGCAACAAATCTATTTTTGGCGCGATTTCTAGTCTTATGGTAGCAAGTTTCAGTTTTCATTGTGACGTGCAGCCATTTAATAACAAGAATCTATCATTCAATCTATGAGCTCAATCTATGTTAAGAATAATTTGCTCTGTAGCTTCGAGTCTGCGATAGCTCAAATTCGCTCTGTTGTATGCTTGAGCTTTGTAGTAAGTAGTGATTGTTAACATTGGAGATTGTGGTAACTAGTACTTGCTCTCTTGTGTCCATTGAGCCTATGGTGACTGGTATTTGCTCTATTGTGGACGTTCAGCCTATGGTAAGTAGTATTTGTTCTTTTGTGGCCTTTGAGTCTGTGGAAACTACATGTGGTATTTGTTCTCTGGAGACCTTTGAACCTATAGTAATTAGTATTTGTTCTCTTGTGGCATTTGAGCCTGTGGTAATTACATGTGATATTTGTTCTCTGAGACCTTTGGACCTGTTGTAACTAGTATTTGTTCACTCGTGACCTTTGAGCTTGTGGTAACCACATGTGGGATTTGTTCTCTTGAGAACTTTGGGCCTGTTGTAACTAGTATTTGTTCACTTGTGACCTTGGAGCCTGTGGTAACATGTATCTACGCGTTGTATGAGCTTATATACCACTGGTAACAGGCACTTATGCGATCCTGTGCTGTGCGCTGTGAGACCTTGGAGCCAGTGAGACAAAAATATCTGTTCTTTGTAACATCTTGGGCCTTGCGATAACCGGGATCGCCATTCCCAAAAATTTGAACGCCTTCCCAATTTTTATATTTTACAAATTTTCTCAGTTCTTTGGTGGTTTGTGTTATTTTTGTCGTGTTTGGAAACTGATTTTGCGATTAGTTACGGCTTTTTGGTTGACGGCTGGTATGCGAATGTCGGTTTCGACGCCGAGGTTGCACCGAAATCTTCTTAACATTCAATGCAGGTTTGATATTACTACAACTTACTATAAATCCAGGTCACTGCTAAGTGCCTTGTGACTCCAATACTTAAAATTGAGGAAAACAAATGTATTCCCAGTATTCATAGAATTCACATTGAAGCTAGCCTTATAAGTTAGCAGCAAGGCGCAGTACTTTTTTGTCTGCCATTGATTCAGTTGGTAGCTTCTACATGAATCAGTAAAAATCTTCATGCGACTTAAATGTCACAAAGAGGATAGCTGATGCTGATTTATTTTTGTTGAGTTTTTTCTTCTCATGAAGTGAAAGATGACTGGAATGATGTGTTGACTTTTTGACGTTAATGGCCATATTTCAACTGAACGGATCAAACGATCTGACATTGGCATGATCAGCACAGGGGGTTCCAAATAACTTAGCAGATTGCATTGGTAAACGAAATCCTTCAGACAATCAATAAGATCAGCTTGTAGTGCCTCAAATCAAGCCCTTGATTTAATCTGAGTTAAGTGAAAACTATTGGCTGGTTTCAAACGTATACATATAACTACATGCTATGAGGAGTTGGAGTGTGAGAGGAAGAGTTCGCACCAAAGAAATGATGACAAACATATCTGTGTCCACATTCGGCTATTGCATGTGACAGGGCTCATGGAACGGGGCATATTCGTAGCCCGATTTTGTGGAAGTGGTGGTCAAATACTAGTATATCATGTAAGAAAACAATTCTAAAACGTAATTTTTGGCTTCCACAAGCAGTTCTGAGGGAGGATGGCGTTGGTTTTGTTGTTTTTCTTCTTCCTTCTCATCTTCTCCTTGTGGATGGTGTTAATCATGTTCTTTATGAACAGATGATGCTTTTTCCAAACGCACATGCGTCACAGCTTGTGACTGCATATCAGTTGCTCTCTTGTTTTTGTCTCTCTTTTCTTTTTTTTCTTTTTTTTTTTTTAAAGCACTTTCAGTAAATCATCATTACCTATGTTGCAAAAGTGTAATGTGTTTGTCAAAGTTTGCCTCGAAAGGAACTCTGTAGAGCGCGTTTACGTGCCTGGTTTTAAGTCGGGTACTTAAAGCTTTGTCTGCCAGCGTTAAAAAATCTTTCTGTGCCTTTCAGCACAGCGTCGTATGTCAATTTAAAAGCACTTCAGATAGATTGGAGCGGAGTTTGGCCGTCCAAGGACGTATAGCATTTTATCATTAGAGTAGAAGATGTTCTTGTTGTAGTAGTTAAAATTTAAAGACTATTAAGAGCGTGTAAGACCGATCCGAAGCCAGCAGGCGTCACTCTGAGTTTTCGTCAGGCCACGCATCGAGGTGGTAATAGCCATGACATCGTCTGCATGTCTTATGTTATAACATGTCATAGTTTGTAGACATGTGAAGCACATTTAAGGGTAAAAAAAATGATAGTTAAAAGTAAGCATGTACAAATCTGATATATATATATACATATATATTATGAGGAAGAAAACACAAGAAATATGTGTTACAAATTGAAAGTAGTGCAATAGTAATTCACATAAAAGCTAAGTCACCCACTAGATTGCATGATCAAAATAAAGTGTTGAAATGCGAAAATGATACAAAACGACCAGACAAACCACTTTTCGGATTTCTGATTAATATTGTTCTTTCCATTTAACTACAAAAGTACCAAAAAAACTTGCTCTGAGTTTAAGTGTTTCAAACATGATAAACCTCAAATTCTTGCCCAAGAAAACAACTATTTTATGCCCATCGCCATAATGGCAGTCAGAAATCTGATTATATGTTCTTATGGCCTCATGGGGCAGCATAATACCCCACTCTCTTACAGGTGGCAAAATTTCTAATTGCTCAGATTTCTACCATGTGTTTGAAATACGAATTGACGGAACTGCAGGTCTTGATAAATCTGTAATATAACTTCTTTTGTGAGGAGATATAATGGCATATGAACCATAACTGTGCTTTCAGCAGAAGTCCTCGTCTCCTCTCCTCATGTACATGCCTCCAGTTTAATAACATGCCATGAATAGAATTGCCATTGATACTGTCACAGAAGCGGAAATCTCCTAGGTATTTACAGATATAGAACTTTACCCTGCTAGTATGTATACGCGGTCCATTTACTACGTGAATAATTGTGATTAAAGGTAAAATAATATAGGTGATGAAGACTCTAAGAGAAGTGAACATTCTTTGGCATCAGATTCTGGTAGAGCCTTTCTTTGCGTTGTAATGCCGAAGAAATTGTATTTGACACGTCTCCTTGTCAAGGAAATGGTATGAAATTAAAACACTTTGACATCAATGAAGGAACAGATTTTCGTATAAATAATAATATGCATGCTACGTTATTTTTGCAAGTGTGTGTGTCGCACGATATTATCACGTTTTGTCTACAGGTACATTTGAAAAACACATGACCAATGGTTTGCCAAAGATCTTTGATTTAAAGTCACGCCATCAATAGCACTGTAGTAATTTTTTTCAATAATGAGCTCCTTTACTGTTTTGTTTCAGTCAAAAACTTCACCCACGCAAACGATATACTTAGTAACGTGTGATTAGCTGTGTTTTTTCTAGTTGTCTGCGAATGATTGGTTTGCTTTGACTGAGAATCTCAACACGGGGAAGAATCACGCTATGAGAAAATTGCACCTACGCTCGTCTGACGCTCGTCCTAGGTAGAACTTATGAAGCAAGAAGCAGGCCAAAAAGGAACACATCGTCTTTTAGCAGCCAAGGATGGTTTCTTCTTTCTACCTGCTTGACAACGCTCTCCACTACACCCCCATTGCACAACAATCTATCACCAGCATCTCAGATCACGCGTATGTACCCGCTGGACAGAAAGACGACATTATTAAAGGCGCATCTGACCCAAAGTTCCAGCCATTCTTGACTGGAACTGGGATCTTGTATAACACCATACAAGCCTTGTTGGAGCTAAGGGCGCAATCATAGCGACATGAGCTCGACTACCCAATTATCACCTCCTGTTGGTCCCCTCTAGTGGTCAGTGATTTTTAGGCGCTGTGTTCGTTTCCTCTTAACCGAGCGATGACCGTGAGAGCAAGACCTCTCTCTCCGTCACATCTTTGAATTCTGTCATCACCATCAGGAACCTTCTGCTTTCCAGTCATGTCCCTTGTTGACCTAACGCATAATTAGTTCACATTTTTTCTACTCTGACCACTCTTTTACCTCAGCAGATGAGAGGGCGCGCCAATCCTATATCATAATTAGTGATCGCTAGCAAAGGACACCATCAAGCACGCTGTTGATGGTGAGGTCCACACAGGTTAAATGGAGACAATCCATGTTTATTATTAGCTACACGATGCGGTGAACATTTATTTATGTCATTACAATGCCAGGTTAATAAGAGCAGAGTGACGCATCGCCCCGTTTCGGAGGAAGGCATCCTCTGAAAATACCCTTAATATTATCAGGGGGAGCAATTTTCAATATGGTGTATAAACTCTATACATGAGACACGGACAGTCAGACTGGCTGACTGGCAAGTCAGATAGGTCTGCATTCCTTTCATGGGCCCTAATTTCAATCTTGTACAGCAGTTTAAATAATATTAATGCAATAATGTGGATTTGGCCAGATTTTTATATTATAGGGTTTTCTATTGGTAATTTTCGTGTATTTGTTTTCTGTCTCTACCATGTCTGTCGTGTTAATCTGGAGAGAATACGCAGTCTCCAAGATACCCAGATCAACGGAGTTAAAACTTTTGAAACCGGGCCGAAAATGTCCAAATCATAATTGTGCTTTCTTTGAATGGCATGCCCTCACCTTCTCTCTGTTGTCCTCTCTATTTTTTGCACTCTCCGTGGTGAACAGAGTGTTTTCTTCTTAATTCAGACTATTTTTTTCCAAGGTCTTTTGAGCCGAAAGACTCCATTTCACGGGCCATTTCGTCCTTCAAAACCTTTTTATTCCTGGTAAATTACAAGAGATTGGTTTCAGGAATGATTCATGTTCTGAGAATTTCCACAGTGGCAACAGAGACGTCCCGTCACATTAGCTCTTCCTTACTGAAACCGTATTCTGCTTTCAGGCGCTTGGCATGTAACCGTCGACTCTCATAAACTCAGGGCAGGTCGACTCGTATTAAGTGGCCTGTGCCCGTGTGAGATCATACTGAACCAATAACTCGGCCCTGTTCAGCCTCGGTCCGATACCACACGCAACCACTTTGCATTCTGCCATTGGTTTCAGAGATGGGTTACTTCAAATATTGTCGCAGCGGCCTTTTAATCTAGGGTTTCATTAACTGAAGAGTGTCAGGCAACCATCTAGTCCGGGCAGGTAATGCTACAGACTGTAAGGCTCCAGGCCGGCGGCTATAATTAGAATAAAACAGGAGTAAATACACGAGAGAGACAGGCAGGGACGAATCGTGTTTTGAAAACTTGACAATACCATCCCTCAAAAAAGAATGAACATTTAGCCAGCAAAGCAATCTGAACAAAGGTCAACTTGCCGTTTAATATTCTTTATTAGTTGCAATGCTTTCATTTCATGTAACTCAGTTCCCTTTTAGGAAGAGCCTCAGGTTTATGGGTGTATGGGGTTAGTGACCAGAATAAACCCATGCATTTTGCTAAATACTAGAACAACCAGTATTCGATATTAACATTCAGCTTGAATCCAAAACTTAGCTTGAGGAATGTAAAGAAACAATCCGCGTGGAACTGGAAGTCTATTCTGTACGAAACCCCGATAGCAAATCTTGGTTATTGAACTGTAGCGACAGGTTAAGAGAAATCACAACTGCGCTTTGGACATTATCCGAAGAGACGGTGGGTGTATGGCTTCCTTAAGGCCTTGAGGTTGAGGGTTCGATTGTATTGAGAAGAGACTCGAAGTCTTTTTATTGATAGTCGGTCTCGTGGATTTCTTTCTGGGGTTTCACACCTGAGCAAATAACACTGTGGCCGTATAGGTTTAGTGATGAATAATTCTGCTTCAGTAAAGAAACAAGACGACATCTGATTAATTCAGTCTTTCTGTTCTTCATCCTGTACTTCCAGGGCACAAAGTTTGATGGGTATAATATAATTATAGGTATTAGTGTTAATGGGTATGCGTTAGTATCATACTTGCTTTACATTTTCATTTTTAAGGTATCTGCTTTTTAAAAACCGACACTTTTGCCTCGTCTACTAATTTTCGGGATAAAAAGGTTGCATTTACGTGTGGGTGCATGATGTGGAAATGATTACATAATCATTAACAGTAATATTCAAACTCACAATGTTTGTTTAAATACTTTTTTCATACATATATTCATTACCGGAAGAGAAAGTTTGGAATCAATAATATCTAAGAATACCTCTTTGGAGGTCTTGAAGAAGAGGCATTTTTATCTAAAGACAATGTAAAATCCAAGACACACAGGTGCCAAAGCAGCCTGAGCGCTCTAACGCGGCTATATTGAGACCACTGGCATTGATGCTGTTGTTTTTTTCCGTGTCACCAATGAAGTTCGATAGTGTTCCAGTACCCATATACCTGACCACCTTCTTGCAAAAAACATTTAATTCAATGAGAATACAACTCTGTGCACTTAAATGGTTATATTCCTGTAATGCTTGAGCTATGTACTTTGGATTTACTTTATTCGAACTTTTGGCAGTACAAAGCTGCTTGCCAGAATACCAATACCAATCTCGGTGTCACGATATTTCACTACCAAATAGATTATGGTGGAACCTGTAACAACTGAAGCAGAATTATTCATCACTAAACCTATACAGCCACAGTATTATTTGCTCAGGTGTGAAACCCCAGAAAGAAATCCACGAGACCGACTATCAATAAAAAGACTTCGAGTCTCTTCTCAATACAATCGAACCTTCAACCTCAAGGCCTTAAGGAAGCCATACACCCACCGTCTCTTCGGATAATGTCCAAAGCGCAGTTGTGATTTCTCTTAACCTGTCGCTACAGTTCAATAACCAAGATTTGCTATCGGGGTTTCGTACAGAATAGACTTCCAGTTCCATGCGAATTTCCGCGGGAAAAACAGATTATTCGCTAGTTACGACCCTGTCTGCCAGCCCGCTCACACCGTTAAATCAGAGAATCCCTGCTAAGCCTTAGATGGAGACAATCATAACTCAGCATTTGTCTAACAAGTTCCATGACCCTGTAATAGGGTGAGGCATTAGTAGAATTGAACTGACTGGGGTTAATGGCGTCACTGTGTGATATATTGTTACGGGGTCAGGAGTCGGTTAACCTTACAGAGATGGAATAGCTGTATTAGAGGCAAAGAAAAAAAGGCAACCGTCAGGCGAATATGACAGAATGGATTTGTGGAGATGAACGAGAAGAGAACCTTCACTGTGTCGTGTATTTTTTAAAATCTTTCCTTTTTTCTGTTTTTTTCTTTCTGTTATTAATGTTCAGTACGTTTAAAAACATGACAGTACTGAAAAAGTGTTGAAAGTATCACTTATTATTATATCAAAAAACATTTAAAGTTCATGTGCCACTTGCAAATACTTTAAGTCCCCGTAATAGAAAAATGCAAAACAGATTAAGGGATTTGCATGTAAGTGCTTGAAAACAGCATAAATGGCGATCCCTGGGCAAAGTCCATATATAAGGTACACAGTTGTGAATGCTTTTCCAATTTTTATGAAGATGTGGAGTGAACAGCTGACATCTTATAAGGCAACCTATACATACTGTGTATAAAAATCAAACTATTGTGACAGTCATGTTTTGGAAATGGAAAAATTTCCGACTTAAGAGAAATTAAAGGTGGGTCTAAAACACCCAAGGCATATCCCTATTTGCCCGAATATGTTAAATATAGGCAATCTACACGTACCAGTTTTATTTAGGAGGCTGTTATTGGTACTTGTATGTGACTACTGCAAGGCTGGATTACTGTGGGTTCCTAGCTATCGTTGCCACTTCTGCTGATCTTTATATCAAGCAAATTGAGGAGCTCTTTGTCTGATTAGGCCGAGAAAGCGATCTTCAAACCCAAAAGTTTCGAAAGTTCTGCCGGCGCTATTGAAATGCCGGGTTGAATACCAATGCCAAGGAAGGCTACTGTGCGTGCTCGTCCATTTATCATGTACCGAGCACGACTAGTCTTATATAACACGGTATTTTAATCTTGAGGAATTGTGCAATCTGACATATTAAATATCATAGAAGAACTATTTGAGCGTGAAACTGCCAAAACTTTCAAAGAAAGCAATCCATAACGCTGAAGAGGCTAAGCTAATATCACCGCGTCCTCCTTTGCGCTCCTCCAAGAGTCTTTGCTTTAGTAGGCGACGTTTAATGCATCAACGTTACCCTTTGGTGACCTTTGCACCCTTTTTCGCAATTGAAGTGAAAGATATATTTTATTGGCAGCATTTTCCGTAACATGTGAATGTAACAGTAAATATTAGTGAATGGGCATATAGTCGGGTGGAAAGGGCCTCACGGGAGATGGACCAGAGGGTTTCAGCTGAATGAATGATTATGGCTTAACGCCACATCGGCAATATCTCAGCCATATCGTGGCGAGTTTCAGCTGAAGCCGTAAGTTGAACAGTTTTATCATCACAGCTCTCAGCAAAAACGTTAAGGCATTTTAAATGCAATCAACGTTTCCTTTCTGTCCGCTCGCCTTATCTCATATTAGCAGAGCTCTTGTTACTCTGTAGGCTGTTTAGTGTATGAATGAAGTATTCAACACAGCGTCTATAAGCCATTGAATTAAGCCGGATTGCCAACAACTTGTATTCTGTGAGGTGTTAGAAAAGTGTATACTCAAATATTGCCGTTCACTGGAGTGGAAATGGCTTTAGACGGCTGGTAATAAATCTATTCACTTACAAACAATGTAATTATCCGACAATACCAGTCGTCAGGTCGATGCGTTTTATACAGACATATATAGTATAATCCAAAGCTTGCCATTGCCTCTAGGCCGGCTCAAGTGTATTATTGCTGTTGAGAATTGATTGATTTATTTTTCTATTTTCTTCTTCCGAATAGACAGATATAATCACATTCTTTCATTTTAAGAATTACTTAAATAGAAGGTTACTTTTATCGATTTTTATCTACGCAAGAAGAGAAAAAAATCCTAATGCCCAAATTCGCGTTAGAGATATTATACTAGAAAACTTAATAAAAGAGTTAGGGATAATTACTTTCATCTTCAATGTCAATCACGTCAATTTTATTGCCCGGAACTGCATCGTTTGTTTATGGTAATCAAATTGCTGTCATCAATTTTGATTTGTTTGGACTGAGAAGAAGCACATAGTTTATTATCTGAACAGAGAGCTGTAAAAAATCAAAAGAGGACTGAAAAGAAATTTTAATAACTGATTTGCCCTTGAATTTCCCCTACGGCGCACACATATAGTATCGGCGAAAGAACCTAGATACATTCGTGTGATGTCATTTCTCTTAGCACACATATATTTAGAATCGCTAGTATGCATGACAACTTAGTAACAAAGTCGTTGAGGGTTTAGATATAAGATATTTACAGTGTATACACTGTCACATGTATTCTTATATCGCTCATCAAGGCTGTCAACAACCACAAACAAGGCCTATTTCAATAAAATCCCGTCCTTACGTAATCATGCAAAGAACGATCATTTTACGGAATGAAACAACTGTAAAAATTACTATGAAGTGTCGTGGAGTCTTTCTTTTCAGTGATGCATGAACAATGGGTGATTAGGGCTTAAAGTCACTTTGGTAATACAGGAGATTCGTCTCATGAGAAGATTCATAAAGAAAGTCTAACCCAAAATTTCTCAGAAATTTCCCAAAACTCAGTGCACTATATATACATTCGTTTTAATATGCTTTCACCTGGACTTGTTCTAAATAGAAACACGCGTTTGTCCAGGAAGTTTACTATAGTGTGCTTGTAAAGTTATAGGACACTTTGGCGTTTACATCGGGTACACATGTGCTATCTAAATCTGGTTTTAGATATAGGGTTACATTTGGGCATTGTATTTAATACCACATTTAGATTGGAGATGAGAGGATCTTTAGCAAAGCGTCGACCAGCAGTCACTTTAAAAGATATTAAATTTTTCTGGTAATTTACAGCAGAAAAAAGTCATGAGTAACAGTAATGACAGAAATACGTTGCTTGGGTTCGAAGACGCGGAGATATTGAGGTGTAGCACGCCATGTTACCATTACGCTATATTTCTGTGTGCATAATCAGTGCCTGATAAAGAGTAGTTTCAATAGCGGATGTAATTTCCATAGAGAAACCAATAGCTATAAAACCGCAAAAATCCTGACGTTGACATGTTAATAAGAATTCTTATCCGCGTCGCCAGGACTTGACTGACAGATGTTCAATGGAAATGTCGTATGTCTTCCGCAGGATACAGCGATATGGTGGCAATTCCTTATTGAGTGTATTATTCTATGTATGTCCGTGGTATTACATATGTGTTTGTTCTACCCACTGTCATATCTGAGATTACAAAGTAAACGTAGTAGAATATAACCATGACTCCAATAAAGGGGTTGGCCGATTTGGTATTTCGTCTTCAGGATACCATAAATATGATCCAGTAATGGTCTTTTCTGAGTTGATGAACCATTACAGGCACCTTTCTATATACAAAGTAAGAAAAATGAGTCTGCAATCCGTTAAATCGCCAGCAAGGAAGACTTTTCTCTCCATTTAGCAATCTTTGCTAGAAAAATAAATTGCGTTTTGTCAGGCGTACACATCGCGAATGGAACTAGAAATGATTATCCTAGAGATCTTGCTTCTTTTGGGTTTGGACTCTAGTTTGGGGAGTCGTTAGTCCCGGTGTCTTTCTCCTCTAGTAGACAAGGCGGGAGAAAGGTCGCTAAGTCTATTACGCACAGGCAACGAAGGTCAGTGGCGAAAGCGGCGAGCCGTGGGCTTCGTCGACATTTAGCATCAGGGCAATTCCCCAAAGATGTCCTTGTTCCATTCTTACCCGATCTGGGCCAGTCAAGTGATGGTAATTATTTAATTAAATGACAGTAAGACTTCCTCAAACCACTGAAATATCCCAATTCTTCTCTTATATCTTCAAGCACATAATTTCATTACCTATACCAGTGACTAATGCTAGACACAGCAGATGAGAAATTGCTTTGAGCATTGATTTTGTTTATGGAAAAGATGGTCTTGCTATCCTTGTTTTTACCAAAGTATTTTATGGGGGTACAAACTTTCATCATTTCCGCGTGAGTAGACCTTCCGTGTGAGCAGTTTTATCTTAAATACTATAAGAACTTTATCAGAACGTTTTTTCTAATGCCATTTATATTCACTTTTATTCCTCCTTCATGCTATTCGCTGAACAGAATGACCCCGAACCCAAACCCTTAAATTTATCACACAACATTTCTAACGCGCGTTGCTGATGATTGCGACCTTTGCAGTTTGTACCGCTCTTATGTAGCTGGATACATTTAACTGTGCGCTATCTGCGGATTTCATCATGGCGATATAATAACCAATCTGGCGTTAAGCAGCAAACATTCAACTAGTCATTTAACCAGATTTAAGTCATGTTGTAATACATTGTTAGGACAAAGACTTGCTGACGTTTACAAAGATACTCCTTGATCAATGACGCTGGCAGTTTGAAAAAAAAATCAGTCACTGCTTGGAGACCATCTCACTGATGCATTCTGAAAGTAAGTACCACATCGTAACAGACAGGAGACAGTTTCATTATTAGAAGGTACACCAACATAACCAATCGCAACATTATCATGAAAGCCAGTTCTTCATTTACTCCTTCCGTCCTACACCGGGGATATTGAACCTCAGTACGTGCAAACACGCCAACAAGACTCCCTCTGAGTATCAGACCGTTGCAATATTTAAATATGTTCATTTGAAATTTGAAGCACTTCGATGGAACCCAATATCAAACCGCTACAGTTCGGACTACTTTCCTCAATACGGCTAACACAAGACTGTGATAGTCGGGTAATGTTAGATAGCTCAACCTGACTCAGTAATATCAAACTGTTAAATTTTGAATGAGCCTCCTTCACCTGGCTAATGCCCAAACAGTTTCCATACGTTAACATGACCAGCACCAGAATTGTGCATTGCGGCGAAACACCTCGACGGTATCGACATCATATTGTTGCGCTTTTGACTACCTACACCAGGGAATTGTAGACTGAACTAAATGGATAAGACCACGATGACTGACTTTGAAATATGTGCTACATCGTGAACAAGTAGAGAATGTTGCAGGTGGACTATGTGTTCTTCTTTATTTACTTTTTTTATTTCATTGGTGCTTTACGCCGTTCTCAAGAATATGTCACTTATACAACGACGGCAGGTAGGAGGATACTGGGCAGAGCCCGGGAGAAACCCATTACCATCCGCAGGTTGCTGTCAGACCTTCCCACGTACGGCCGGAGAGGAAGCCAGCATAAGCTGGACTTGAACTCATAGCGACCGCATTGGTAGGAGGCCCCGAGTTATTGCGCCGCGCTAGCGCGCTAACCTACTGAGCCAAGGAGACCCCTAATGTGTTCTTAAACATGATCACTATTGGGCGGGTCTAACGCTGACCAGTTTTGCAAAACAATGGAAAGTTACAGTGTTTCAAATGCAGGATCACAACACCGGCAGCTTGACCCATTTACTGCAAAATGACAAGTATTACATCTTTGAAGTTTTAGTAACGCTGCCTTATCATGATCCGTGTCAGACTGTAACAGTTTGAACTTCGTACATGCAGTTGACAAATACAGTATCATAATAATTGCAGTACGTGTCAAAAGGTGAACCATACGTATACTTCACTGCACTGTGCTATGCATCTTAATTGGACCAATATCGCTGTAATAATTTAAACACCTACCATGGCCAAAATCACCCAAAAAATGTTGTTATTAGTATTTCAGAATATTCCTTAGCTATTATACTTCAGTCGGGCATGTATAGCTAACTGAGTCCTGGGCGCCGTGAATGGCTGGCTGTTATACTTCAGACGGGCAGTGTGTGACCATTGTAACTAACTGTGTTCTGAACACTTTGAATTGCTAGCTAAATACTTCATTCAAACTGTGAGTCCCGAGCACATTGAAAAACACTTGTGACATGGGCAACAAATCACACTGATCGACAGAACGGGTCTCCAGCTGGCCGTCCTCGGATTCTTGACAGGACACAGGCGATCCACTCACGCCACAGAACAATCATGACATTTTAAATTTATCTTCCCAGCGAAGAGCCCATAAGCCGACGTGAAATGGTCCAGTGCCTCATTTCACCCTCACTGGGGCTATCATGTTATGCTTTAGGGGTAACACTACATCATTAACCCTTAACACTGGAGCAATGGTTCTTGCTTCCATTATCTCCTGGTCACTGTAGCAATTAGCAGTTTGGACTCTGCTGTTTAACGAAGACTGAAGGGTTCTAGCTCCTGTATGGGTTAAGATTTACTACAGCGTGTTAAGGTATAGCAATCGCAATACAAATATAAATGTTGTCGAATTTTAGAAGCATACATATACCAGGCTACCTTATTTTATTGTGAACAAAAAGGACCATCATGAATTCAAATACAACTGAAAATGAAATTACATGGTTAAACCAGAGATATTCTTTACCAAAGCAAGACAAAGATGACTTCTAATTTATGAGCTCTTGGTAAGCAAGCGTATGAGAGCTTTGGCTTTTAAAGTCTTCAATAAATTGATTGCTTCTTATAATATTATTTCAAATTCGTAGGCTTCTCACAAAACATATGTTCATGTATTCAGGAAAGCTGTTACAGCGGCTATGATTATTGTAGTTATAACGTTTACCTCCTTTTACGTCAGCAAGCCGCTATTTGCATTCTCTTTTCAAAGTCATTAGCATGAGCATGAATCTTCCATATTTCTCACAATACTGGTTAAAAAGCCATTTTCAGGTGTTCCAAGCAGATTATTATAGGAGTTGCTATCAGTACTGTACTAATAATAAATCTGTCCGCGAGGCCTTAGCTACTCGCCCCAAATCATTTTCCTTGAGGATTACTGGGAATATCCGGGAGACTTGTCGACACGATGCACTAATTACACTCGATCCGGAGACTTCTTGGACTCGCCCTGAGAACCAAGGAGGAGGTGGTAATACGACACTTGACACAATTTCCGGTTTGAGGCAGAAACCTTTTGGGATTTCCAGAGTTGGTGGCTTAAAGCAGACAGTTATGGCGTTACACGGCAACCCTCGGATGACTTCTATTCTCATCTTTTAATTGGAAACCGGGTGTTTCAAATTGCTCGTTGAAAAAGCTTAGCGTGGTCAAACGATCTGCGCACATGTATGGCGACTTTTGTTCCACCGAAGTGTTCATTATAGAACCAGTGCGGTTCTAACCCCTTAAAGACGCACTTCTGACTGGCTGCCCCGAGGTGGACTTCTTAATGCCATCAACAGGGAGAAAAACAAATGCACCTTTCTTTCCTTAAATTTCCACACTTTTTAAGGTGCTGAAGCAGTTGGATCGGATTTATTACAAGTGAAAAACGGACTACGCTCTGGTATAGAGGGCAGGCTGGGGGCATGAAACAGCATAGAATTGATCTTTTCTAAAGAAGACCCCGAAGACCTCCAGTAAACGTTAACTTGTCTCCCGGGAGTGGATTTTTCGGCGGAAGCTTATGCCGCAAGCAGTTTACGCTGTTCGAACACATTTTCAAGGAATTCATTCCTTCAAACTAGAGTTGATGGCAAACCAGTAATGGAGTTTGCAATCCGTGTGCTCAGCTATAGGGTATGTCTGATTGGTTGTGTCAAATTCATCCTCAATAAATTCTTACCAATTTACTGGTCATGCTACCATACAAAGTTAATAACGTTGTTACTTATTACAAGTATATAAGTATTTTACGCAATTAATCCCTTATAATCTGGAAGGCAAGGTTTTGGGGTTAAAACGTCCGTGTCTATGTTAATGTGCCCCCGGTTGGAAATAAAGAACAAGAACCAGTTTCACAAGGGCATTTTACTTATCTAATACCCTATTCTTACCGACAGACTATTAATTGTGACACTTTTCTTTAGCCCTGTAAACGTATAGCGGGGGTATTTAAACCAGTTTAAATGTGTCATGTTCGTATGTGGCTTGAGACGGGTTTGTCGCTCAAATTTTACTGTGTGAACGGAAAGTGGATTAAATGCCCCGGATCCGACATTATCATAAATGAACTCAAAGATAAAACAGTTAAGTTGGTGTAAATATCCTCCGTATGAACGCTAAGATGCCTAAACCGGTTTAAATATGGCTGAGCTGGCTTACCCATGACGTCGTGTTAACAGACAAAAACCTAGCCGGCTTGAGGTTAAGCCGGTTTAGGGCTATGTCGGCTAAGTTTTTGATCGTGTGTACAGGGTATTGCTTCTGTATCACTTTAAACTTTTATCACAAAACTTCGGTGTGATAGATTCTTCGTAACTTAGAACATGTCGCGTGTTCATTGTATAACTTGTCACACCTCACATTGAAGAACTTGTCATTTGAGCCTGGGTGCAACTGAGCATATACATCAATGTCCATAGAATCTTTCAGAAAAGCTCTTTAAAGTCCAAAATTACAATGTACCTGGGAACTTGGTGTAAGCACTGTGTAAAACCTCAGTCAAATAAATAAACAAATGTGTTTGTGTTTTACGCCGCACTCATGTCGCACCCATCATTATGGTGAGAGTAAACCCGGGAAGAGGCCGAGCGCAAGCAAAAACCATTCGCAGGTTGCTGGCTCACCTTCCTACGCACGATGGGAAAGGAAACCACGCTGAAGCAACCTGTAGCACCCTATAATCACACGCCCACAGGGACTGTAATCCCACGGATTACTCTATCATGTAATCCGCAGGAATTCAAGCTGGCAATGTTCGCCATCTTATTGGTACTCTACTACCCTCTCTCGAGCTCCCCGGCTTTCAGTGACTCAGATCCCTTTATGTATGTTGGCCTCGAGAAATTCATACCATTAATTTTGCCATACAGTTTTGGTATGAGAGAACGTGCAGACTTCCACTGATTAGCTGGTGTATTAAATTTGGGCTCTCCGATCTCTCTCGTATCTCCCCGTAGATGTGCGGTCATGATAGTCGCACAGTTCCCCTGGGCCCTTAAATTGTCTGCCGTGTCTGAGATATACCCAATAATTCTCGATCATTTTAAACAAATTCCTCTCACACACATATGCCCTAATAGGCATACCACCGCCAAACGAACGTGACATACGGGACAGGCCACTGTGGAATGATAACAATGCATCTCCTGAGGGGATATATAAGCTCATTTTATAACCACTAAGACTCGATGTATATCTGCGTTCACTTAGTACAGAGGTCCTGAGAGGGTGGGTAGGAAATGAGGTTTGAAGAAAGATATTAAAGAAACAGACACCGCAAAATTGAAGACATGGTGAGTAAGAAGATCATTTAAAACTGAATCTGGAATACCATCACTATTTTTTTTTCTTATTTTGTTTCCCACCAAATTAAATGCGATCAAATGTTTGGTTTGTATTTTGGGTTTTATGGACCAAATTAATAATGTGTCGGCAATGACGGCACGCCGAGTTTTCTCTATCCCTGAAGCAGAACTATTAGGTCATATTACCTCTTTTCACATTACAGGAGTACGTTGCACAAAAGCTTCTCACAGAACTGAACATATAGGTGTTATGTTACATCATGGGCGACAAACTATATTACTTTGGTACACAAAACCCATCATACAATCAACATTCCACTGCATCTAATTCAATGAATACAATCTTTAAAAAACAAATGTAGTTTAAGGGACAGTTTTCTCTGGTCTTTTTCCAGAGGTTCACCATATTTTTAGCGTTCTCCACGATACTATTTAGTGATAGGAACAGTATAGCCGTTAGAGTTAATACTCGTCCGTTTCGCTGACATAGGACAGCACAGCAGGCTACACCGCGGCCTACGTTCTCCAAACCTGAAAGGGATTATTCAACTCCGCTTCTCCACGGGCTATAACATGTCAGGCGTCAAGAGCATCTGTTGACTGTCTTAAAACTTTCCTTCGTCGGTTGCAATATAAACAGCGCTTTACAAGTATTACTTTGTGGTTAGACCTGACACGTTCACAACAGACAAGTGTGCATGGTAAGGGTATAAAACGTTGGATGTATTGATTTAACTAATATAACGTTAGGCTTCTGTGTAACATATCCTCCCTGCATCCTTCCTTCCCGCTGTTTGACAGTGCCATTATTCTCTGATGACAGGAATTGTAAGCTCTCTTCCTGGCCATGTCCTTGACGGTACCTGGAGCTTTATGCACTCTCTTGCTGGTTATGTTCTTGTTTGTATCTGGAGGTTTTTGCACTCTCTTGCTGCCCATGTGCTTGGAGGTATCTGGAGTTGTGTGCTGCCTCTTCCTGGACATGTCCTTGGCGGCATCTGGAGGTTCATGTTGCCTCTTGCTGGTTATGTCCTTGACGGTATCTGGAATTGCATGCTGTCTCTTTCTTGCTCTCTCGCTCTCTGAGGTTGTATACCCTCAACGTGTCGGAATCTGAGGTTTTATGCTTTCTTCTTAGCTCCTTGTTTTTGTTATCCAGGGTTGTATCCTCTCACTTATTAAGTGCTTGTCTTTTTCTGAAATTATATATTCTCTCTTACTCGTTCTCCACAGGTCGATATCTGCAGCCATATACAGCTGTTTATTTCCTGTACTTTATATCTGGAATTATTTCCTCTCACACTCTTGACGGGTCGTTATTTGGAGTTGTATGGTCTCTCTCACAGTCTCAGCTTGTCAGTTCTTGAAGTTGTGTGCTCTCTCCTCTTTGCTCGTCCCGTGGGTATTTAGAGTTGTATGTTCTCTCCTCTTCATATACGGAGTTGGTCGGTATTTAGAGTCTTACATGTATGGTCTCCTCTCTTCGCTTTCTGCTGGTAGGTATAAAGTATATACCCACTTCTTCACCGTGAGCCGTCGATATTTAGAGTCGTATGCCTTTTCTTATTCACTCTGTAGTAATGGGCATTGGAGTTGTATGCCTTGTTCTCGAGTCTATACTGGTGAGTTTTTGGTGTTGTACGATTTCTCCTCTTCACTCTGTGTTGGTCGATATTTGGAGTTATATGCACTCTCTAACTTTCGTTCTGGCGGCCTGGATACTCCCTCTCCCCTTGTCCGCTGGAATGTGCCTGAAAAAATCAACTTAACCTTTCTTGTCTAGGAAAAAACACCTTTATGCATTTCCTGGCCATTCCCGAAGTCAAGATCTTGATTGGCTTTAAACTTGCTACCAGTCTTCGTTAGACCTTTCTTACATTTTGGGAATATGGCAGGGATTTTACTGTATGCAACTTATTATATCTATCTTGCGTCGATAAAAACATTCATTCCAACGTTCTTTATTTTTTCGCCCAGAACAAAGTCCTTAATGATATTTACATATACACGGCCGTCCATGACCTGTTGCCTTCTGGTTCATAGCTGCATCTCTTGAGTCACTTGCGTATTGAGTATATACATCACTGTTCATACTAATTGCATGGGCAGTTGCTGTTTAGTTATTTACACAGAACTCACTACCCAACTTGGACACGGAATTTATCACCTTTGCAACCTGATGGTTGTGGAGAAAATAAGCCGTGGCATTATCGATTGATAGCATATTTTTTGTCTGGTTGACAAATGGTATCTGATTTCTGCTTGGACAGTAAGAGATTAACCTGATGGGTCCGCTTGTCCGCTGCCGGTAAAATCACGATGGCTAACCGCCTCGGCATAGCCTAAGCGCAGAGCAGTTACCCAGGAGGCTCTGGGTCCTACTTTAGCATTCTTCCTCGCTGACGTACGTAGGCAGATCTGTTAGTAACCTGTGCGCTGTCGTGCTACACCCGTAAAGTGTAAAGATAGAGAAATCTTTCAAATAACAGGAATGGGAGCAGTTGGGTGTTCAACATTAAGTACAAAGCCACAATGAGAGCTATAAGCTACCATCTGGTAAGCACCAGTACAGATTTGGGCCATTCATGTAAGTTTTCAAAAATCTGGAGACATCCTCTCTTGAAACCAATGGGAATGCAGGTGGTGTGTTTGGCATGTCTGATGTCTTCAAAATAATGCTCTTTGGGTGTCAGTCTGTCACAAGGGGTTACAGTCTTGACAAGATCGGAATATGGTTCAAAGAGATCTTAAATCCCAGGGTAATGAACTACAACAAGTCAAGACAGACCACATCACCTCGATATCTGGTTTAGTTAATTGTTTAACACTGTACTAAAAAATTTTGCACATTTCCGACGGGTTGTGTTCAGATATGCACACGATACTGATGAACAAGTGATCTTGTGCGAGGGCTGGAATGTGCAGACTGTCACACGAGCGTCCTTGACCGCTGATTGTCACTAGGGCCTCGAGAGCAATGATAGCGAACGGAGGGAGCTTTGAGTTAAATAGATCCGTCGAGTGAAACACCTGCGGTGAAGAAACTCGCAACGTCTCTGAACTGTCATTAAAGTTTCGCAAAATTGAGGGAGAAAGGCCTGGAAACAATCTGCCAGTGTTTTTGCTGTAAAATAATGGTCATAATGACGGTAGTAACATGGTGTGAAATAATATGTAAACCCAACAAAGAAGAAGTCTTTCTCCTAAGACTCGTATTTTACCGCTAAAGCGGCTGTAGTAGTGAAACCCTCGAAGAAATACTGGAGTTTAGTTGGTGTTTAACGCCGTACTCAAGAATATTTCACTTATACGCCAGCATTATGGTGGGGCGAACCGGGTAGGGCCCAAGGGAAACCCAGGTTACTGGCAGACCTTCCCACGTACGACCGGAGAGGACGCCAGCATGAGTTGAGTTTGAACTCACACCGACCGCATTGGTGGGAGACTTCTGGGCTATCGCGCTAACTAACTGAGCCACGGAGGCCCCTGATAAGATAAAGAACTACTTCTCAGCTACCAGCTTCTTTATTTGCATGCCCTGGAAGAAAAGGGTTTCATTTCTCTATCTCAGTCGATGCGCTTTGAGAATGTTAAGTTTACATCCTGCCATTCGGTAAACACGTAGCGCATTATATACAAGCGTCCACCCAACTCCACTTGATGGTTAGATGTCATTTCACCGAGTAACGGTCACAGAGACACCCCCAGTGTGTCTAATTGGGCTCAAGCAAGATTTTCTCTTAAGTTAGACGAACAGAGAGTAATTTTGCAGCTAGTTTTAGGACATTTGATACGTGAAGATTCTGGTCACATCGAAGGCGGATCCACACGGCTGTCCACGTCAATAAGTCAAGACACTGTGGCAGTTGCCCTGCCCCTTGGCACCGGCAATATCAATTGTCGTGTGAGTGCCTCTGAGTCACAGTCCTTGCTTCATACATCTCCAGGACACCGTGAAGTCTTGTGTGACGGTTGTAATCTTAATCTTGACTGAAACTGGACAAGATGTTTTAGTCATCCGTGATACAGAGAGACAAGGGATATGATGTGATGCTGGGGGTGGTTGATAGTTTTGTTGGAATACGCGATAGTTCGACAAATAAAAAGTTTTCCTTAAAGTCTTTGAGCCTGCTGGTTGGAAACACTGCCATTTGCCACTATCCAAAAGTAAATGTCACCAAGAGATAACTATGTATTCACACTCTGCGATTTAAACCCTCCTTTTATATGCATTTCCTGGGGCGGGGGGGGGGGACTGACTTTTTCGTGGGGTAACTATTCCTCTGTCCGAAAACAGCCCTAAGTTGATTGATTGATTAATTGCTGACTTTTCTTACGAATTTTACATACCTACATCGATGTCGTGCATCCCGCTTTTCATGCAGAACTGAAACCTGAAGCCTTATCTTATTCATTGCCTTTCATTTCCAGTTTCAGGTCTAATCTGCTACGAGTGCGACAATCGAGACAACAGAGGGTGTGGCGAACATTTTAAGAGTTACCAGTTTAAGCCAATCAACTGCGGCAACTCAAGTTTAAAGTGCGCCATTCAAAGACAACCACCAGCAGAAAGTAAGTGTTGGGAATGTAACAATGGGTGATCAAACAGATACCATTGTTATAAAATGATACATAGTATTTTCCTGCTATTAACAAACTATACCGTTTTCAATAACGTCAGCAAGAGAGCATACCGCTGATAGGAACCTGAACACAAACAGCGTACAAATGGCTAATACAGACTTACACGCAGCCATTAAACGGTGTGCAAATAGCGAAAGAAAACCTACACACATTTATTATTACAGCCATGCCACAGGCATATTGCTGAATGATATAAAACTGCACACATTTATTATGAAGAATGCCGAGGTTATATTGCTGAGATAAAATGTCAATGGTCAGATTCAGTGGTGGAGGAAACCAGGTTTGATTCCATGCCAGTTTAGAAGCATTAATTATTTTGATTTTAAGATTTAACTTTCGATCGCTAAGTGTACAGATACTCGAAGGAGAGATCGTGTTAGTGTCACAATTCACATGGCGATAAATACGATATCCAAATTAAAGGCACTTTGAAACGTTTAAAGATAAAAAAAAACAACCCTTCCCAATACCTGTCTCGCTTAAAGGACAGATATGAAAGAAAAAGTTGGCGAAAAAGAAAATAGAGAGAGAGAGACAGAGAGAATTATGTTCTAGTTTAGGAATGGGCTTACTATATATAACTTGGCAAACAATACGTGGACATGCTCTGCAAAAGTGTGCTTTTTTAAATATCCACACAGTTGTATGGAAAGAGCTGTATCGCTTCTTCGACTTAAAAAAATCTACACTTTCACAGACATGGCATCCATGCAGAACGTGCTAGAGCCCGAGATTCATTGCTGGTCTCTCGATTCCATGTTAACCAGTTTGCCCACCATTACACATGACCCCGGTTACTCGTCACGACGTTTGGCCGAAAAGTCACGTCGGAAATTTTACCGCACGGAACTTATACATCTCAAGACCACATCTTCCTTTTTTTCTCTTTATCGATATGACTTTTCTGTGAATCATACATGTTTTATTTTTAACTGGTCTCCCTCCTGAATAACATCTATGGCTAAGTTCCGGCATGATCGAACGGCCAACTGTTGTGATGAGCAAATGTGGTCACGTGCAATGGTGGGCGAGCACCGTGACTTGCTACCAGTCTTCATTAGACCTCTCTTACATTTTGGGAATATGGCAGGGATTTTACTGTATGTAACTTATTATATCCATCTTGCGTCGATAAAAACATTCATTCCAACGTTCTTTATTTTTTCGCCCAGAACAAAGTCCTTAATGATATTTACATATACACGGCCGTCCATGACCTGTTGCCTTCTGGTTCATAGCTGCATCTCTTGAGTCATTTGCGTATTGAGTATATACATCACTGTTCATACTAATTGCATGGGCAGTTGCTGTTTAGTTATTTACACAGAACTCACTACCCAACTTGGACACGGAATTTATCACCTTTGCAACCTGATGATGAGCAAATGTGGTCACGTGCAATGGTGGGCGAGCACCGTGACATGGAATCAAGAGACCTGTAATGAATCGCGGACTGTTCCACCCACTGCATGGATGCCATGGCTGTAGAATGTTAGCAATGTAGATTTTTTAAAGTCGAAGAAGCGATTGGAGACCGCAAAAGAGTCGTGGTAGAAGCGGGAAAGGGCCGGTGAGGAAGTAAGCGTCGAACCGACACAGTGTTTCAATTAGAGGCATCCATGGCCTTGTATTCTATACGTAACGCCATGTATATACTTGGCCACCCATACCCAAGCTCTGTAGTTTATTGTTCACCTCTTCTTTTGCGATGATGAATTCTGGGCAAACTTCTAGCAATGGGGATGTTTTCCCGCCAGGCGTAATTTTGGTCAAAGGTGTGCAGTCTATTGCTTATTCCTGGATTTACAAGTTAATAACGTATTACTCGCGCAATGTAAGAGAACAATAGTCATCCTGTGGCCGAATCGTCATTGCGTGGGAATTATGTGTTGCACGAGAGCATTAATGATCGCTCCGGCTTGGTCCCCAGCCGCCATACCATGGGAAAAGGCGTCTCATTTAAAATATGTATGCATGCAGCTTTTTATAGTTGTATTCATGTATGTACAAGTTCGGTTCCATAGTGACCGCACTGATTTGCTTTTGTCTCGTTTTCTTTCAGAGGACTGGGTGGGAATTCGGCGCGGATGTTACCAGCCTGGTCAGCTGCCCGGCATTAACGAGACGAATGGCTGCCGGCATTGGGAAAACGCTGACGGCTTTATCGCTCTCTATTGTTTTTGTGACACAGACTACTGTAATTCCGCTCCATCCAAACACTCAACCAAACTCGCTTTGCTCCTCGTGATATCCTTATCCGCATGGCTAACTTACAATCCGATTCGGTTGTGACGAGGAGAAGGCGGAGGGAGCCTGTTGCAGAGACGCCGTGAGTCCAAGGTCATGGGATTTGCTCAGGCCTTGGCGCCAGCGCATCTTGATAGGAAAGGTGATGCTGGTGAGGAGTGATTCTAGAAGCTTTTGGTGGAAAGGGAAATATATAATCTAGATCGGCTCAGATATATGTATACTCAAAAGTACAATGGTTATACTATACCGACGACTGATGGTAGGCTAACGAAAAGAGTCTGAAATTGATGACCGGCTCAAGGGATTTGTGGGTAATAGTGAAGTACAATGAACCATAATTTTGAAAAGAAATTACGCCAGAAAAAGGAAAACATGTGATATTTTTTACGGCCTATCTGGCCCAGCTTTGTCCAAGAGGTGAGCATCCAGATTCGGGGAACAGTCCGTGTGTCGTAAAGTGAGCTTTAAGAGGATGAGCCTCAAAGATCTATTTGTCATGACGTCTGTTTGGCATGCAGCCTTTTGAGTTGAGTGTTCCGTCACTTCTGGATCTGGCGTCTGAGGTTGGCGTCAGAGGTTCGTGTGCATTGAGATATGCTCGATACACACGAGGTCCAGAAATCAGTTTGCCGTGGCGTATGCTCGGCATACATTCTTTAGAAGGGCCCTCCAGAGACCAGTGTACCGTGACATATGCTCTGCATACAGCCCTTTGAGGCCCAGATGCCCGTGCGACGTGACATATACTCTGCATACAACCTTATCATGCTCAGATGCCACTGCGCAGTGATATATGGTCGGCATGCAGTTATTTGTGCCGTGGCATATGGTTAGCATAATGTTACTCCGGACTCAGATGCCGGTGCGCCGTGACATATGCTTGGCGCACGGCCTTTGGAGACCAAGACGCCAACGCGTTGAGACAGATGGTTGGCATACAGCTGTTTGTGTTGAGCCCCAAAGCTAACCCTGACATACTTTGAATACAACCTATCAGTTTTTGCTGAGGACACCTATCTGGGCAATGTACATTAGTTGTTTTTTTTTTTCAGTCAACTATAGAATAGAACATATAACGATGACACAACTGTAGTTTCCTTGTCAGAGAATACAAATAATGATTCCATCCAAGACAATTGTATAAACTGACTGTCGGTCTAAACCGAAAATTGACCAAACATATGCGATTATCTACTTCTAGTGGATTGCTAAGCAGCCATCTGGAGCTGTGATTGGTGTTTTGCTGTGTTTTTTCTTGTTTTTCTTGCTGTCTACATGTGTTCGTGCTATGCTGCAGTTAAAGCCTTTACAGTGTGACTAGATTCACGGTGCTGGGCAGAGACTCCCTTGTCCCATTTCCTGTGAGGTAGAGAAAGCCGCCTTGCAGACCCTTGTGAAGTAATCTTAACCAGGCGTCGAGCAGCCCACACACGGACACTGCAGATGAGGCGGAAAATCCTCTGGGAGGGACTGAAATAAACTAAAATCAAAAACCAAGTCAAAGAAATAACCTCGTCCATTAAGCAAATCGCCGCGATACTTGGTTTAAACGCGAGGTACTTATATGGAACGTGCTTAACCATGGGTTAGTGTGCGACCATTGGGACGGGACGGTCATCTGAATGAGGGTGAAAATAGCCGAACAGTAGGATGCAATCGGTCTTTTTTACCCCAGCGAGACCAAGTTTGCGTAAACGAAACTAATGTAGTCAATCTGGAAAATGTCTAAGAAGAGTAGCCGATCCATGCCTTGCTTATAGTTATATATGAATAGTTATATATAAATAATAGACGTGTCATATTTTTGTCAACTGTACGTCTGTATGTGAAATAAATGTTATTGTGCGTAAGTTACATAGCCGCCGTGGGGATAAAATTAAGGCCTTATTGGGTGTGTGAGTTTAATGATCGGCTTAGTGATCCCCAGGACGGTAGTAGTCGAGATCTAACTGCCAGGTTTATGGGGGGCGATGTCTCCCTGGCCACTCGTGATAATGGCAGTGGTGTTCTCTACACAATCAGTAGTGTTGCGTATATATCAGCAGTGAATTTGCCTGGAACTTCGCCAAAGTGATCAAATTTCTTTTGTCCTCACACACGTGGTATGTTTGGTGTAAGCTAGCATAGCGCATTCTCTGGACAAGGGACAGTGAGAAAAACAAAACACATGTATTTGGGCACCACGCTCCCATTTAGTACAACTACATGTATACCTGCTGATTCTGTCGCATTGACAAATTACTGAGGACACATTTAAGTTTATTTCAGTCGGACTTGTAATGAGACTTAGGTCCATTCTACCAAGTAGTCGTAACTTGTGCCATGGCGTATCATCCATCGTACTTATACTGAAAACATAGATCATGAAAGTGAATGCCGTTGGCCACGTTGGCGCAAAAACTGCCAATGCTCTGTAAACAGTGCTCGAGCACTGCTAAGTGGCATTGATCATGTTATCTCATATGCAATGACAGCCGAACGGATATTGTTATCCATACCGTTACATATTCACACCCACATGTACACAATTGCCCACAGAGACAAGCAGAGCGATTGATGAAGTAAAAACACTGCTTTGAACCGTTTTGGAATGCTTTGCCAGGATTGTAATAAGTATTGTCTCAGATCATATGCTCCAAGCTTCTCACTTACAGCAAATCACAAAAATCATTGACATCAAGTATTGTTATTGTGTTGAACAGTTTAAAGCTATACATTATTTGCGACAGCATAACGTTAATCTGTACTCAATGTGTAAACTTTCTTGTGTGTTCCATACGTCATACTCATATTGCATGGGCTATCTAGTTGTGATAAATATTATGCGGCATAAAATTAAGCTGCACTGTGTGAATATTAAATTCGTGATGTGCTACTTCAATTGTTTCATGACCTTATTGCTTTTTTCATTGTAACACGATGATAAAACTATCCGTTGAGGAATCTTGCTTAAAACACGAAGTGATAATAATAATAATAAAATGGTTATTATGACTGATTGATGTGATGAACGAATCGCAGTGATTTCTTCATTGCGTTCTACGAAAATGACAGTGCTGAAAAATATCAAGTTTCCCCTTTTATTAAAGATATGACACGGTGTTGTAAAACAAACCAACACTGAGATTGTGTGCAATACGATAGGTTAGAGAGATAAGTGGTATTTCTTGCCTTGGGTTTTGGCAAGAATGAATGAATGATTATGATTTAACGACACACTGGAAATGTTTCAGCCATATCGTGGCCAAGTGTGACAAGAAGAACAGTTCAAATTCGTTGTACTGATGGAGACAGAAACGCCCCATGCAGGAGCTATCAGACCAGTGTGACCTCAAGATATTCCCTTTCTCTGTAAATGTGTCACTGCTAGGACCAAAGAATAAACTAATGATGAGATCGTGTTACCGACAGAACATCGCATAGCCATTAATCTATGGAAAGAACTGGTTAATCTTTCTATGTTCTGTAACAATGCCACCATCAATTCAAGGAAAACTAACTGTTGAACTATATCAAGTGTCAACACAACTACAATTCTCATTTGTAGAATGAATAATGTCAGAAGAACTCTCTTAAAATGACTGTGTACCAAAGGTACACACACTGTAACAACTACAGCCTTTGTGTACTAGAGGTACGCAGCCACGTGTACCACCAATACACATCTTTTTCCACAATTTGTACACCTCTGGTACACAAAATTGGTAGATGTGCAATTTTGTTGTAGTGTGTGTACCTGTGGTATACAGTCGTCTTTAGTGAGTGCTGGTACATAATATAGAAAGGAGTAAGCCATATTCGATCATAGTGGCTCGTGACTTGCAAACGGACAATTGTTCCCGATAATGCCCGATGTATTTATAGCACTATCAAGTTCTAATGTCGTGTGGCATCGAGTATCGAGTTGTTTCGATAGTGTAAAATGTTATTTGTGAATTATTCTAAACTACGGATGTTAGGACACTTCGGGGGAAAGACGCTGATAAATTAAATACCTGCAAAAATGACCACTGAAAACCGAATTTCAAAACGAATTTTCAAGTGAACATAACGTCAGCTATTAAACTTAAATGAATTCCCAAACAAGTTTTCTAAAGGTGTGGTCTAAAAATAATTTCAGAAATTCTACAAGTTTATCAACTGAATATGTTGCAAATGGTCTTTAATACATAACCATTCATTTTGCCATGTTTCTGATTTGAGGTGATGTTGTTAATGAAAAACACCACAAGGTTCGAAAATGAAATGCAAGTGTAAGAGACAAGGCAAGAAATTTAGTAGTGAAAACATGGAAATTAAAATGCCAGATATCCAACTCAAGGGTTTTAGCTCTGTTTTGTTTTCAAATGTCCGAAGTCTCCTTGAGTTCCGTAATTTGTCAAGGCGAACTAAATGGGCACAGCGTCGTCTTTCGCAAGTTTCGTCTCCGCATACATATTTGCCAGGATTAGTTACCCGTGGTCATTTCATTCATTTCTGCCAACATTGGGAATACATTTTCTTTATAAATCTGGCTTTGCTTGTGGGTAAGGAAATATTGTGCCACGAAACTTTCTTATTCTCAGGCATTGGGTGCTAGGCGGTTTTCTTGCCAACTCTCCCGGACAGATTACTGCAGCACCCTGCCCTACACGTAACCAATGTAATACATGTAAACCTTCTCAATTGCTGTAAATATATGACGGTCCTGCTGGAAAAAAATAATTTAATACTTCAGAACCTCAAACTAAAATTTGTTGCCATGATAATTGTCATAAAGCCATAAGAACTCTCCCACATACAATCAAGAGCAGGGGCGATGTGACGTCGCAGCGAAAATATCATGTGACGTCTATGCAGATTACGCAGCGATAGAGACACAAAAAATTATTTTGGATTTAGTAACACCTGGCTAAAATAGGTATTAAGTGCCATGGAGGTACCCATGACGCTGTGGTAAATATAGCAAATATAACAAATTTATATACGTTTTTCCCGAGCCAAATATTTCTTTCAGCCTGATATATTGGTCCCGGGCTGGTCAAAACTTATAATGGGTTGTCTTGGAAGACACCCCTGTGGACTGACATGCCGATAAGGCCTCAGACTTAAAGCCGTAGTCGAACCGACTTCAGCTGGATTCGAGAATGAGACTTCAGTCCAAAAGGGTGTCTTCCGGGACAAACCATGATAAGTCGTGACCAGCCCGGGATCTATATATCAGGCTGACCGCCGCCAAATAATGGGGAACCTTTCGCATTTAAAGTAATTAGAGCCCAAGTCAAGCAGTCTGTTGTTCTTTCCTGCCTTTACAATGGCGTTGGGAATAGCACGTATTACTCATGCCATGCCAGACAACCATGGTGAGTTCAACTTGGTTTTGAATCGTCATTGCGCAAAAAGGGCGCCGCATGGAAATAGTATTTATAGTACGGTGTACCAATAAAACAAACTGAATACAATAAATACACAAATAATTAAATAAGCAGTCGAATAATTGTAGGTGCGGGCCTCCGTGGTCGAGGGGGATAGCGCACCAACGCGGCGTAATGACCAAGGTGTCTCTCACCAAAGCGGTCGCTGTGAGTTCAATTCCTTCCTTTCCACTCCCTCCATACGTGGGCAGCTAGCAACCCGCTAGTGGCCGAGGGTTTCCCCCAGTCTCTGCCTAGTTTCTCGCTCCCATCATAATTCTGGCTGCCGTCGTATAGGTGAAATATCCATGAGTATGGCGTAAAACACCAATCATATAATAAATGAAATATTGCTGTCTGGAACAGCGATGCCGGGAGTTCAAGCAGTACCTGTATCCGCATGTCTGCAACGCAACTTTCGTTACATCGACAGATTAGATGTACAACCTTTTGCTCTCTGATATTTTCAGGTCTACATTTGTAACAGTTTCCATTCACGTTACCTGCAAATATGGAGCGAATTGCGCTTTTACGCCCTTCCATCGCAATTGGCAGCAAAAGTCAACATCGTCAGGAAAAAAATAAGACAAGATTCGTGATAGGGACTTCAAACTACGTCGGGTAGCATGCTTGGAATATTTGTACATTCATCCCAAACACGGATGCATTCATCCCAAAATTTTCAGCACGCATACATGTAACTGTCCTACAGTTTTAACCGTTTTCTGTGACGTCATATGCAAACATGGGGGATATTACGCTTTTTAACATTTTGATCGCAATTTGCGACAAAAATATGTAAGATCAGATTCGTGATCAGGACGTCAAACTACGTAATGCAGCAGGTTTAGAAGACTCAAATTTAAAATGTTTGTTTTCAGATTACATCACTTCCGATTCCAGTTATTTACCAACACATTGCATTCGGTTCCAGACCAAATAATGCAAAGGCAGTTGTTACATATGCAACATTTAAGGTCAATCGGACTGAGGGTTCGGAAGAAAATGCCCCTCAAAAGTTTTCCTATCAATCCAATATGCCAGCTAGGTCACGTGACCTCGGACGAACGCGTTCCCAGGCCTACCACCTTCCTAAATGTCACGCATTCCTGCTTTGCAATTCCGGCCGCACAAGTTTTACAACTCGGAAACTTCCAAAATCTTATAATGTTATTTATGTACGAAAACGGGGCAAAATATAACCTTAAAGCTTAACTTTGTTCCTTATCTAAATAAAGCATGTTTAAACCAAACTTGATGATTTTTTTGTATGTACTACTTCCGGTTTGCAGATGTCATTTCCGGTTATGTAAAATCTGTCTACATGCCTTGGGATGATGTTAGGCCTTCAGACAGCGCCTCTGCCTTCATTGGTTGCGGAGATATACTCATTTCCGGTTTTGATGACGTCACTTCCTGTTTTCCAAAATTTGCACATTGGTTTAAACATACTTTATTTAGATACGGAGCAAACTTAAGCTTTAAGCTTATATTTTTGCTCCGTTTTCGTACAGAAATAACATTATAAGACGGTAGTTTCACATATTTGTTGAGATGTAGTAAAATTGTTATGTACAGGATTATGTACAGAGGAAGAGTAATAGTATAAATCTGAACCAAAATATGGGTTCTAACGAAGCGGCGAGGAGAAGGATGTCATTCAACAGAATAATGGTACAGGTACAAATATGGGTACTAATTGAATATACAGTTATAGCACTTGTATTATTTATTTCTGTGTGATTAATAATAATGAAGTAACATTAATTCAATATTCATACGTACACATGCATACATCCAGTTCATATGTATTATATTCGTATTCGTGCTTTCACACATATACACATACATATAGATGTACATATATATACACATATATACACACAGATACATACACATATATACACACGCACTTACATAAACGTACAGTTATCAGTTAAATAAACCCAGTTAAATAAATTTAGGTTCTCATCACTATAGAGAAGTAGGACAGCAGTGATCTCTATTTTATGACTCAACGTTCTTGTATTATTATATATTGTACGACGATGTTCTTTATACAACTGACAATGAATTAGGTAATGTTCTACAGACTCGTCCAGATATCCACATTTACAGTTAGATCGGTCCGTCAAATGCTTATTAAAAAGATCGCCATTTCAACTACGTACACCATTTCTAAGCGGGGTTAATAACATATTACATAATCTATTTCCTACAAAATACCAGCAGGGTAATTTTGTTATATTGAACATGTTACTTAACTTGTCTTTAAATTCTTCAGTCGACACCACGGTCTTAATACTTTCTGGTAGGTTGTTCCAGTTATTGCTGGTGGTAGATGGAAAGGTTTTCTTAAAATGCTCTGTTCTACAATGTACAGAGGTTAACTGGTTTGGCAATCTTACACAGTACGGGTTACGATCAACTGTTCTGGGAGGAGTACGGTCTGATAAAGTGCAAATACCAGGGTTGTGGATAACGTGATGTAGACAAACCAAACAATGTATGCATCTTCGTTTATGGAGAGGAAGAAATCCAGATTCCTGGTATAGCAAATTAGTAGAGGTACTAATTGTTAGCCCAGTAATTATTCGGATGCATTCTTTTTGAATTTCTTCCAGCCTGTTTATGTTATATTCGGTGAGCTTGTCCCATACTACATCTGCATATTCTAGACATGGTCTAATAAAGCTCGTGTTCATTATAGACAACGATTTCCTATTCAGTATATATTCAATCCTCTAAGAAGGGATAATTTTTAATTGGCTGCTTGAACAAGGTTATCAGTATGATTGTTCCAAGTAGCTTGAGTATTAAAAATAATGCCAATATGCTTATGTGTTTGCCACGACTGGATGGCTGCATTTTGGAATGTCAGCTGAGGGCGAGATGGCGTTCTACGTCTGGACACAAGCAGGGATTTAGTTTTATAACAATTAAAAGTTACCAACCAAGTGGATGGTCACGATTCAATATTAGATATATCCCTCAACAATGTTTGGTGGACTGTACCTGATGACAAATTATGTGACACAACATATAAACTCGTGTCGTCAGCGAAGAGTTTGACGTTGTTTACAATATGTAAAAGTATTTCATTAATAAACAGTAAATATAACAAGGGTCCAAGTACAGAACCTTGTGGTACACCAGCATTAGTCGTCACGGTATCAGATTCACGACCACCAATAACAATATCTCTGTGAGATATCGACTCCTTCAGAAAATCGTATAATTTTGCGAAAATAACTTTTGTTTCAAACATTTTATTTAGACAACATAAAAGAGAAATGGGGTCTATAATTTTCTGGCCTATGGCCATCACCAGATTTAAAAATAAGGTTAAGTCTGTCTATTTTCCAAGCATATGGTTATATTATCTTTTTTAGCGAATAGTTAAAAGACTTGGTTAAGATTGGAGCTAGAATGTTTGAAGATTCCTTAAGCACTTTTGGACTTTTTCCGTCCGGCCAAGGGCTTTGGTTGTGTCGAGGCTTTTCAATTCAAAGTGGACATCATTTTCATGTATTTGTAAAGAAGTGAGAGGCTCATCTGTAAATATTGGTAGAACGGGTATTCCACATCGGTGTCTTGGAGGCTGCTAATAGTGCTAAAGTAAGTATTTAGTAAATTAGCCTTCGCTTTTGTATCATATTCATAAAGGGTTCCGTCGAAAAGCGGTGGAATATCAGAAAAACATGAGTTTGATAATTTAAGGAATGATTCAGCAATTATCCAATATTCTTTAATATTGACATTATTTGTGGTTATTTTATTAATGATTTTAGTTTTAAGGTTGTCTTTAGCTTGTCTAATTAATTTAGTAACGTAGTTTCTTTGTTTTCTGTATGCAATGCAATCCATTTCCAAGGCACTTTTTCTGCTACGCCTGTACAATTTTTCACGAATTCTCGCATGGTGTTTTATCTCAGTGGTTATCCACGATTTATCACGAGTGTTGATTACAACCACCTTGTTTGGGATAGATTTTTAGTAAATGCAATAATATTTTTTGTGATTGAAGAGCACCATTCGTCCACTTCAGAAGTTTCATTTAAATTGGACCAATAACAAATCTCTGTATTTGTTCCAGTATGCCTCTTCGTAATTCCATATTAGTCGTTTATATTTAGCATTTTTTGGATAAAATAAATTAAAGGTTACGTACACACGACAGTAGTCGCTGCAAAAGTTGGAATAGGTTCCATAGTCTGAGACTAACATGTGACTATTACATATTATTGAGTCTAGAAGGCTATTAGATGCAGGGCGAGTGGGTTGCGATATTAGCTATATCATACCAAAACTTGTGTATATAGCCTTGAGATGATGTTTAGATGGATTTAGAAGGTCATCATTTAGGTCTCCCATCAAGACTATATTTTTTGTAAAATTTTGGTCATATACCTTTTCAATACTATCTGCAATTTCTTGCCACATGGTAACAGGAGAATTTGGGGGTCGATATATGACTCCCAATTGTCTATCAATTTTTCCGTTAATTTGCAACCATATGATCTCTAGATTTGTGCTTTCGTATTCAATTTTTCGGTTAACTGCAAGTTTATCGGACACGTAGACACATACCCTTCCCCAGGCTTTGTTTCTGTCATTTCGGAAAGGGGGGAAATAACCTGGTAGGAGAACTTCACTATCTTCAATCTTCTTCAATCTGATCAGTCAGGTGGCTCTCTGTAATAGCAATTATATCGAAAGAAGGAAGAATGGCATAAATGATATCCATTTTATGTTTGAGCCCACATGAGTTCATGTACAACAGAGAGTTGCTAGTCAGCGGGCGTGATGGGGCCTGGATTATTCTCAACATCACCTGATAAAATTAATGTTGTGCTTATAATGAGTGAAAAGGGAAGGCCCCCCTTATATAGAGAATACAGTTCATTTGTGCATGAATCAATGACATTGTGCGCTTTTTTAACACACACTAAGGAGGGTATCAGTTATAAGAAATCTTAAATTTAAGTTTTTAAGTCTTTTTCTTATAAATCTGTGACCAAACGTAACTCTGCAGGTCATTACCCATAATCTAGACATTTACTGACCTTTTTAGGGGGGATTACAAGTTTTCTCCTTGCCGTTGGAGTTCCAGAAACACTACCTACAACATATATACAGTAAATAGTTAATGGTGTAAAATATATAAATGTACATTAATTTTAAAACAAAAAGACTTAGATAGAGCTACAGCCGTCCCATGGAAAGCAACCATTTGGCGTTGATGCTTCTGTAATTCCATCGGTATGCATTTATACATGTACCCACGCATGCGTTCATGTATACCTATATACATAATTATATACATATGCATACAAATATACAAATACAAAAGTAAAGAACCACTGTGTTTAATCATTTCAATATAAGAAAAAATTGATGAGTATCTAGCCGAAAGTGAAGAATGAAAAAGGACGTCAGTCGAGCAAAAAAAAAAAAAACCCGATACGCTTCTACTGAATAAGGCTTGTCCTTGTAAATTTTCAAAAGACATTTGGCCTCAAGTCACATTGATTGGGTCAGACGATGTGGTCGAACACCCTTATGGTGATTTGCATTGACACATGGCACTATTTGTTGCTAGAAAGCTCGGGAGAAAAGAGTTTCCCGTGCTGAGGAAAAATTACATAATCACTTGGCACTGCACAAACACAATCACATAGTGCCATTTGTTGAGCTGAACAGACTACAGCAAATCGGGATCACACTTCCGTAGAGCTTGTAGGGGGCATATAAGGCGAGAAAGCTTGTGGAATTAGTCTTACATCAGAATGAGGAAATTATATTAGGCTGTCGCTGTACAAGCACATTCATACCTGGGTATCCGTTGAGCCTTATATCCTACAGCAGATCTAGGTCGCACTCCTGTAGTACTTGATTCCTTTCGCCATTTTACCGTACGCGATAGAATATGTTGCCATCGTATGTCCACACAAAGAACACTTTACCCACTTTCTTGAGCTGTAGTATTTTTTAAGCAGTTTGTATCTTGCAGCTGTGAGGTCCTCGTTGATATAGATACTTGCGGTGTTAGGTGATATCTTAAGGCCCGACGTGCGGATATAAATTCAGCCCTCTTTCGATTGGAAACAAATTTCACTATTATCTGGGCTTTGTTTTTACCTATAAAGTGAGACCTAGCAATGTCAGTCTTTGTGAGTGGAACATTCAGGTTACTGGCAAAACGGCAGATTGCATCGTCAGTATGTTCATTTTCGAGAAGTCGTAGGCCGGTAACGCATAGGGACTCTCGTCTGCAGTACTGTTCTACCTTGTCATGTAGAAGTGCATTTTCTTCCTCAAGTCTGACAATTTCATTTTTTCGATCGTTTACTTCAGCGTGCATGTCTTTCATTTCATTTGTTATTTGGTTCAGTTTGTTAAATTGTTCCTCGATTATTCTCTCCCTTTCATCAGTTTTGTCCATGGAGGTTTTTAAATCTTTTGCTACATCGTTTGATCTTTGCTCCGGCACCACTCACTGTGGATGATCGCAAACCGGTAAGATCCGTCATAAATTAACACTTCACTCGCTAATCAATCGGTGACACCATGCTCACAGATAAATCGGAGTCATCCAGAAGCACCTTGCATGACACGATAGATGGGAAAAAGCTGCAAGTTAATGAGACCTCAGCCTACACAACCTGCACTTGCCGCCATCTTGTGACTTCTTTTTGCATACTCGTAATCAGCGTCCAAAACTGTATCAGGTGGGACTGCTTCTAGGACATCACCTGTACAAGTGTAGAAATAAATAGCAAAAAAAAAAAGATTTTTTCGCCCAATGGCGATCTTGTACAATTTTCAACGGAGGAAGTCCTCGATATCACCCTGACGTATCTAGGCTTGGTTCAACTGAAAAGTTTTAAAGGTTTACATCCAAAACCAATAAGGCCGTCGTCACGTTGTCAAAAGTTTCCAAAAGGTGCAAAACTTCAGTTAGGCAGCCTAACATACATAAGTTTATGGGTGTGTGACTTGCCGTTTTCTCTAAAAAACCGAGACAGAATTGCAGAGAATAATAATAATAAATATAGCTGTCAGGGAAAGCGAGGCCGGGGTTCAAGCCAGAAAGTGTAACGTTCCTTCAGTTACATCTGCACATATACGGTAGATGTGCAACGCTTTGTACTCCGAGCTTTTCAGGACTACCTCTGTAACAGTCTTCATTATGGTTTCTTGCAAATATGGGGGATATTGCGCTTTTTTAGGGAAAAAAAGACCCGATTCGTGATCAGGACGTCAAACTACGAGGAGCATATTTAGAAGACTCAAATTCGAAAATTTTCTTTTCACATGACATCACTTCCGGTTCCGGTTATTTCCTAATTAATTTGTGTTCCCACCAAATTACGCAAAGGCAAGGCATGTAACATATAAAAAATTTAAGGTCCAAAAGTGCTTAGGGAATCTTCAAACATTCTAGCTCCAATCTTAACGAAGTTTTTTTTTAACTATTCGCTAAAAAAGATAATATACCCATCTCCTTGGAAAATAGATAACATTAACCCTATTTTTAAATCTGGTGATCGCCATAGGCCAGAAAAGTATAGACCCATTTTTCTTTCATGTTGTCTAAACAAAATATTTGAAAAAGTTATTTTCGCAAAATTATACGATTTTCTAAAGAGGTCAGTATCTCAGAAACAATATGGCATTCTTTCCAATAGATCAACAGTTCCCCAAATTCTCGACATGTATATTGACATAGCTAAAGCACTTGACGAAGATAAAGAAATTTTTTTTTTTATATTTTTTGATATTTCAAAAGCGTTTGACAGAGAGGGGCATATGGGATTAATAGCCAAAATGAAAAGTTTTGGGATTAATGGTGATCTTCTTGAATGGTTCAAAAGTTACTTGAATAACAGACAACAGAGAGTTGTTGTTGGTGGTCGTGAATCTTATACCGTGACGACTAATGCTGGTGTACCACAAGGTTCTGTACTTGGACCCTTGTTATATTTACTGTTTATTAATGACCTACCTTTACATACTGTAAACAACGTCAAACTCTTCTCTGACGACACGAGTTTATATGTTGTGTCACATAATTTGTCATCAGGTACAGTCCACCAAACATTGTTGAGGGATATATCTAATATTGAATCGTGATCATCCACTTGGTTGATAACTTTCAATTGTAATAAAACTAAATCCCTGCTTGTGTCCAGACGTAGAACGCCATCTCGCCCTCAGCTGACATTCCAAAATGCAGCCATCCAGTCGTGGCAAACACATAAGCCTATTGGCATTACTTTGAATACTCAAGCTACTTGGAACAATCATATTGATAACCTTGTTCAAGCAGCGAATAAAAAATTATCCCTTCTTAGAGGATTGAACATATACTAAATAGGAAATCGTTGTCTATAATGAACACGAGCTTTATTAGACCATGTCTAGAATATGCAGATATAGTATGGGACATAAACAGGCTGGAAGAAATTCAAAAAGAATGCATCCGAATAATTACTGGGCTAACAATTAGTACCTCTACTAATTTGCTATACCAGGAATCTGGATTTCTTCCTCTCCATAAACGAAGATGCATACATCGTTTGGTTTGTCCACATCACGTTATCCACAACCCTGGTATTTGCACTTTATCAGACCGTACTCCTCCCAGAACAGTTGATCGTAACCCGTACTGTGTAAGGTTGCCAAACCAGTTAACCTCTGTACATTGTAGAACAGAGCATTTTAAGAAAACCTTTCTATCTACCACCAGCAATAACTGGAATAACCTACCAAAAAGTATTAAGACCGTGGTGTCGACTGAAGAATTTAAAGCCAAGTTAAATAACATGTTCAATATAACAAAATTACCCTGCTGGTACTTTGTAGGAAACAGATTATGTAATATATTATTAACTTGACATAGAAACGGTGTACGTAGTTGAAATGGCGATCTTTTTAATAAGCATTTGACGGACCGATCTAACTGTAAATGTGGATATCTGGGCGAGTCTGTAGAACATTACCTAATTCATTGTCAGTTGTATAAAGAACATCGTCGTACAATGTACAATAATATAAGAACATTGGGTCATGAAAGAGAGATCACTGCTGTCCTACTTCTCTATAGTGATGAGAATTTAAATACTTTTTTAAATATTTCCACTGTTGAACATGTGTGTAAATTCATCAATGACACAAAAGGGTTTATTTAACTGATAACTGCACGTTTATGTAAGTGCGTGTGTATATATGTGTATGTATCTGTGTATATATGTGTATATATATGTACATCTATATGTATGTGTATATGTGTGAACGCACGAATACGAATATAATACATATGGACTGGATGTATGCATGTGTACGTATGAATATTGAATTAATGTTACTTTATTATTATTAATCACACAGAAATAAATAATACAAGTGCTATAACTGTATATTCAATTAGTACCCATATTTGTACCTGTACCATTATTCTGTTGAATGACATCCTTCTCCTCGCCGCTTCGTTAGAACCCATATTTTGGTTCAGATGTATCTATCACTCTTTCTCTGTACGTAATCCTGCATATAACAATTTTTTACTACATCTCAACAAATATGTGAAACTACCATCTTATAATGTTATTTCTGTACGAAAACGGAGCCAAAATATAAGCTTAAAGCTTAAGTTTGCTCCGTATCTAAATAAAGCATATTTAAACCCAAAAAATCAAGGTCAATCGAACTGAGGGATTTGAAGAAAATACCTCTCAAAAGCTTTTCTATCAACCCAATAAGCCGGCCAGGGGTACTATCTAACTAAATTTCACGCATTTCTGCCTTGTCATATTAGCCGCACAAGTTTTTCAATTTTGACACTTCCAAAATGGCGACTTTTTTTACATGTAGTACTTCCGGATTGCTGGCGTCATTTCCGGTGTTGTAAAATGTCTTAGCATGATGGTAGGCCTCAAGACTGCATCTCTAGCTTCATTTGTTATGAAGATACTACCAACTACCGGTTTTGATGACGTCAATCCCGTTTCCCGAAATTTGCATATCTGGAATCAGCGTCCAGAAGTGCATCAGACAGGACTATTTGTAGGACATCATCTGTAAAAGTGTAGAAATTATTAGCAGAAAACTAATTTTTCCGTCACATGACATGTGTACCCAATATCTATCTGGTACAATTTTCAGCGCAGAAAGTGTTCGTTATCACCCTGAATGTACTTAGTCTTTGTGCAAGTACAGTTTGAATTTCAGCTCAATCGCAACAACCTTTCTGGAGAAGAAGATGTTTAAAGTCACGTTGCCAAAGGTTTCCAAAAGTTAAGGTGGAAAACTTCAGGCCTGTAGCTAAAACATACTCAAGTTTCGTAACCCTGCAAATTGCAGTTTTCCCTGGAAATAATAATAATAATAATAATAATAATAATAATAATAATAATAATAATAATAATAAAAAATATAACTCAAGTCAGTTCAAGCCAGTAACACCTGTATGTGCATGTCTGTAACGTTTCTTTTGCTACATTGGCACATATACAGCAGATATGCAGGCGTTAGGACTCGGAGATTTTCAGATTTATTTATGCAACAGTTTTCATTTACCTTTTCATTTAAATATGGCGCGAATTGCGCTTTTTCGCATCTCCATCGCAATTTGCGGCAAGAGTGAGCATCGCAGGAAAGAAATAAGACAAGATGCAATGTGCAGCTTACATATCATGTCTGTGATATCATGGGAAATATGGGAAACTGGCTCTTTGACAAGTGGTGCCCTTATTAACACGGCTGAAAACATTTACATAGGCACATAGTGCACACATAAGTCTGTGCACTCACCAGTTTTAAGTTTCAAGGCTGTATCGTTTGTCTCTCACTTGACTTTCATATATGAGGTATCTTGCGCTTTTCGCATTTAGCGACAATGCTATACATCGGAGAGAAAAAGAAATGTCATATACGTCATTAGATTCGTGATCTAGATGTCAGATTACGTCGGATAACGTGTTTGCAGTATTTGTACATTAATACTAAACACGAATTCATTGCATATGTCAATTGCATAGCAGAGAGATGAAAATTTCCCAAATATAGTAAATCGGCCTTTTGTAAACTTTTGAAGCCCATTACATCCTGCATTTTTTAAGACACCTCCAAGATTTCTGGCACACATACAGCACATACATAGCAATTTTTACCGAGCGATCTTGAGCTTTATAGCTCTGACTTTCTTCTCTCACGTGACCTGCGAACATGGCGGAAATAGCGCTATTCGCACTTTGATCGCAATTTGCGACAAAAGTATGTGTTGTGGGGAGAAATAAGACCAGTTTCGTGATCAGGACGTCAAACTACGTCGGACAACGTATTTAAAAGATTCTGTTTAGAAAGTTTTCATCTGACATCACTTCCGGTTTGCACACACATTACATTCTGTTTCTGTCAAAATAAATCACAGCTAACAGTTGCTACGTGTTCAAAATTTCAGGTCAATCGGAATGAGGGTTCGGCAAAAAGTGCCTCTCAAAAGTTTTCCAATCAACCCAAAGTGGCGGCTAGATCACGTGATCTAGGACACCAAAACTTTTACTCATGAACAGTCTCCAGGCCAACTATATTCCTAACTTTCACTCATGTCTGCCCTGCCATTTTAGGCATTTTATTTTTTTTAGACTTGCCAAAAATGGCGAGTTTTTATAGCGTGTACTACTTCCTGTTGGCGGACGTCATTTCGGGATTTGTGAAATTGGTCTCCATGCCTTGGAATGATGTTAGGCCTTAAGACTGCTGCTCTAGCTTCGTTGGTAAAGGAGATATACCCACTTCCGATTTTGATGACGTCATTTCTGGTTCTCAAAATTTGCATATCTGGAATCAGCGTCTAGAAGTGCATTAGATAAAACAATTTCCTACCCTAAAATTCTTTCAAAAAATATTTTGGTCACATGACATATTTACCCAATAGCGAGCTTCTAAAATTTTGCATCACATCAAACTTTCCTTTTCAAATTTGAAGTGCGCAGCCTTAGATATACAACATAGTAAGTTTGAGAACAATCTGTTCTGGAGTTTTGAGATGAGTCACATGACCAAAATTTTCCAAAAGTTTAGGTGCAAAACGTCAGATTTGTACGAGAAACATACTGAAGTTTCATAACTGTAATTTGCCGTTTTCTCAAAAAAATTAATTCTGCCATGTTGTTCAAATGGGAGAATTTTGAGAAATTTTTGTTGGTTCCTTAGCAAAAACTTCAAAACTAAACAATGCACGAAACTAATTCTTGTAGATTTGTAATCCTAACAACAAGGATCACCAGATAGTACGTTTGGTTAATCATTTTAGAGAGTGTTTAGAGATGACATAATCTTTACGTAACTTCTGAGATCAATTATAGCCTAATTTGCATATCAGATTTAACGTGTAAGGTTAAATGAGTAGGGCCATCCATCTAGAAACAGCGAATGGAATATTCTTTTCGATGTCTTGACCCGTTTTGGAAAGATTATTTAGGCTTAACAATGAAAGTCAAAATGGCCGCTAAATCATGCGACTGGCCAATAGACACACAACGTCAAAAGTTGCTCCATATGTTCTTTATTTAGACTGTAATGTTTGGATTCTCTGTCGTCAGCAGTTTGGGAGATAATGCAATTTTACGAGCGGACTAATAATAATAATAATAATAATAATAATAATAATTCAAACGGTTTCAAGAGGTGTTCCACAGGAAACCTGTGTGGACCCCTAAATGCCACATACTCTTTTTTTGATACCTGTGTCACCGTTGGATAAATTCCTGTCCACATGTGAATAGTGTGATCGTTCATGGGGAGAAGATCCATAAAAAAGTACAAAACGAGTCATGCCAATCGATACTGAGAGAGCGAGAAAGTGCTGTACTATCAGTTAAGTTTGTTTAGCTCTGACTCTTCTCCATTGTAATCTTCAAACTGCAGTAGATGCTGGTGATATTCCGAGATCCATGCTTTGATCCGAAAGTACGGACTGCTTCTGTGTCGCCTGCATTCAGCTACAAACCATGGTACAAGCAAAGTTGTCGAAGCAACAGGCATTAGGATTAACCTGGAAAAGGACAATAAAAAGAGGAAGTGGGACTCTTGGTAATGAGGCCAATGATGAATGATGTGGTTGACGAGTTGTTGCCTTTAGTGTTGCGAGTTCCTGCAAGAGTGATGAAAACAGCAAAACTAAGGAATTTAGACAGGGACATCTTTGACAAGACACATTTGAACTTCTCAAACATGACTACAAGTCACAAATTATAATGTTTGATATTTCGCATAAAAGTGACATTGGATAATTTAACCCCTCAAGTCAACAGGGACAACAGTTTTACATGTCTTTTGAAGTCAGTAACATTGAGGTATCTAGTATAGCTGTGTGCAAATATATATTATAGGTGCAACCGTATCCTGTTTTCGCGGCATTGTGTTAAATATGTTGACATTTTCTCTACCAGAGCAGAGCGTTTTAAACCAGAATCTCTTCTGAAACAGTAGCTGTACTGCTTGGGACAAAATTATCACAAAAATTATGTGTGAATAACCGACAATGGACAATCAAAATTGAAAATTACTACGAAATAGGTATCTTGATTCACTTGTACCCAGTTTTGTTTAAATTGAACTAAAACTGTAACAGTAATTAGTAACATTTTGAAAGAAATGTTAACATTTGCCATTTGAAAAGACAGACAGACGGACAAACGATCATCGAAGTGGAAAATCACTACTACGATTTAAGTCTAGACTTAAACCAATTTTCATTGAAATTGGAGAAATCCTGTGAGAGGAGCCATAGTGTTTTTAAAGATATGTTTATATTGGATGAACAGACAGACGGAGAGCCGATCATCGGAAGTAAAAATCGATGCTACGAATTATGTATCTTGATGTAGTCTTCATTTCAACAAAGTTTAGCTGAAATCGGACAAACACCGTAGGATGAATAGCGTTTTGAAAGATATATGTATGTTAGCATATACAGGATAAACAGACAAACAGGCGGACAACCGATCATGGAAATGGAAAGTCGATACTATGAATTATGTATCTCGATGTAGTCAACACTTGAGTTAAGTTTGTTGAAATCGGACAAAGGCTGTAGGAGGAGTAGAGTTTTGAAGGAAAAGTTAACAGACGTGGGACAGACATGCAGACTTGCCTAACATACATACTTACATAACCGACCAGTAGAGCTAAAAACCAAGCCACATAGCTTAAAAATTTACAGAGTTAAGGCTCTTTTTGTGATACATCTATATTGTCAACGCTGTATTTGACAAATTGCTTCACTTTTGAAATTTGATCAGAACAATGTTACCGTGTATTTTGACCATCGACTCCCAAGTCTGACGACATTTTCTGTTATTCATTGTGCCTTGGTACAGCGAATACGATGTCCAGTAATATGTGCTTTCCCAAAATGAGAAATGTTTTTTTTTTACATTGTGTAGGTGTTTAGTGCCATATTCATTCCTTGTAAATGTATAAAATATATCAGCCGGCACCCGGGAGAATGTATACCACTAGTAAAGAGCAGGTAAATTTGCCAACAGTCTTTGAATTATGCATGCACATTTTAGGATTTGATCTCACCAAAGGGTGTCGACATGATATCGCATGTGGAGGGCCAGGGTTTAAAAATGGCTGGAAATTTAGATAGAGACTTTGTTTTCCGCTTACACTGAAGCACCTGTGGTTTCCGTATACATGTTGTGATCAACCTTTACTCTTTTTAACGAAGTTTTCTTTATTTGCATAGGGGACCGTCCATAAAGTACGTCCGCTCAAAGTTTTGACAGTCCTCCCCTTGTACGAATCTTGTGCCATATCCCTTAAGCCCCCCCCCCCCTCACCAGCCCTGTGCGTAGTGCGTTAAACCACCATTAGGTACCGAACAATGACAGTGGAGAAGTTCAGCCAATACTTCATAAAGGCTGCTACCCACGGGCGAATAAACGGCTTTAATTCTATCATTTGTCAACGAGTTAATAACAGGACATTTTAATGCTAAACAGCAGTTTGGACTGGTTTCTCTGGCTGATTTATGGTCGTCTCTATATCAGGGCTGGTTTTCACTTCGTTCCAAAACTGATAACAATTGTTCTAGCACTGGTTTTTGTGTTGAACATCGAATCGTCTTTACGGCCTAGTGGTTAGAGACTCCGCCTCGAGGGCGGGACATACAGGATCATTCCTGGGTTGGGTCATACGAAAGAATTTGAAAGATTTCCACACTAAATACCTGCGTAATACTACATGTAACAGTCAGAGGTTCTTTATCAGCGAAAGGTATGTGTGACGTCCCTATTATTAAGCCGGTTCAATATGGTCCATGAAGTCCACCATGCAGACAAAATATTTGACAGTATAATTTGGAGGTAAGGAAAATCATTGAAGGATTATTTACATACAGTTTTTCATCCTGTGTTCACTCATTACAACTTCGATATTGAGTGGTCTTTCACTTTGTCAGTATTTTTTTTGCAGTATGTCGGAAATAGAGTCTTTCTCGCAAAAAACTTAAATCCAACACTACATAGGCCTAAGTATATAGCATTACATTGCTGAGGCCAAAAACTTCAGCCGCCTCGGGAAACTGAGCCCAGGGCATTTCCACATATGTGATATTTTGTAACATACATGAATGCAAAATGAAACCAATTTAACTTTACATGTGACTTTTATGCTGGTATTATTTTTTGAACAATATGGCCCGCTGGTTTCAATCTGGTTACCGTCTGCTTACAAATGCATTTGCAGTTACAGAAATAGCCATATACCAGTGTGTTAACCTTGCTGGAATTACGATTTGATCCGGAGATCTTTAAATGACCAGAACCAAATGCCAGACCTAGCATTAATATCGTATATTTACTGGTATGAAGCTAAGTAAAACTTGGAATGTAATGAAAATCAATCGTGAGACTAAAAACCATTATCATTGAGGACGTTTATTTCATTGGGTTACGCAAATGCATGTGATGTTTGTCAAACATTTGCTGCATTTCCCGAGGTAAACATGAAACACAAATCTTCACAGTGAAGGACTGGAAAACAGCAGAGAGTAAGCGATTTACAGAAATTTAAACAAACAAAAATGAACAGTGATGCTTTTGTTCCATTAACGATAGCGATTGCTACAGTATTTCTCTTGCTTCCTCCCCTGTGACGTGCAGTTCTGCTGCTGCCACTTACACCGGACGCCGCCGAGGAAAAACCAGCGTACTGGAAACCTGTGCCTGTAACAAGTGCGACAAGTATATTTGAGGAGTTAGGAAGTCAGTCTTCATCCATTCGTTTGAAGCAAGAGAGAGTCCTATGATTAGAAAGTCTTTTTTGCGATCCTGATTTGGTTGGTCATTGTTCAGTTCCCATGAATCGCCTTTTTTCTCTTTTCTGTTTCAATGGAAGTAACTAAACAAGTAACTAGGAATTGCAAACGGAGTGACTAAACAAGTAACAAGCAATGGCAATTGAAGTGGCTAAACAAGTAACGGCAATCGAACTAGCTATACAAGTAACAGCGAATTACAATCGAAGTGACTAAACAAATAACAAGGAATGGCAATTGAAGGGGCTGAACAAGTAACAAGCAATGACAATTGAAGTAGCTAAATAACATAGAATGGTATGTGCAGTTTAAGTGTGTGGGGGCGGGCGGGTTAGTTATGTCAAGGACTGCAAGTCTTTTATTTCGCGCTTCATCGTTTACTGTTTCGGCGCTTCGTTGTTTACTTTTTCGGCACTTCGTACTTTATGTTTTCGGAGGCTCGTGGTGTTGGGTTAAGGGGAATAGTTGAGTGCTATGTTGTGTTATTTCGGGTAGGTGCAATATAAACTAACTAAACTAAGGCAAATAAAGGCAACTGAAATAACAAGGCAACTGAATAACTAAGGAACAAAATCTCAATTTAACCAAATAACAAATCGCGGGAAAGAACGAAATCACGTCAAAGAAGGGAAGGAAATCTGTGCGAAGAAAGGAAAGAATTCGGGGCAAAGAATGGAAGGAAATCAGGGCAATTAAATAAACAAATCAAGGCAAGACAATCAAATAAACAAACCAATGCAAGGCAATCAAATAAACAAATCAAGGTAAGGCTATCAAATAACCAAGGCAAGGCAATCAAATAAACAAGGCAAGGTAATGAAATAAACAAATTAAGGCAAGGCGACCAAATAAATAAATCAAGACAGGGCAATTAAATAAACAAATGAAAGTAAATGAACTTAAACAAACAGATCAAGACAACTCATTGAACAAATCGCGAATCGCGACAAGTGGATAAGAAATCCCGACACGTCGTTAAGAAATTGCGACAAATCAATTCACTGAAAGATGTATCTAAATAAACTAATGAACTAAGTAAGGAAACTAAAGAACTAACTAAATAAGCCAGTTGTATAACTTGATATTTTTATCAAGTACTATACCATAAATAAACTAAATAAATCTACTATTTAAATAAAGTAACTAAAAGAACTAAATAAACTAAAAGAACTAAATAAACTAAAAGAACTAAATAGCAATAGAATCAAGGCAATTAAGTAAGAAATTTTTTTCCTTTTTATCAAGTACTATAGCATAAATAAACTAAATACAACTATTTAAATAAAGTAAAGAACTTATACTAAACAACTAAATAAACTAAACAAATAACGAAATACCAAGGAACTATAAGATTAAACAACATAAACAGACTGACTATCAAATAATTAATTATGTACTTCACTATCACTGTATCAAGGTAAACAAATGGCTTATAAACTATAACTAATACTCCACTTCACTATTACTGTGTCAAGGTAAACAATTGGCTTATAAACTTTAAGATTAAATAACATAAACATACTGATCATCAAACAACTAAATATCTACTTCACTATCACTGTAATTGTCTACTTCACTATCACTGTAACTAAATACTTCAAATACCTTAAATGCTGTAATACCTAAATATATAACACATCATCACACTTTTTACCCTTTACCAATAACATGTATCTGGCGCGCGATGCTTCTTTCGTCCTTCTGAAACGTGTCCCATTTCAAGGTCTTACATATATACACAGATTCATCTTTAACACGCCAAATTGCATATATGTACCTGTGTACGTTTTCTTTCAAAATTAAAAACCACATGATTACGTGACATAAATGACCATAATTAGCGAGCTTCCAGGGTTTTCATACGATTTGAATAAAGATTTCAAACTTTATAGCCCGATTAGATGTGCACAAGCATATCCATTTTCAATGCAATTGGATAACTTATGCAGTTTTGGTGACGTTTTACAGACCATCACGTAACACGAGCAATTTGAAAATGAACGTTGGAAGTAAAGAAAGACTTTTATTGGCAATTTTCTAGAATGCAATTCTTGTACCGTTACATACAAGACAGAATCCTGAATTAGGGTCTCATTTAAACTAATAGTTGTGTCATATCATGATTTAAGCTGCTCAAATATATTCACAGGTCAAATGTACATGTACGATTTATCCAAGCCATGCCTTATAGGCCAAAGGTTTGTTTTCCAGAAACTCCCAAGTTTCTATGGCAAAATACTTGTCTGTGCCATCTGCAGTCTTTAAACCTGCACTGTTAAGCGAACAATATTTATGTCAAATTTTTAACTATTTGACAGATATAGATGATGAATTAAACAGATAAGGATGATATTAACATTGAAGGGAAAACAGCCAGTGTGAGAACGAGGATGATGACACCGTGTTTGTACAGGACTATCCCTGTCTGGAGACAAACAATGTGAGAGATGGTGCAGGTCATTCAGAGTTTATTTGCAATGTGGAATGATATCATAGTGGAAAACTCTAACTTTGAGCATCAAAAGTGGTATTTTATTAAATGTAATTGCCACTAAAAATGTTTCTCTTGGCGAAACTTTAGGATATTTAGCTTATCAGCAGTACAAGTATAGGTTAGGCATTGTTTGATGACAATTGTTTGGTGACAATTCACAGTATAAGGCATGATCCGAGATAAGGTGTCGCGTAATCCAAGGCAAATATCCTCTAACTTTAATTACTTTTAGCACACACCTGCAATGCAAGGCATCTAGGTCAACACCTGTGTGATGGAACATATATGTATATACTCTACGCAATATAGAGTAGACATAGTTCACGGACTCTATGTTCTTTACGGCTTTTTGAATGGCTAAGAAATGCTGGGAAAGTTTCGAGATCTGTGGTAGCGACACCATGATGACATTTTTGTGCCGTTATGCTGCCACTTTGTGGCACATCTCAAAAATAGCAATATGGCGGCGACACGGTCGGCTGGTTGTGTGTGGGTGTCTTTATATATTTTCAGTTGTTTATTAATTTCAAGCCCCCTGAACGTGTCAGTAAAGGGCCAATTTCTAACTAGGATTTATTTATTTCTTTGAGTGGTGTTTTACGCAATATTCAAGAATATTTCACTTCCGACCACGACCAGCATGTGGTGGAAGTAAACCGGGCAGAGCCCAGGAGAAATGCACGATCATTCGCAGGTTGCTGGCAGACCTTCCTACATAAGGCCTAAATAGGAGTACTGACGCAAATCATCATTTACAGTCTTTCGTCAAGGTGGTACTTACAGATCAGCTTTCATACTGGAGATATATTTATCACAAACTGTTTTCAAGACCTGGGAGGGAAGGCGGGGCTTCTGACTGGTTCTACTTATTTTGAGTGGAGACATTGAACTGTCCTCTAATCCCTCCAATAAACTCTTCTCTCAAAACACAGCAAGTATGCAAACTTTCAATCTACATTTTGATGAACCTGAACATGATTTCAGAACTATCACCGAATCTTGGTGAAATGAAAATAATTTGAACAATGAAATCCTGAATGGCAATTATATTGTATTTCGCGAAAGACCGCCACACTTAACCTACAGTAAACAGTTTCAAACAAAATGGCGGCGGAGTGTTAATTTCTATACGAAATATCGAGACACCCAAAAGATCCAAAAATGAACATTGAGCTCCAATGAATGCAGATTTATTTCAAGAAGAGATCTGTGCTTAATGGCTCTGTACCTGTACCCCTGTGTAGTATTTCAGAAAAGGACAAACACATAGAGGGTGCAGATGAGGCGCGATGTATTCTGGTTGTCAGTACCAGTCTACGTGTACATCCACCAATGTTGCCAAGCACGGCGGAGATCCTCACTGGTACATTTACAACGTGCACATTGTATAACACACTACATCCTCCTCCCATGGTCTACACTCATGTGAACAGTTTGACCAATCCCGAGCAAAGCTGTACAATGACAGTTTTGTGTTTTAAAAGAATCGGATATTAGCTACATTGGACTGTGAACTGTGGATGAAATTGGAATTAAAACTTGGTTCTTTATTTGCTTAATGAGCGTTTTATTTGGTTAAAATGAGCAGTGATCATACATGTACAACTACAGATAGGCTTTTGTGCAGCGTAAACCTAGTATGAAGTGTTATTTGTGATAAAGATACAATCTAATATTTTCAGCATGTTACTATTATTGACATGTGCTTTTCAAAATGATTTTTATTGTTTCCACAAGATTCCTTCCCATACTGTTACATGTTTCAGACATTTTCTCAAACAGCACCACTCACGTTCATAATCTGCAGAATATAGAAAGGAACTAGAACTAACCAACGTGGCTCTGAAGGAAAAACATGACCGTCAAACATTAACGCGGTTTAGCCTAATAGTCCAGAGCGATCTTACTCCGAATGGTAATGATAACAGGCCGTTAAATGCATCAGTTCTGTTTTACTATAACTTGCTTATGTTTTTATGAGAAAAAATTTGCGGTTAAACAGTGAATATGCATAACTGGTTACATTTACATCGACATTTTCCGTGATTTACTTGAGTGATGCTCTCTGAAATGCTCTCATTTTTTTCATTTTATTGACGACGATCCACAGGTTGCTGGCAGAACATCTCACGTACATACAACAAAATGCTTTTAAACAGTTAAAGGAAAGAAGCAAACATTGACATCGACACAATTTTATTCAACTTGAGTATAATTTTCTTCTTTGATCCTTCTACATTTTGTTTATCTTACTAAAATCGTCCTTAAAATACTGAAGTCTGTTTGAACATGTGTATATCTTGAAAACAAAAACTTGAAAGAATTTTCAGCTCCGATGTACAGAATGCATAAACAAGAACATGTAAAAGTGGGTATGCCATATAAAAGCCTAATACTATAATACTGTCTGGTGAGCACATGCATGTTTACAGACACTCTGTAATTAATAACTATTCATTATAACCACTAATATCTGTTCAGCAATATCACAATTAATGAATCACCCGGTTCCACCTGTTGTCGCACGTTGGACCAGCACCAGATCCAGCACCAATGATGATTACATGCAGTCTTCAAAAAGTTCAACAGTAACTTAGTCGAGCAGGGAGGAACAATTTCCAGCAATCATGACCAGAAGCATGCATAATCAGCAGCTTTCTCCCCACCCTGGACCCACCTCCATCTGAGTCCTTTGGGTAAGCTCCTCCAAGATGATGGTGGTAATGATAATCAAAGTATGGTTATCAGTATGCTAGGTATCAACTACTGGTTTTTGGACAACTTTTACACCAATTTGCGTGTTTATCCCGCATCGTACAAAATCCCCTGCTTTTCACTGAACTAAAATGTTAACATGGTAGACGTGTATATCTCTATACCCTGCAGCACATGACATATGTGCGTCTGGTGACTCAAAAATAGGGCGAACACCATGACACTCGGTCACAAAAGAATGTTGAATAAACATTGTCACTAACATTATGAGGTCATAATTCCCAGATAACAGCTTGGTAATTCAAAGCTCCTCGACGCGACAGGAAATTACTTTTGAAACCTCTTTTCTTTTTCAAGAAACAAATTTTCAGTGTAGTTTTTAGAGTCAATAAGTTTCATACTGGGCTCGGCTGATGCCTCGGTCAATATGAAGTTTACAGATCCCATATAGGTTCGTATCCTTTCACTCAGTAACCATGTAACTAATAATATTCATCAGCACCAAGCACATGTAACAACATGTAGCAGGTAATAACTACACACTGTGTAACTATGTTTGAATGAAGGGGAACACATGCTACATGTAAATGTTTGAAGACTAACTTAACAAGTAAAAAAGGATTCTAATATACTTTGTGCAGTAATCTTAAATTTTATTTTATTTTCTTCAACTAAACTCTCAAAATTATATGAAATAGTATCATCATACTGTATTGGTATCAATTATTTTACTGACAGCAGAACAATTATTAAAATGTGTAAAAAAATGTGGATACCATATTGATATTATGAGCATTATGCACATGAGTTATGATTGTGAACTTTCATGCAGATATACATAGTGTTTACGAATACAAACTAATAATGGTCAGGAAAATTGTTTGTGTGGCATATAACGGAAATTTTTGAATTCAGTCGAAGTTGAAAATATGCTCTTCCCTGGGGCTCTCCACAATAATACAGCAATATGAAAACACCTTTTCAGTGTATAGATATATACATTAAAAGAGTATTCTAATCATTAAAAATACATCTTCACAGACATCAACTTTAATAATTCTTTCTGTTTGACCAAAAAGCCTCCTTCTGTTTTGATTTCTTTCAGATGCATGTGTAAGTTTTTTCAGTGACATTCTGTAGCAGTTTATGCTTTCTATATGACACCATTCCATCCCATACATGACTTACGGGTGTATATATCTCTGCCATTATGCAACACAACGGTTAATTCCAGTATATGTGATGTAATTCCTTTGTCCACTACGATGATACATATAATTATTAGAGGGGGAATAATGACTATTGTTAGGACAGGAGCACAATACATACAATGATACTTATAGCCTATCCTTGCACCATCGCCCCAAACAAACAAACAATTTCAGTACGGCACAGCAACAGATCAAACCTGCTATTGACAATTTAGCAGTATGAAGAAAATGGCAGTGATTACATTTTCCTCTAATCACTGTACCAATAAAATTCTGGGGTATGGCATTGAACACTGATAGAATACAAAATGACGTAAATCATACACATATGCTATGTATAATTTAATGCTATGAATGTAACTGACTAAGTTTAATAACATTTAGTCTAGCTGCCATGCTTTAACCACTGGACGGTGAGACATCCTATTCCATAATGACACAATGGAAGAGTATCAAAAACTTTCAGTGAGTTCTGCTAGGTTTAAACCTACGGCATCAGATATCAGACAAATAACAACAAACAAGCCTTCAATGTGACAAGGTTTAGAAATGTTACAAATAAAATTTACGAACAACAACAAAAATGAATGATCTAAATGTATGGAGCCAAACTGCATCTTGCTTAAATAATTCACAGCCATGTGTTAATAATTGTGGCATATATCCAGCTTTCACACCTGAAAATTGCTGAAGTCGTTCGTGTTGGTCCATCAGGAGTTGCAGCATTTGCTCTCCTGTGAGTTCATCTTAACTGTCCGAATCATTATCAATCATGACACTCTGCAGCCTGATTGCCTCCCCTGGTTGCTGGCTCTCCGATGACAGAGTCAAAATGTGTTTGATCATATATTTCATGGCTTCATCTGTTGTAGAAATGAAATTGAAACTTCTTTTAAGATGAAAACAGTTATTATTGGGTTACAGGGAGTTATTCATTTGTATACCTGGCAACGTCAGACGCTAACCAATGTACAACTGAAATCAAACCAGAATACAACCACATCTTGTAAAATTACAAATTTTCATTAAATTCATTGTCATCTTACACCCAGGCGTCTCACTAAATGAATGGCCCCGTAAATCCCTGTACATCTTGTAAAATTACAAATTTTCATTAAATTTTACCCAATCTTATTCTGCAGGCATACTGTAAACGACATTTGCCTGTTTCGCGATCAGTCGATGAAAGGTTCAATCCTGGAGTGAGTCATGGACATTAAATCAGTAACTTTGGTACATGAACTGTAATACCTCACCTGGAACTCAACATAATGACATCAGTCAGTAAGTTAAAGATGTCAATTACGGATCAGCTTGGTGCCAATATCATGTGGGTTGTTCTGCCTAGTGTCTGTGCTTTCTTACACTAATTTATTTGTCAATTTACGCTGCATTCCAGAATACACCACAGTTATACAACGACGGCCATCATTTTGGTGGGATATGGTGTCTTTGACAATTACGTGCAACAGTTGGTGATACGATCGACTTACTTCGAGTTACTTCACACCCTAATCAAACACAGCATAGCTTTGAATCGCTCAGCATAACTTTGGAAATATGTTTGACAGGCATTAGAAGTTAGAAATTAGTTCAAAGGTCATTAACAGAGACCAGACACACTCTACAAATAAGTCTCAGGGCGTTTCAGCTATACCCACCTACCTATATTTAAGTTAGTTTTGGCTGATGTGGGGAACCATCCCGGCAGTGCTTGCTCAGCTAAACTGTGTCTATCCGAACCTCATCCAAGTCGCACTGAAAGCAAAACACAACAATTAATTACTATCTCAATCATAGGCTGTAACCTCGTTGGAATGCAGTGCAGTAAAAAGAGGTCACAAATTCTGTATGGACAAGAGTTACAATCAATACCCCAGACCCTGCTTTTGACAAAAGCATGTCATACATGTATACTCAAGGAGGCCTACATGTAAAGGGAACTGCACTCAATCTTAAATGTTCTATATTTAGAGCAGGAATTGCAGAGAAATCAATAACCAATGAGAATGAAAGAAATCTTTAAAATATGCAAGAATTATCCATGAATTTGTGGCTGGTTTTCAAAACTTGACCTGTGGGGTACACATAAAATTTCATAAAAATCAGACAATGTCTGTGGCTGTTACCTTCAGAATATTGGATTTCATTAAATATGCAGGCACTTAATTCATGGGTACAGCAGGATCTTGACATTTTAGTTACGTCATCTCAGCTCATCGTAATGATGCCATATTTAGACGGTGTGACGTTACAATAGTAACCGATACATTGTAATATTGCAGGCACTGTGCCACAAACAAATTTTGACGTAACAATTCCCAAGGTCCTGCTTCACACTGGCGCCTTCACACGAGGTTAAAAAATATGCTGGCTTACCATTGGTTTTTGAACATGATCAGAGGTCTCACATACACAATATTACCTGTGAGTTTCAGGATCATTTCAAAAAATGACCAAGCGTATTAGAGCTGCAAATAAGCCTTTCTCTCTACATTTACACGGCTCATCAGACACTTACCTTGTTCGCTAACAGACGAACTGGCACAAGTTGTTCATTGGCTAACATAACCTTGGAATTCACATTTTTTAACCCCTGCCAACAGAAACGAGAGAATATTTCAATTTCCATTTTAATCAGTTTTACATGGCTTCCATCAATGCTATAAGATCTCATAAGATATCAACCATTTCAATAAAATTTTCTAAGATTTCCAAAGTGGTAGATTACTTGACCATCAATTTAATCGAAATACGTGAGGTGAATCTGCAACCTTGTATGGGGAAGTAAAGTAAATCATTAGACTTAACCCAGAGCTGTTAATAAAGGTGAACAAAAATGGTCAAATGATCCTAACCAACTTTGAATGGTTGGTACAACACCAGATTGTGCCTTTCAATAACCACATGTGAGCATCTTTGAATTTCAGAACAAACAGATCTTATATGCCTTGTATGCTTCAAATCTGTTTGGAATGGTTAGTGTAACAGTTCTCACATGGGCCGATCTTGCGAAGCAGTCGCAGTTATGTGCCTTGCATTTTAAATTTCCATAACAACCTATAGTGAAGAGATACAATTTACCATAACTATCAAATGTGCTTAAGGTAGCATTGAAGCAGCTTTGTATTAAAGGGACCATGTACAGGTATATCTAAATCAGAAAAAAAAAATAATTAAGCTACTGTTAAAATATCCATGGACAACCTATTGAACGTTTAAGAATAAATACGTACAAAGATAATGTTAATGAAGAGAACTATAAATGTTTACACTGTTGTGAAAAATCAAAATATGTCTCTGCTGGCTAAGTGTGACACTCAGACTGCATTTTCATCCTCCCTTTAGCATTATTGTTGTATTATTATTATTATCTGGTCTCTCTTTTCCTACAAAACCTCAGCATGAGTGCATCAGTATAGAGAACAGACATGCAGCCATTTTGACTGCATGGTTACATTCATTTCCATGTTAGAGTCAGACCTACATGTACATCATCCTGACTAAAGCTATAATGTACAGATTAAAGATAAATCCTCTGAAATTAGCAAGCTTTTATTTCGCCTTCAAAACTGAGTCAAATGTGGCAGGTCTGAAAAAAAAAATTTCAAGACACTTTACTATTGTTTACATACTAAACAAAGTGCTCAAAAGGACTAATGTACTAACATCAACATCTGGTACATATACAGTACCTACGCATAAAAGTAAATTTAAGTTTTACCATAAATCATTCATACAAATAAATGACACGAATAAATACACTAACCAGAATAAATAATGAACTCAAATGATTCACTAAAATTACATCTGATGTTCTTAGATCGTCACCAGTGTACACTGGCAAAAGCGCTAAAAGTAAGATATTGTAGGAATTTGGTGCAAGAGAAAGACAACCATACCTGGACAAATCAAAAACTATAATGGCTGTTATTATGAATGGAAGGAAAATAATTCATTCAAGACTGATATCAGTGAATGTAAAATTTGCTACCCTCAATAAATATCTCTGTACCGTACATGTAAATATCTGAAATCGCACTTTTACATATTATGAAATGTTTTATTATGTTTGTCTTTCCCTTCACAGAAAACTTTTTTTTAATTTAACATGACAGATTTATTAGGAAGGATATGAATAGTATACCTGCTACTGTAACAAAATGCGACTTACGCATACTCATAGTACATGTGACCAAAGCTCTCATGCCCAGCAATGTCAATTTCAAAATAAAAACAAAAAAAATAATATAGCTGTCAGTGACAGCCATTCCTGTGTTCAAGCCATTAGGGCCTGTACTTGCATGTTTGTAAAATTTCTTTCGTTACATCGGCACAAATACAGTAGATGTGCAGCCCGTTGCACTCCGCGATTTTCACTATTACTTCTGTAGCAGTTTTCATTCACGTTACCTGGAAATATCGGGCGAATTGCGCTTTTTCCCCCTTTCATCGCAATTTGTGGCAAAAGTTAGCACTCTCGGAAAGAAAAAAGACCACATTGGTGTAGCAGCTACATTCTTCTCGTAAAATGACAGGCTGTGATGACGATGCCGGCAGCAAAGCCGCCGAATCGGGTTCGAACGCGTTTGATTGGCTAAAATTAGATTCATCCTGATCCGACGCCTCAGTCGGATTGACGTAATAGCTTCCCGGTTTTCTCGTCTTGTTCAAAATCCTATGGTCTGCACAACCATAGCCAGGAGGGGCGGTCGGGACACCAAACGTTATGCCTGGCGGAATCTGTGGCATCCTTCTTGCCATTTACCATTCAGTTTTTTTTTCTCATCCTGAAAGAGTGCTGTATAGCTTTTCCCTTAACTGTTACCGACTTCCTTTTGTCTTGGGTCAAGGAAGATCAAATCTAACCAATTAAATCACTGTGCGATATCGCTAAAATTCGCCTCATTGATCTGGTAATTTATATATAATTATTTTATCTATTCCGATAATTCTAAATTTAAACGTTTTCGTTGATAAATAGTCTGTTCTGATTAATTAATACCAATAATGATTTATTGTTAACTATTTTTTATGTATGAATACGGTTAAAGCAATGCAATATCAGGAATTCATACATGAGTGTTAACAAATTCGGGTTATGTGATAATTAGATCTATACATACATTCAACGGCATGCGATTCTATTGATGGTGCGTGCATAAACTCAACAGGAAGGTGTAACAGTGCCAGTTTGGTGTAAAATAACGTGTGCGTGTGTTAACATCACGTTCACAAGAAGCTATTTGTCATATCGGCTTGCAGATTTCACAAACTCTCAACATGTGAAGTTTGAGTGCAAATGTTTTCGAAAGGTGTAAACTTAATGAATCAAAGTTTGTCCCATTCTCATTTCTACTGTACAAATAATGTATGAACCAGTATTACGAATCCACCATCCTATAAAAGTGGGTTTTAAAGGTTTGTAGCAACGTAGGCTATATACATCTATTACTTTTGGAAGTACTTAGCGTACTAGGCATGCAGTTAGTAATTACTGGTGGGCCTCATGGGATCAAGTGTGACCTGGTATGTGAGGTATCACACATGGTGTCCTCGTTGCTGAACAAGTATTACATATACGGCGAATGCCTACTGAAGAAAGCATGGAAAATGGTGTCTGGAATTTCTGATTCCTAATTATATTTAGGTTTCGATTTATGAATTTGTGACTTATATCTTCATCTCATTGTTCATTTCATTCCTTATAGCTCAGGGTGAGTAATGTGTTAGATTCATTTACACACAAGAAAGTAGTGTAAAGTGAATTTATCCTCACGAGACACACATCTTAATATGTTCTAAAGATCGATTTAACTATATGGACCTAAAATCTGATAAAGACTAACATTTTACGAAGGATTAAATAGTCCTAAAAGAAAGAGAGAATAAGACCAGTGAGATTAATGACAAGGGCATATGGTTGGCTGCACCTACTAAAGTGTCACCTTAGTGTTTTCGCTGAAAGACAAATCTGCTGTTCTTTTAAAATGTCAGGGTACTCAGTGATCCATCGTTTTCATTTTAATTCACTTAAGGTTATTTTGTGGTGAGCACTTCGGGAGAAACAACATAGTACCTATATATTCTGTTATCATAACGCGATTATCATATGTTCCATTAATATGTCAGTCACCATTTGAGGCGATACAGATGATAAGCAATGTCTGTTGCATTTGCCGGCAAACAGGTAGTATGACGTATTCAAGATATCGGTAACTGTAAAGATAACTGAGATGACGTGCGCAAATAACACAGTACAAGACTTTGGGTAGTCAGTCAGGCTTTCAATAAAATCCACGCTTAGGCGAACGATTACATCTTTTTAAAAAAATAATCATTAATTTAAAACACCACTGAATATTTTTTTCTGGCAAATATTCTAAAAATTTGACGTTTTACACGTTTTAATATATAGCTTTTATGATCACATAATATTTTAAAACCAAAATTCTATCGGCAATGTTTCTGCAACAAAGGGAAGCAGCGGAAACATTGCCGACATATTGGGCTAAATGTGGATACCAGTACACCCGTTATTGCCAGAAGTGCCAATTGAAGATTTTATCTCGACCTGTCTGGATTTGCTTGGTATTAGAGTTGTGGCCCAAATCCCGTTGTTTTCCGCGAGTAACTGTCAGTAAACACCTTAAGCTGTCAACTTAACGATTTTGTAACAATAGCCTCGAACCACAGATTCTGAATTTAGATGATGGGAGTTTTAAAAAAGAATATCAAGTTGAACTTTTTTAATAAGACGCTTATTCATGAATGAAGCGGAGAGCGATAATTTTAAACGTGGCTAACTGTGGGGCATACTTACATAAGTATCAATACAAAGATGTAACAAAGAAGTCCAGCGTGTCTAAAAACTCATCTTTGTCTGAGTCAGGTTGATTTCACCCTTTCCTTACACAACCTTCTCTTCATCGATTGCTACACCCTGGGGGGTTACTACTCCTACGAAAGGTCAACAATCAGTTATAGAGTTAAATAAATCTTTATAGATCCTCTGTAACTAAGTCAATGAATCAATTCACTATCCAAAAAACATACGATATCAAAAGCAATCCAGAAACACCTCTTAACGTCGTCCTAATGTCCTGCCAGTGGCATTCGACAATAGAGAGGAGAAACAAAGGTGTTTTCCTTGTTTGTTTGACGCGTGTTTGTAATCCATAGCTATCTGACAACACCCTGTGCTCTGTAGTTTTCGACTGGGTCTTACTTTGACACGATAAGCATACATTGTTTACGCTTACTAGTCCAAATCATTATCTTTTCTCACGGATTTAGTTGCCCCAGTCAGTCCATGCAATTTGGATAAGGTATATTGCCGCTGTGGCCTAACAGTAGGATGTGATATACTTAGAAACTGTCACATGATGAGCTTTACAGGTCAGTAATTTTGCTAACAAGTAAACTTACAGATAAAAGAAAACAGTTTCATTAGAATAATCGACATCAAAGGCTACTAAAAGTTACAGCATTGTGATCGATAAGGAAAAGATCCTATTATGCCTCTAGAAGTGACAGAGGCAGCGTCTAGGTGTTTTGATTAAAGAGACCTGCTGGGGTAAGAACCAACGGGAAATAAGACTACATATATACAACAACGAGATCGTCTTGTCGTATATATGGGCGAATATTATATTAAGTGACTAGTATTACTTTTCTCTGTTTGAGACTCTTAATGAAATCGATTTTTCAATCACCCGCGGGACAAAGTATTTCTCAGGCCTTCTGGAAGGAAAGTGGAAAGATATCAGACAGGTAAGTGACACAGAGATGAAAGAGGATGTAGGAGGGGACAAGACACCTGTATATGAGAAACGGTTAACTCAGCACGCGTGACGAAGCCATCAGTGACGTGGAGTCTCAGATTTCACCCCATATCTCAGACTCCACACGATATGAAGACGAAAATCAGCAATACTTTACTTCACTGTTCCGAAAATACTTAAAGCCACTCAGAATCGTTGCAAGGTGAAGGAACTGATGAGCTGTTGGATGATTTAATGACGCCTTTGTTGGATTCTAGTATATTAGAATGAAGCAAAGACTTCTGTCACCATGCAGCGTTTCTGAGTAGCTTTAGGTCGAAATGTTCATGACGCATCTGAAAAACTCCAGGGGTGTTAATCTCTTATTTCTTTAATAATAAATGAGACCGCCGTCGTATAACGGGTACAACTCTTGACGGTTCCCGTGTATATCTGGTTGACATTGAAAACTAAAAAAATCTAAATAATTTTTTGTCTTTGTTTTCAAAAGCCGGAATTAAAAGAGCAAATCCAGTTGTTCAATTCGTATTGTCGCATATTCCATTAAGTTATCTGTGTGGCGGAAAAACAGATTGGTTTTAATGTGCGCAAATTTACGATGTAATAAAATGGAGGCCAGAGTTTCGGAGAAAAACTTGTACGCTTTGCATACAAAACATGAATAGCGGTCCTCGATGGGCAGAAGTTTTCTTTCCAGTAATAAAAATCTTGACTTGCCTCTGACAAATGATGATGGACTGATATATGGCAAGCTCAGCAGTGGTCAGTACCCAGCTGTATATTCTTCCAAAACAATTTCTTATTAACCTGAAAACAAACATTATGCATTTATGGAAACTTAAACCTTCAAAGGTCATTATTGTTGGGTTTGTTGATGTTTAGTTATTTAACATCGAGTGTATAATGTTCCTAGAGAGAGCCGTGATCTCTTACCCATCGGGGTGGAGAGCCCGAATGACTGACACAAATATTCTGTTAACCAGCAGCTAGGCTAAAGAAAAAAAAGCGATCATTTGCCAACGCTATTTTTCTTTATTATATACACCTTGGATTTCTGTTCTATCGAAATTTCCCTGGTCTATACAGTGACGCTGTTACTGGTCAGGTAAATGTCAGTCAAAGGGAACAGTCAGCATGATAATGTTCACACTGGAGATAAGCCGCTGTTAAAGGACTGTGTTACGAAGTCATGTAGAAAACCGCATTTATGGACGGGCAAGAAAACGATAGTCTCTCGTACCAGTTTCGACCTGGTATATAGTTACAGCAATGAATAACGACTAGATATAACAAAGTCTGCAAAGAACATCTTGATTTTGTGTAAATATGAAAACAAAACGTGATCATTTGAGAAGCAAATCTACCGGTCACGCACAGGACACGTCGACCCTCGAGATCACAAACCTAGAGAGACGAGCTTTTTCTCTTCAGGGAATTATTTTGCAACCCACTGGTATTTAGGTAATCAAAGACGAAGGACTGATCTTTGACTAGTGTTTTAGATCTCATTTGAAAGTTTCCTGAGTAGAAACTTGATATCATATTATAAAGATATTATATTGATGGGATAAATAGACAAACGGATTTGAAAATGGAGTCAGGATGTTGGTCTATATTTTAAGTGCAGAATAGGAACGAAATTTTTCATAAACACAATCACTTCAAAACTGATATCTTTACTCTTATTTTTTTTTTCAACACAACAGAAGTTTTCACATAAAGATGACATTACCTTTGTCATACGCAAGGCATCTCTTTCCACGGAAAGCAGCCATCAAACACGTTAACTTGTCTACTTATTCCTATGATGATAGCCTGGAACCACACAATTTTTATCATCCGAGGTTTAAAACATAATATATGTATTAACTTCTTCCTTACGAGATTTATTCTTACGTATAAAACGGAAGCCCAGCTTATGATGGCTTCCTCTCCGGCCGTACGTAGAAAGGACCACCAGCAACCCGCTGATGGTCGTGGGTTTTCCCCCGGGTATGTCCGGTTTCCTCCCACCATAATGCTGGCCGCCGCCGTATAAGTGAAATATTCTTGAGTACGGAGTAAAACACCGATAAAATGTATAAATAATAAACAAACAAACATAATATACGTCGTTGCCATAAGGCTTACCACTTAAGATTTCACTTGGTTTGGAATCAAGGAATAGATGTAACCTGCGATGACCTCTTAAATTGGAAGAATCGGATTTCGCAGTAACTGTTTCACTTACATCTTTTGTCGATCTACAGAAGCTAGAGTAAACCTGTAGCTGAATCTGTGCCTGAAATTGGCGCAGGGTTACTATCATGACTATTGATATGAAATACCAATGGACTATCTCGTAAAATAGAGCTTTACCACACTGATGCAACAAATCCAACAATCCCATTCATATGTGGTACCTCCCAGCAAAAATAATATAGCAAGAATCATCCACAAATAATTGTTGACGGCATGATAGTGTCTCGTCAGTGGCTTTCGGTAATATACACTACAGAAACAAAAACCAATCGTTTCCTGGTCATTGGTGTTTTGGTCTGTTTGTCTACAATATAATGCATGCTTGTTTTTCATCCTGGGGCCACATTGTTCTTTATTTTTGGACATGCTTAATTTCATCATAAGTACCTGTAGAATCCAATCGTACTTCAATCATCACTTACTCTGAGTTTAGTTATCTTCATTATTTAATGTTCTTTTTTCTGGGTTTTTTTTTTTATTTTTCTATTTTTTTTTTGGGCCGCTGAATGACAAATTCACCAGAAATCTGATAAAAGAAACAACAACATTAAACATGTTCACCAACGTGTACGATTTATCTCATACACGTAGGCCTACACGCAGGGAATGATAACATGATTAAGAACAAGGTGATTAAGATTGTGACTAAGATCTCATCAACACATGCCTGTCTAAGTCGAGGTGTTTAATGTCAAAATGTTTGTCGTCAAGGCATCTGGCAAATTACCGGTAAAATTCGTATGAGTGAAAATATGATTTATTGCCCCGTTCAAGAAATAAAAGCAAGAGTAGCAATTTAATCTCTAAGTCTGTCAGTGTGAGGATGGAAAAAGCGTGCTGACGTTTGCTATTCTTGACTGGGTTGTTACAGCCTCCTCCACCTGGTCGGGAAATCCGGAATTAATACCAGGTCTGGTCATACCAAAGACCTTAAAAATGGTACTTATTGCTGTCTCGCTGGGCGCTCAGCACTGAGAAGCTAGAGCAAGGAAAACGGACTGGTCCACGCGGTGACACTATGATGTGACTGGGCGGGGTGTCATGTCTGGTATCTTCGGCATGATGTTCCAGTGGTGGTTACACCATGGGCTCGCGCTGTAACAAGAAAACACCGATAAATATGACCCAATCTTACATACATATTCTCGACTCTCACTGGCATGGTGAGTCCATCACAACGCCGCTTAACTTGCTGTTATGTTCATGACGACTCGACTAATTGGTGGTGATATTTCCATAGCCCATAAAATTGAAACCTAAATATCAGAACTAATACGTACAACCTTTTCTTTACGGATCCCCGGATGGCTTTGGCCAAGCAACATCCGAGTTCGTTTTCCGTCGATGCATGAATTGAATTGTGCCGAGTATTGACAAAATCAGTCGCAAATGCATTCATGCATCCCATGAAATTCCCCGACATTGCATATGTCTGAAAGTGATAGAAAAACTGATTCGTTTAATATTGCGAAACACTGGCCCTAAAGTACAACAACAGATTGGCTTTAAAGTGCGAGGGCTAATGTCTAAGATACGACTTTACAACCGGCATATCTTTCAAAACTGTTGTCTGTCTTCTAGCTGGATTTATGATAAACATGTTTAGTAGCCACCAGTACCCAGCTGCATATCCTCTCGCGGGAAGTTACCATTACCTGGTAAATAAACATCGACTCTTGAAACCCAAACCTTGGATTGTGATGTTTGGTGGATTTATCAATTTACCTAATTGATTCATTTCCCAACAGACAAGTATGATAGATAATACAGTTCATTGTGTTCAACAGAATGCAGAGATGATACGAGGTAGAACAAAGTTTGATCCCCAAAACACATTGGATTAGATACCTGATGTAGCTTTTTTTTTATCTGACAACACAATCAGTAAACTACTTCTAAATACATACGCCTTGAGAGCAATGTTCTCTACAGAAATATAAATTGAGAAAAAAAATTATAAGTTTTGGGAATAATTTAGAATGAATATCGGTGTTTTAATAAACGTAACAGCTTGTGCTGATGTGGTCAATCATTCTATAGTAATACAGGCCGCTTACAACACTAAAAAAGTCATGACAAATGATCCAACTGCTAGTGATTTCATCCCTATAGATTACTAAACCACAGGGTTACAGTTATAGCTTTTCAAGGCCTTACTGGCTCAATTGTAAAATTCGTGGTTTCTCGGTGTATACAGTAAGAAGTAAACCCTGCAGTAAATATGCTAGAAACACAGATTGACCCTAATGCCCGGTGATACCACGTGCTAAATTTCACATCACTCTTAATGATAAAAACTACATCAAGGACATCTTTGTTCAGAGATTTTACATTCGGCACCAAGGTTGATTTAAACGTAATTGCCACAGAGTGCCTTTTTGTCACATTGATATAACTGGTTCATTTATTGGTTTGATTTTTTTGTTGTTTACGTCGTAATCAAGTATAATTCACTTACACGTTGGCGGCCAGCATTATGATAAAACCAGGCAGAGCCTGGGGGAAACCCACGACCACCCGCAGGTTGCTGGCAGACCTTCCCACGTACTGCCAGAGGGGAAAGCAGCATGAGCTGGACTTGAGGCCCGATTGGTGAGAGGCACGATTCAGAACTCCGCTGGCACGTTAACCCCTCGGCCATGGACTCCTCTTGCTATGATTGTGCGCATTTAACACGTTTGTAAACACTTCTTTTCACATTTATGCGGCAAACACGTTTTGCAAATAATACCAAGCTCACAATCTCTAATATATGATATCGATCAACATAAACATATTAAATGCTTTACAAAGTAATCCAATGATATCATATTAACTGCTGAATTGTCGGCTATTGGCGTTCGGGGCAATACGCATATCATTTTATTTATCCCATTACTCACTGTATTGAAATACTTATGACAGAAAGCATAATTCAGAAACTGACTCACTATCGCGAAGGTATAACTATTTCGCCGCGCTGACTGGCAATGGGCAGTTGTTATTAAAGACGCAGGTGATACGGACGCCGACATTCTGATATTAATGACATTATTGTGGGACTGGATAACACCGCGTGAGCAGTACGTGGCGGTGACAAGGGGCTCTGGTGAAATACGTCAAGCTGAGTATTAAATTCACCCGTGTTCGTGTGACCAGGTGTTCCTTAGCGACAGAGTTGTGACAAATGATGAAGCCCCCCCCCTCCTCCCCTCGTATTCTATACGAAAAATGTTTTTGACATTTGGGCCTTTCATTACTCTCAAATTTTACAGATACGTACCCACGTGCTTACGCGCGGAAGTAAACCAAATATATTTAATTGTTATATACAAATATACATAATTGTTATCGCCAGAAGCGTCAATTGAAGTTTTCATCTCGGTCCCCCTGAATTTGCCCGATAGCAGAATTATCTAAAGTACTTATTTCTTTCTGTGCTTACCTCACAACAAACACTTTAACTTATGTATCGAAGTGTAATAACGATAGCCTGAAACCACAGATTTCAGATCACGAGAACTTTAAAACAGAATAATAGCTTCCGTAAGAGGTTTCATTCGTGGAAGTGAAAAGTGTCGATAGTTAAAAGCATTGTTAGTTACGGGGCATTCATTTGTTAAGCATTTCAATAAAGGAGTTTCGAGTTCAAACTCTTCTGTCGTAGAAGGTAAAAAGAGTTCAACTGTGTCGTATTACTTGTCAAAAATGTCAGGCAATTTTGTTGATTTTAATCTACCGATCACCTGTCTTGCCCTTTTGGGGAGGTACAACAATCAGGAATTTCTTGAATCAAAAAACTTCAGCCTCCTCAATTTTCCCTATCGTACGTCTAGTCTAAGTAACTTTTTTTGAAACCTTTCTTAGACGCCCATGTTATAGTAAATGGAATCAGAAATAGTTGCCTAACGTTTTTGACAGGCCAGTTGGTCCAGTAGGGCCTTTTTTACCATTAGCGATGTATGATTTTCGCACAACCGCCGAAAGACGTTGTCGGAACGAAAGGTTACCAATCAGTGGTTATGGCGTAAAGTGTATCTTCAGTGTTATGTTCTAATCATTCCAACGAACAAATTAGTGTATCTTACTCTTTAGAAGGAATCCATAAACAGTTAACGGCGGTCTTAAGTCTTGTCAGCGGCGTTCGACAATAAAGAAGAGAAAGGAATATAACTGTTTCCTGGTTGTAAGGTGTTTACTATTCTTCTCTATCACGTGTTTATATCCCGTCTCATTCTCAAGACATCCAATGCTGTATTTTTCGACTGACTGAGATATTGCCAGCGTGGCGTTAAGCCATAATCATTCATTCATTCATTCCAGGTTTTGGACTGGGTTGTACCTTGACATCATCATCCTGTGCGGTTAACATTTAGCCATATCATACAGCTGCTGCATTTTAACATATATACTATTGATATATTAAAAAAAATTGTCGCGCATTTGACTTTTTGCTTGACTTCTCTCACTGGCAAAGGCAGTGGCTATGGACCCTGATTGAAACTACTGCTGGGATGAGAATATGTAGAACAGAGGAGGCACAGATAAGTTTGACTGACAGCATGTTCAGTAGTGGCGACTTCTTGTCACATGGCCGATAAGCTGAGAATGATAAATAAAATGACCAAGAATATGGTTCTGTGTATAGGCTACACGGAATAAGCCGGTGTTTTACAACCTGTGTGCGGCAACGGATTCCGCACTATGCTGTTTGGAGGAAACTAAATACATGTGAAGTGTTGTTCAGAGACATGTGTTTTGAATAGATAGTGAAATGTAAAGATAATATGATATGTGTGGGGTTTCTCCATTCTGTCATCCATTGTATGGTTAGTTTGTCTCAGAGACAATAAATGTGGAACCGTTTCATCATGATGGGTGTGCACGTATAATGATTACAGCGTGTGCAGCAGGAGTGGATAACCACACATCAGGACGCAGGTGATACGGACGCTGCCATTCTGATGTTAATGACCTCACACAGCCGGGGTGGATAACACCGACTGAGCTGTAGGCAATTGTGACTAGAAGTCTAGGTTAAATCAGTTAAGATGAATATTAAATTCGCTCAAACTCCTGTGACCAGGTGTTCCTTGCCGTTTCCTTGCTGGTAACATATTAAAATGGAGATAAAACACCCTGCCGTCAGCTCTAGTTTGAATGGATGGGTCAACTTTTTGGTCACCCGATCTCCAAAATTAAACCATACTGTTTATTTATTTATTTATTTGATTGTTGTTCATACAGTACGCAAGAATATTTCGCTGATAAGGCACTAGCACTATGGTGGGAGTAAAGCGAAAAGAGCATGGGGGGAAACCCACGACCATCCGCAGACCTTCACACGCACAAGCAAAAAGCTCGGAACCCAGCCTGAGTTGGACTTGAACTCACAGCAATCATGTTGGTAAGAGGCACCTGGGTCAGTGCATTAAGCTACACTAGCGCGCTAACCCCTAAATCACAGGGTGAATAGATTCATAAATATTATGTACAAATTATGTGTGATTATCTTTTGCTCATATGAAAAGAGTGTTGATCGGTGATTCAGCATTTGTCAGCCATATTGGATATTAGTCTTTTGCTTCCTCCGTAAAAAAGGCGTCTGATCGCTCTCTGCTCTCCACCTAGATGGATTTCTGAGAATTGTACAATAAAAGCATTCCCAGTGGCGATTGTCAGATAGTGTGATCGATCTTGTTTTGAATAAGGTAACCGACAATCCTACAAGACACATCCATAGGCCCTTCAGCATTAACATGGCGTGGTCGAAATGATACAACATCTTCCCATGTATATTTGTCAGTGGGTCTGTCAGCCTGCAGGCTTAATTGGAAAAAAGACCTCATTTATCGATGGTTTTGTTTTAGTTAGGTTTTTCTCCTCATTTTTTTACTGGGTCTGAACTCTGCGGTAGCGAAACACCCATCACGTTTTGAGGCTGGCAGTTGTTAAGTAGTCACCGTGACTCCAGCAGTGTGAGAACGTTCTCGGCAGAAGCTGAACTGCCGATAAGGGACATTGTAGACCAGTAAGTAAGAATGTCTGACAAAGCCGGTAAGACTTAGCAGTTATTACCTGGCGTAAACCTTAAGGATGTTCAGACCAAGTGACACATGGTAGCAAGAACGCTGACAAGAGATACGTGAATATGAACACTCTACATATTGTTTATGTCAGGCAGAAGAAAACGAACAGTGATAAGTTCAAAAGCGACACTGCCTTCCTAACAAAATTCACGTTAAAATAAATCAACCAGCGGTCAGCCTAACCTTCGTAGAGAACTGTCGTTTTCTGGAAGGCTTTTATATCCCACAGGAATGTAGGCAATCGAAGATTATGAACATGGGTGTGAATCCTGGTTAGATTACATAAAACCCTGTCTGTAGTAGAATAGCGAGTAGACAGGTCAACTTCATTATGAAAAGCTTCAGAGTGCTTCACATGTATCCCTGCTACTTATTGTCTGGATCTCAGTTCAGGGTCACGTTGTTTAATTATTTGTGACGCACTAGACGTCTTTATCAGCAAAAGAACCGCTACCTCCCTTTACACGTCATTTTTTGACAGCTTGAGGTCCAACTCAACTCAACCAGACGAAATCAAGACTCGACTTAACTGCAATAATCTCGTGCACGCAGATTAATTCTGAAGTGGTGATGCTACCGACCACTGGGACGAACTCCGTACCCACAGTTGAGTTGAATCTCATCTTATAAGTTCTGATGTATTTCGAGCATTGCTGTACCTGACCAAAACATACTGCAGAAACAGACATCAAGTTTCCAATAAAAAAAACAAAATTGGGACGCCGAACACATTTACTACCGTAAATAACGGATGTTTACCCCTCGCTTTATTTGTAAGACAATATGATTAAGTAGGCAAAAGAAAATTAAGGCAGATAAAAAAATCCTTACTTCGGATATATAAATTGAGAGCAAAAATGTATTACCATTAGAAGAATTTAACTTTCAACGTGATAAGAGGTTGGGCCATTTTTTTCCCCCAGTACACCTTTGGACTTTTTGTACGACAATTGTCCAGTAGGCCTTTGACTGCTTAGTGCCCTGTCTTTCAAAATATTGAACAATTATTGCGCTGAATGTCTTATTTATCTCTGATGTAAGTCATATACCGATCATCTATCGGAGTTTTAATCATGACACGCTCTTTTTTAGACGGACTGAAATAACTCAAAGTTTAGAATTACATTTCTAAAAATATGTTTTCCGGTGAGACACTATTTCAGTGTAATGGAATAAATTAAGCTGTATGGTTTTATATGTAATTTGAGGCCAGTTCTACGGGTCCAATCTACATAGCTTGTGCTCCACAATACGCCACCGAAACAGCTCATGTTAATGTTATTTTTACATTCTTGGTAACAATGTGTATAGTTAGGTCCTTTTTTACTGAGTCTGTTCAGCAGAGTATAGCAATGAGCAAGGAATACGACTGGATGTACTTTAATGATAATCGCATTGTGTGATCAGTTAAGGATGTCAAGTATATCTCCAATAGGATCTAGTAGGATAAAATCTGATTAGTTCCGGTCCGGCCATAACTCCGCTCACTTGTAATCCGTGGATGAGGTTCTGCCTCGATCTGGCTTCCTGTCTTTACACAGCGTCACACTGGTTAGGGGCGGTCTCACCATCTCAGCGGCAACACATTCTAATCCCTCAAGATTCTTAGCTTTCGTTTATATCATAATCTATCTACATAATGGTACGTCTAAAAAAGATTTACAAGGGAGAGATCAGGGTTGGCTAATCTGACGAAAACATGTGCTGGAGCACTGCAATGGTGTCTTTGTAACTTTGTAACTAAATTGATATCAAATCTTGTAGGGCTTCTCCCATAAGCATGACTTGTGGCATAACCACAGGGAAAACAGGGCACATAGCGTTTGGAATCCTTCTGATTTTTTTTTTCACAAAGCACAAATGAGTCCATGAGCCCCAAGCCTGTGGAATTCTGACAAAATAACATAACCGTTTCCTGACTGGTAGGTGTTTTTTTGTCTACCACGTGTTTCTACCCTATCTTATTCTAAGGCTATCCTACGCTCTATTTTGGGACTGGATTTTACTTTGACATTATCATCACACCTGGTTTACGCGAAGTCATGTCACACAGGTTTTGTAGTTGAACATATGTACTACTGATACACTCACAAAATTGTCACATACTGGATTATGTGTGTGATATCTCTCCGTGATAAAGGCAGTGGCTCTTGATTCTAGGGGGCCTCCGTGGCTCAGTCGGTTAGCGCGCTACTGCAGTCACAATGACCCGAAACCGCCGACCATTGTGGTCGCTGTGAGTTCAAGTCCAGCTCATGCCTGCTTCCTCTCCGGCCGTACATGGGGAGGTCTGTCAGCAATCTGTGGTTGATCGTGGGTTTCCGCCGGGCTCTGCCCGGTTTCCGCTCACCACAATGCTGGCCGCCGTCGTATGTGAAGTATTCTTGAGTACGGCGTAAAACAACACTTAAATAAATAAATAACTATTGATTCTGATTGAAACTGATGCGATGCGAACAGATAGATAAGATGACTGACATCGGAATCAGTCTGAATGACAACACGTTTACCAGTGGCGACAATTTGTCACATACGTTGAGAATGATGAATTAAATAACCTTGAATATGGGTCTGTGTAGAGACTACAAACTAAGGCGGTATTTTCACAACCCACGTGCGGTAGAGCACTCCTCATTACACTGTTGGGTGAAGTAACTCAGAGGCAGGTCTTTTGAATGAATAGTGAAATGAAATATCACATACATCACCGGTTTCGTCGTTCTGTTATTCATTGTACTGAATTATTTATCACAGAAACAATAAATGTGCGACCTTTCACTTTGATAAGTGTTCAGGTATACTGATTACAGTGCGTATAGCGGGAGTGCATAACCCACACATCAGGACGCAGGTAATAGGTATGATGATTACAGTGCGTATGGCGGGAGCGGATAACCACACACCAGGACTCAGGTAATAGGTATTATGACTACAGTGCGTGGACCGGGAGTGGATAACCACACATCAGGATGCAGGTGATAGGTATACTGATTACAGTGCGTGTAACACGAGTGCATACCCAACACATCAGGACGCATGTGATAGGTATACTGATTACAGTGCGTGTAACGGGAGTGCATACCCCACACATCAGGACGCAGGTGATAGGTATACTGATTACAGTGCGTGTAGCGGGAGTGCATACCCCACACATCAGGACGCAGGTGATAGGTATACTGATTACAGTGCGTGTAGCGGGAGAGCATAACCCATACATCAGGACGCAGGTGATAGGTATAATGATTACAATGCGTATAGCGGAAGTGGATAACCACACATCAGGGTGCAGGTGATAGGTATAATGATTGCAGTGCATGGAGCGGGAGTGGATAACAACACATCAGGACGCAGGTGATAGCTATGCTGAGTACAGTGCGTGTATCGGGAGTGCATAACCCACACATCAGGATGCAGGTGATAGGTTTACAATAACGCACACACCAGGACGTAGGTGATAGGTATAATGATTGCAGTGCATGGAGCGGGAGTGGATCAGGACGCAGGTGATAGGTATGCTGAGTACAGTGCGAGTAGCGGGAGTGGGTAACCCACACATCAGGATGCAGGTGATAGGTATATTGATTACAGTGCGTGTAGCGGGACTGCATAACCCACACATCAGGATGCAGGTGATAGGTATAATAATTACAATGCGTACAGCGGGAGTGGATAACCACACATCAGGATGCAGATGATAGGCATAATTATTAGAATGCGTGTATCGGGAGTGCATAACCCACACATCAGGACGCAGGTGATAGGTTTAACGATTTCAGTGCGTGTAGAGGGAGTGGGTAACCCACACATCAGGATGCAGGTGATAGGTGTAATGATTACAGTGCGTATAGCGGGAGTGCATAACCACACATCAGGACGCAGATGATAGGTATAATGATTACAGTGCGTGGACCGGGAGTGCATTGCGCACACATCAGGACGCAGGTGATAGGTATAATGATTACAGTGCGTATAGCGGGAGTGCATAATCACACATCAGGACGCAGGTGATAGGTATGCTGAGTACAGTGCGTGTATCGAGAGTGCATAATCACACATCAGGACGCAGGTGATAGGTTTCCAATGCGTATAGCGGGAGTGCAAAACGCACACACCAGGACGTAGGTGATAGGTATAATGATTACAATGCGCATAGCGGAAGTGAATAACCACACATCAGGCTGCAGGTGATAGGTATGATGATTACAATATGTGTAGCGGGAGTGAGTAACCCACACATCAGGATGCAGATGATAGGTATACTGATTACAGTGCGTACAGCGGGAGTGGATAACCACACATCAGGACGCAGGTGATAGGTATGCTGAATACAATGCGTGTATGGGGAGTGCATAACCCACACATCAGGACGCAGGAGATAGGTATAATGATTGCAGTGCGTGGACCGGGAGTGCATAACCACACATCAGGACGCAGGTGATAGGTATACTGATTACAGTGCGTATAGCGGGAGTGAATAACCCACACATCAGGATGCAGATGATAGGTATACTGATTACAGTGCGTACAGCGGGAGTGCATAACCACACATCAGGACGGAAGGTGATATGTATAATGATTGCACTGCGTGGACCGGGAGTGGATAACCACACATCAGGACGCAGGTGATAGGTGTGCTGATTACAATGCGTGTATCGGGAGTGCATAATCCACACATCAGGACGCAGGTGGTAGGTATAATGTCTACAGTGCCTATAGCGAGAGTGGATAACCACACATCAGGACGCATGTGATGCGGGCGCTCTCATTCTGATGTTAATGACATTACAGCCGGACAGGATAATACTAAAGATTAATATTATGAATAAATAATTATGGCAAGGCGTTCAGATTAAATCTGCCCATTTCTCGATCTTGTTGAGACAATGTTGCCAGTTGCCTTTCGATGTTATTAATATTTTTAGCGCTTCAGCATATAATGAAGTCAATAGCATATAAAAACCCTCCGTGCCAGATGTTAATTGTTTTGGCCGAGGTATTAATTTTTATGCTGAGTAGTGAGGGTGATAAAGTACTGCCCTAAGGTACACCCATTTCCTACTCATGCGAGTCAGAAAGAGTGAACACCACCCGTACCTTAAACGGACCATCAGATAATAATTCGGATATTAACAAAGGTAGGTGATCTTTCAAACCCATATCTGAAAGGTCTCTTAAAATACCGTATTTCCATGTGGTGTTGTAGGCATCTTCCAGGCCAAGAACTATCGACACCACATGTTCATTATTAATGAAACCATTATGCATATAGGTTTTGAATCGAACAAGGTGATCCAAAACGGATCGATCCTGTCGAAAACCACATCGAATATTAGATAAATGCTTGTTGGTTTGAAGAAATCAAAGAAGTCTGTCGTTAATCATCCGTCCCATAGTCTTACAGACGCAGCTGCCATGGGACGGTAATTATTTGGATCCGTATGATCCTTACCCGGTTTAGGGACCAGGATAATGTATTCCTCCTTCCATGCTGGCGGGAAATTACCAGTTATCCAAATCATAAAGTAATGTCAAGAAAGTCTCACGTGGATGAGATGCTAAATGATTCAGAAGCTTGTAATACATACTATCTAGGCCGCACGCAATATTGTGTGCCTTTCTTCATAAAACTTTAAGCTTCTCAATGGAAAATGGTCGATTATAATCTTCTATGTTATTAGAAGAAAAGGGCAATTTAATTTTCTACTTTTCTTTTTTTAATATGCTGAAACTCAGTAGTGTAATTTTTAGCGGAAGATTTCTGAGAGATTGTTTTGGCTAGTTTATTGGCTTTATCATAAAGAGATTTTAATAAAGTCTCACCATCTTTTATATGATGAACTCAGGTCGTATTATTTTTGCCCTTAAGTTTCTGAACCATGTTCCAGACCATACGAATGGGTATTTTTGACGCAATGCCTGAAAAAAGTCCCGCCAACCAGATAGTCTCTTGGGCTAATTAATCGACAAGCCTTAGTTCTAAATATACGAACCTGGTTTAAATTATTATTGTTGGGAAAATGATTAAATCTGCGTTCCGCCCTTTTACGGTGTTTAATGGCCTTACGACAGTCATCATCATATTTGACTAAATATGATATACCAATATTTGACATAACCATGTATTATTACTAAACCATAGGGAGCTGTGTGCATTAAAATCTCCCATAATTCTAAAGGGAGTTGGCAGTTGTCCTTTTAAATTATGCAACTGTGAAAGTGACAAAGAAAAATGAGCCGGAACATAAACAGAACATAGCGTGGCTCTGATAAAAAAAAAGATAAAAAAAACACACGAATGGCCACAGCCTGAAGCTCTGTATCGAGGGCTACAGCGCTGTGAATAACATTATTATTATTCACGATGATAAAGGAGCCACCACAAGCTAGGTTTTCCTCATTAGAATAAGTGCCGTGCAGTGCATAATGTTTAAGGGATGTTTGATCTTCGTCAGATGTCTTCAGATGAGTTTCCTAAGGACAAAAGGGCGATTGGATTTAAAGATTGGACTAGCTGTGTTATTTCAATAAAATTAACCTTGAGTCCTCGACAATTCCACTGCATAATTTTATCATTATAGATATTATGGAGGGAGGCGTATAGGTGACTTATGTTTGGATCGCGGGCAACCTCTGCTTGGAGATCTACTGGTGGATCACCCAGATGTGGATGACGTATCCATTTCGTCCGCACCTGAAGTTGGAGCAAGGTCCTCTAACGATCTAAACTTATTAAAAATTTGGACTGGATCCTTGTTGGCCTTAAAGGGACGCTCTGAGGGTCATCGGGTTTTCGTTTTTATCTTGATTATCGGACTTGCCCGGATTACCATTGTTTGTGTAGGTTTTGATTTTTCATTGTTTTCTGGATATACAGGCACTTCATCGGTGTTATTATATTTTGTTCATTTGATTAGATGACCGAAGGGAGGAGGGAGAGGGTGGCGATGTTGGATTTCCTACGCTACTGGGCAAAGTTAAGGTTGTCCGGGTCCCCACAGAAATGGGGACTCTCTTGGCCACACTGGCGTAGCATGCCTTCAGAGGGGAAACGGGAGATGCACAGATTGTATTGGTACGAGTGTATTGGTCCAAAACATTGTTTTTAACTTTATAGAACACAATCTGTTTTTCTTTCTGTAGTGTGCACAATCCCGAGAAAAAGACACGTGGGCTCCGTAGCAATTTGAACACTTCGCAGGGTTCTTGCAATCGAAACCCCTGAGATCATTTCTACACTGGCTCATGGCGTGCCCAAGCTTTTGATAGGTGAAACACCTGGTTGGGTCAACCCGAACGCGGTAAGGACCAATTACAATAATCTGTTGAAACTTAACAAGTAAGTGATTAACCTAACCACATTGCTGTAACGTTTTGATGAAAACTGTTTTGCTCTGGTTACGCCTAGCTATAACAATTCTGCGACGATTTCCTCCTCTGTGAGGCCATTTAAGTCACCATCCCGGTCTCGAATAAACCCCCGACCAGTGTTAAGCGATTTGTGGGGAGAAACGAAGACCGTGCTGCCATTGATGTTTTTGAGACAGCAGGTTTATGCACTGCAGTCTCCTAAAACATTCAATTAATACGTCTCCAGGTCTCAATTTTTAACTTCCTGGACCGAACCTGCACAAGCCCAGATTGCTTTGCCTGAAACAAGGCACTGGGTATAGATGCTTAGATGTAGGTGGCTGAGAGGATGGCAAATTAGAAGAATTAGAAACAGTAGGGGAAATGTTTATATAAGACATAATAAAAACGGTTAACAGTTCATCCTAGCGTACTTTCAACACGCCACGGAGTGTCCACCTGGAAGAAACTCCCTGCGAGTACCCAGCAGAAAGGGAGACTGAAATTCCATGGCCACCTAAAAAGGTGGATTTTTCGGGTATACTCAAGCGGATTATATCTAAAGGTTAGAAAGAACCCACTCATGATCCCGTCTTCCCCCATTATTGGTCGCAACCCAGGGACGTTGTGGAACTATTCTTTTTACCGCAACCGGATTCTATTCACCGGAACCAAACGGGACAGCCCTAGGTAAGTCGCCTCGAACGACAAGCCTGCCTAGAGAACTAGGGTCCTATTCTTTTCAACGTTGTCGGCAGAAGCTGAACTGCTGATAAAGGACATTACAGACCACCTGTGGGGATGCCTGACAAAGCCAGTAAGATTTTAGCAGTTATTGCGTGGCGTAAGCCTGAAAGCTGTTCAGACGATGCTGCACTTTGCAACAATAACGAATACAAGAGATAAACGGATACTTTACATATGACATCGTGTTTATGTCAGGCTGAAAAAAGGAACAGCGATAAGTTGACAGGCGAATCTGCTTTCAGAAAAAAATTCCCTTTAATGTAAATCAACAAGAGGTCACTCTAACCTTCGTAAAGAACCGTGGTTTTCTGAAAGACTTTCGTATCCCAAGGGAATATAAGCAGCCCACGATTACGAACATGGCTGCAAAAAGTGATCGGATTATATAAAAATCTGTCTGTAGCTGAAATCCGACATACGAGACAATTTCATGAAAGATCAAATTTAGTGCAAAAAACTTTAAATTGCTTTATGTGTATCCCTCCTAATTAAGGCTACGTTGTTTAATTCCTTATGACGCACTGTCTGTCTTTATCAGCTTAAGAACCGTTACCTTGTTTATCAATATACTTTATCTTTTTTGAGAGCTTGATGTCCAATTCAACTCAGCCAGACGAAATAAGGCCCAACTTAAACTGCAATAGGTTCGTGTACACAGTTTAATCTTGAAGTGCTGATGCTACCGGCGACAGGGACGAACTCCTGACGAGAGTTGAGTCTCGTCTTATAAGTTCTGTATTTCGATAACTGCAGTAACAGACATCAAGTTTTCAACAAAAAAAGCAGCACATTTACTAAATCACTGACGTTTACCCCTCGCTTTACTTGCAAGACAATATTATTTTAGACGGATGCGATCTTTTATAAGAAATTGCTTCTTTTTTGTTAATGAGAACACGGGTGTTTGCTGATAGATAATTTGTCAGTGCTGGCAAATGAAATTTTGTCAGAAAAGACATTGCAAATAATTAAAAGGAAATTATATGTAGAAAAACGTCGACAGCATTACGATTTCGATAGATAGTGCATTTGAGAAAGTTGTTATATTAGCTTGAAATTTCCATTATTAAGGACTACAATATGGAATAATCGCAATAATGAGTAGCAATTGGATGTCATTAAAACGTAATGAGTGTGTACAGTTTTTCTTTTTGAATAGGTTACAAGTGGGTTTTTTTTTTTGTTATTTTATTTTCATGTATTTTTAGCTGTTTTCGTCAGTTTGGGGAGTTACTCCTGTACCTGTTTGCCCTCGGTTATTTCCGTAAGTACTCGTGGATAAGATAACATGTAGACATTTGCCTGGTTAGCTGCATATTAACAACAAAGGAGACAAGCTACACATTTCCTCCCGCCCCCCCAAAAAAACCCCAAGGAGTGAAGAAGAGCCCGGAGAAACTCACGACCACCCACAGGTTGCTTGTGGACCTTCCCCCATACAGCCGGAGAAGAAGCCAGCATGAACTGGACTTGAACTCCCAGCGACCGCACTGATGGGCGACTCCTGGGTCATTGCGCTGAGATAGAGCTCTAACCGACTGAGCCACGAAAGCCCTCAAGTCACTTAGTTAAGATCTGTTTTCACTCCACGCGCGATCGAGAACACAATACTGGTATAATTGTACTGCATTTCATCCAAATAAAATATTTAAAAATGCAACCTTGCTGATTTTTAATCAACACATACATCCTTGTTAATTGGACTGAAATAACTCAAAGGTGAGAAATACATTTCTGACAATATGGTTTGCAGAAAGACATGCCTTCAGTTTAATGGAATATCATAGGTTTTATGTATTTTATGCAATTTGAGGCCAGTTATACCGCATCAAATCTACATGTGTCAGGAGCTGAAGACTGGCATCAGAATACCTACTTATGACGTCAGGCGATTCACATCACCATCTGTGATTTCCGATTTGCACGGGTCCAAATACTAAAAGAATTGCAAAATACCAAAATGCCTCCGAAACAGCTCGTTTTGTTTTTAAATTCCTGGTAACAATATGTGTAGTTAAGGCAGGGTTTTTTTTAGTTTATTACACACTATATAAAAATGAGTAAGGAATGCGACTGAATGTACTTGAATGATAATCGCGTTGTAAACTCAGTCATGAATGTCGAGTATTTTTCCAGTAGCATACAGTAGGATGAAATATGAACAATACTGATGTGGCCATAACTCCACCCGCTCGTAATCCATAGATGAGGTTCTAGCTCAGTGCGGCTTCCTATCTTTACACAGCAGCATATTGGTCCATTGTAATCTCACAATCTAAGATGCAACGCAATCTAAATCTCTCAGCATTCTTAGCTTTCGTTTATGTCATAATGGGTATGTCTAAAAGATTTACAACGAAGAGGGTCAGATTTGGCTGATCCGCTAAATACGCGTAGCAGCTCAACTATGATGTCTTTATAACTTCGAACTGAAATCGAATCTTGCAGGACATCTCTCCAAAGCACTTCAGGCCTCTTGACATTATCACGGGGATGACAGGGCACCCAAAGTTTGGAATCCTTTTGAAAGAATTTTTTCTATGTCTATGAAATTCTGACACTTCAATTTTTTAGTCAAAAGACTGAGAATGCTGCTGAGATTTGATACTGTCTAATTCTCTCGAGCCTCGCATTTTAATGTCTGTCTACCTGAAACAAAAGATGCATAAGCACGTTTGAGAAAAAATAACGTTTGTCGTTTTTCGAGACCAGAAGCGGTAACACCTCCTCTTCCTCAGTAGCAGAGGTTCCAGTACCGCCGTTCACAGACTGATCTCAAACACACAACGTGGTCTGATCCCACCAATCCCCCTCCCGCCACCAGAGAAGCCAACCAGTTAGCAATATCGCTACTACACTGAGCTATTTACACTGCTATTTTCGCACGTATGCAACTACCTCTAAGAGAAATTAATCGTGCCATTTCCAGGTTCTTTACGAACCAACGTTTGTAAAAGACAGAATCCCAGCTCTTCTATTTCCCTTCAGTATGCTATATACTCTCAGAGTGACTCTTTGGTATGTGCTTTTTATTTTGTCAGCAAGCATAAATGTGTAAAAACACCAGCCACGTCAGCCACCCCAGCAATATAAATTTGATCCCTAAAAGTAACTTCAGTGATGCAGTCTTGGCCTAGTGACTAACAGCACTTGTCTGTCAGCAGCTCGGACACCCGCCATTCGGGTTCAAACCTGGCCTTGGATAGGGACTTTGTAGAATCCCCAGCTCTTACGCCTTCTAGTACCCTGCTGTACTCGGGTGGCGTTTTGCGCAGTCTGTCGCGCGTTAGAAACTAGTTGTCCTCCACAAATACTTTGTACATATCTGTACTTCACATGTGGAAAAGTTCGTCAGTAACTTGCCAATGGCGGTTGGTTTACCCCGGGCATTCCGCTGGAAAACAGTGAAGCGGAGCGGTTACCCCATCTGCAAGGGAGTTCGTCTGAGTTGTTTATCTGCCTTCTCCTTCACCAGTGTATTCCTAATTGTAAACTTCAGTAAAATTTAGGTATATTTCACGGTAAAGTTCAACAGAGCTTAGCACTCCCAAATTGACATCCACGAGAAATCAGAATAAAGATTAAACAGAGCCAAGAAAACAACAAAAAGGAAAAAATACGTTTATGTTTCCGTTTTAAATCCGGAAGTTTCTCGGGAAATTGTAGAACTTTACTGGCTTTGTTTGTTCTCTGTCCGTATCCTCCATTGTAAATCTGACCAAAACAAGACCATACACTGTGATATTTTATCTCGTATTCCCTGCGTGGGGCTATGTGATGATACATCGGTGTACACATTCTCAGATATATAACTCCCTAGGGTTAACTTTGGCGAGGTTGGGAACTTTGCATTTCGATCCATGTATTCCTCAGCAGCTTTAGATTTCAGTCATACTAATGAAAATATTTTCGTTTTTAGCCACTTCGTAAATTTATTATTCGGCGAGACATCACTGAGAGCCATAGAAAATCCAATACGTTTCTCAGTATATCGCATACAATTTTTGCATTTCTTAAGACTACACTGGCTACATACGCTACATCACTATGATTAGATTGAATTGTTAGGAAAAAGAAGCCCATGGTATCAATATCCATGAAGTTTGTATGCAAGCCTTAGCACTTAAGCTCAAGTACAAAACGGGAACAAAAGTTGCCCTCAGAATGAGATGAAATACAAACACGTGGTGCATAGACAAGACAAAAACACTTAATAACCAAAAACATGTTATCTTTGTGTATCTCAGCTGAAGGATGCCACTTGTAGGGTATTAAGACGCCGCGCATTCTTGTTTGAAGATTAGATTTTACATTGTATTGTTTTTCAGGACAGTAACATGTGCGAAGTCGATCGTTGGATAGAACGGATGAGTAAAATTATTTTTAATGCTGTAAGCGATTGTCGACCTCTTTCACCAAAGAACCCCAGCGCCTTAACACGAACCGTATACACATCTGCCGGCGGGATCGACCGAGAGAAGATCGCGTGCGGGCGAAGTGAAGTCAACCGGACTGAGACAAGGGCGACCATATAAAGACGTATTCGCTTGAAATTCTTCCAAATCGCCTCATCACCTACAGGTCCGCATATTTTATTTCTTTCTAAACAAGTAAAACCTGTCAGAGGTAGGCCGTTATGACTCACGGCTAGTAATATTATTCAATGAAGACTCCTTTTTTATATGTAATTGGATTAGAAGAAGGTATTACCTCATTTAAAACACGTGTAATCTAAAATATTCACTACAAAGCGATTCTCATTAAATTTAAATGTGACGAGTGAAAGCGTTTGATGACACTTAAGCTTTGAGTACACAAATGAAAGTGATTGAAGACAAGTAATCTTTAAGTAGACAAATGAAAGTATTTGAAGAGAGCTAACCACTGGCGGGAATGCAGTACGCATGATATCAAACGAAAGTGACTTGCCAGTTAAAGCTTTAATGGCCCGCCACTGGCAACACAAAGAACATAAACATATTTTTCCTGTCGGAATATTTTTCAAATCGGCTCTGTCGGAATACTTGTAACTCCTTTTGAAAAATTTTATTCTCATAGCAGAGAAGGAAAGAAATGTACCCCAAAAACTGACAATATTTCTAAATATGGGAATCATCTCCACACAAATCATCGGACTGGTTTCAAATTAATGGTGTTAAACACTCAAATGGATATCATCATGTACTTAAACACGACGTTTATTACAAACGTGAATCGCGCAGGCTTGTGTATGGTCATGCGCAGTTCGTCTCCGACAACATACCTGTACCAACATCTTGTAGACATCAGACAATCAAACTTATTAAATTTAAATGTTCCTTTCGTCCGCTGTGTTCCCTGTCAAAACACCATTTAGTATAACCCATCTTTTGGTGTAATCCAATCATACAAATAACATGTTTATATTAAATGATACAAAAATATAACAACCCAGCAACAGCCATCCAGGAAAACTTAGGCCGTGTAGCATTTGCTACCTTTGTTCCTTACCATGCTTACTACCACATGAACAAATTCTCGCGTCAACATTTCTAGCTCTTAGACATCTAACCGCTATTACTTTACCATTACTTTAATTTGCATTTCTCAATTGCTGTCAAGATTTAGACCCGCAGCTTGAAGATTTAGAATGGATGCATGAAAATTTAGCCACAAATACATCGCCAGTAAAACCACGATGTATAAGTTACCTGCAATAATTGATAGATATTTATTTATTTCATTGGTGTTTTACGCCGTACTCAAGAATATTTCACTTGTACGACAGCGGCCAGCATAATGTTGGGAGTAGGAGACGTTGAACTGCATGAGACATAATCCAGCCATCTACCCCACGAGTTAAACCATTATCAGTGTATTTCATGTGTTTGAAACAAGTGCCTTAGCCACTGGAACTTTCCAACACATTTAATGTTGAAAATATTTACGCTTAAGAACAACGAAGGAAGCGAGTTGAAGGACAGAGTTATGAAAGTCAACGTAAAGTCTTGTCCGTGGACAGCTTCTGGTAATCCAAGATGCATAAACTGAAAATCACATCCAGAGAAGGGCATCAAATATGTTAAATGCATTATTGGAGTGCCAAGCACGTGTGCGAACTTATTGGCGTATATGGATTGCTTTTTGGCATGACACACGGTATCTCTCTGAAGAAATCGCTGGATTTAACAGTAAACGTATGACATTTTACAGACCAATTGTTCCCGACAGTGTTAACCTAAATGTGATTTCAAAACAATACAAATAACCACAGACCGAAATACTTAAAATTATGAAACAGATTTCCACAGTTTGGCAAATCTGACACCTTAACCTAAAATTTAAATTACTATGAAAGCATGGCGGAATAATCAATACTACCCTAAAGATTTTTCAGGTAACCCGCAAGTATGTTTTTTCGGACCAATGTCCACTGGCTCCACCCAGGGCACTGTTATAATATCCCTGCGTATGGTACAAATATTAATTATTTAATTAACGCCAACTGAAGACACTAATGCTGTCAATCCCTTTCACCCCTGTAAGTGTACCACTATAGGAGAGGAAAAACGATAAAAAAAAATCACCTGTTCAACTCTCAGACAGCGACAGGCCTTACACAGGATCAAACAACGAAACACAAAGACGCTCGAATAAGTCCAATACATGTATTTAAACAATACAGACAAACAACACAACTGATAATAATATACAAAAATAATACAGATAATTACAAAAATGTATATAGTTTCTTACGGATGTTAGGGTCCAAAATCCGGATGGACTATTCCGGCTTCCTAAGGCAAGTCAGTCCACGTAAATACAGAATCCACAGTTCTTCGGAATTCTCGAATCGAAGGATGGCAAGTCCTGTAGTGACGAACAGCAGAGGGCCCGGTACGCCGACGATGGTAGATATCCAATTCCCCCGGCAAGGTGCAAGTTTCTTAGGCAGACGGGTTGACAATAGCGTCCGTAATGACGAGCTGGCGATGTATGTTTCACTCCTCGGAAATATACACAAAGTCACTTTCAGGGTAAACTGGGATGAAATGTACCCAATAGCACAAAGAGACAATGAGCGATACAAGCTCCAAAAGAACGTCTCACACCAAATAGCAAGTGGCTCACAAAATGCTACATACCGAAAAATGGGGTACAAATTGACAAAATTGTCGAAAGGCGCGTAAGGCAATATCTCCAAAATACCACAAAAATCCTTCTAAGTAGACAAGAGCAAATATCATTCGAGTGGACACAAGTCATACGATTGCTCTCAAAGTGGACATAAGGATATGATTGCTAGCTTTACAACTTCGTCGCTCATATTTATAGCCTAATAGAAAGAAAATTCTGGGTGGTCTGTCCGTAAACATGTTTACAATATGGGTACATCTTTCCAGAATGTACCCTTCATGCACACTGACACGAAACTGATAACCACAGAAGCCTCGAGAACACTCGACTGAATTCCGCAGGCTACAAAGTACAAAGAGAAAAAAAGGTAGGTCAGTCACAGAGCCGGTTAGCGTTGAAGCAAATAAAAAATATAATACAATATTTTAAAGGCGGGGTTCGTATCACTTCCTCCTCTAAAGAAAAGATAACTGTATAGAAGTACGGTGATCTTTTACAACCACTGAATATCAAATACATATTTACAACAGTAACAAAATGACGTTACAAGGAATATATGTACATACACAAAGAAATATAGATATACAAATCTCAGTTAAGGTCTGAATAACATGTCAGCCACAATATTATCCTTACCAGCGGTAGGTACAATCTCCAGAGCTTAAGGCTGTAAGGTCAAACAATAATGTTACGATCGTGTTTCTGGCTTGAATTACTCTATGAACACGAAGTAATTATGATCACTATAAACAATAAGACAAGTATGCACAATGACATTACCAGTACAATTGCTGAAATAGGCCCATGAACCTGAAGGATTACAATATATATAAGTATATACAGTAACGGTAACATCACAACCAATAATGAAATAAATAAATAATTAAATAAATAAAAAGCTTTTCCTTGCTAACAATCTTTAACTTTGCAGGGTTAAATCTGTAGGGGTGCTGTTTAATGGGTGCAGCCTTCCCTACATCTCCATCATGTACAGCAGCATTAGTACAACCAGGTACATCAGAACACATCTCAGGATAAGTTTCGAGCAACTTACAAATATCCTGTCTCTGACTGTTAGAAAGATGACTTAACATTTCATCTAAATTGCTCAGTGCCCCTGAGTTCTCCAACTTAGAGCCTAACAAATCCACTTTAATGCTACCTGACTCTTTGGACTCAGTGCCTGTAGCGGACAAATTATCGCCCCGCTCTACATGGTTCGATACTGTGCTAGCCACATCTACTGACTGACTTTGCACACGGGAATGGTCCTTCTTGAGCATATTAATGTGACACAGTCTTTCAGTCGTCCAATGATCAGGGGTGCTAATAAGGTAGTTAACATCGCTAACTGTATTCATCACCTAATAGGGTCCACTAAACTTGCTTCCTGAGGTGGAGGCAATGAAACCAAGACCTGGTCTACAGGAGAAAAACTTCTTGGCTTAGCCTTCCTACCATAGTACAATATCAGTTTCACCAAAGAGGTCTTCAACTTAGCTCGAGCTATCTCCCAGGCTTTATATAACCTATCACGAATCTGGGAAACATAATCTAAAAAGTTTCCTTCTATCTCCTGTGCCAAGATATGCTCCATCATCAAAGCTAAATGACCTCTGACCTCATGACCATACACTAACTCAAATGGACCAAACCCAGTGGACTCATTAAGAGTATCCCTAGTGGTAAACAATGCAAATGGGATGCCCTTGTCCCAATCTTCGGGGTATTTCACACAATAAGCACGAAGAGCTTTCTTCATGGTTTGGTGATATCTCTCCAAAAGCACCCCGGGATTGAGGGTGGTAAACTGTGGATTTATATTGCTTAATACCCTAGTTGATCACTTCCTGAAATAAGCCTGACATGAAATTTGACCCCTGGTCAGATTGTATTTCCTTCGGTAAACCATACCTGGTGAGAAACTGTACCAGACCATTTACTATCTGAGAAGTACTTATCTGTTTCAGTGGGATAGCTTCAGGAAATCTAGTAACTGTATCCATAATAGTCAAAATGTACTTGTATCCTGGCTTAGTTCTGTGTCATAGGCCAACACAATCAACAAGTACCTAAATAAAAGGTTCACCGAAAGCAGGAATAGGAATTAAGGGTGCAAGCCTTGTACTATGCAGTGGTTTTCCTACTAGCTGACAGGTGTGACATGTGTTACAGATATTAATTACATCCTTATGAATTCTAGACCAGTAAAAATGGGGAGTGATCTTACCATCTGTGTCTCTAATGCCCAAATTTCCACCTGTGGGACTCTCATGGGCCATTCTAAGAATTTCCTGTCTATAACATGGAGGTACGACAACTTGATTGAAAATTGCCCAACCATCAGTGGCTCATACATGAGGCGGTCTATACTTTCTCATCAACATCTCATCCTGCATGTAACAACCAACAGGTACATCACCTATTTCGGCCACAGATAAAGCAGACTTGCTCAACCCCCTTAATTCAGGATCTGACCGTTGTTGTTTAACAACGTCAGATCGAGAAAACACAGGACTGTTTAACTCCTGACCATCCTCTACACGATTATATCATGAAAGAAAGTTTCAGCCAAATTAACCGGCCGAATCCTTAATGGTAATAGAAGAACTATCTTCCTTTTCCCTAGCTCTTTTCTCTGATCTGGTACCACACAAGAGGGAAATATACCTGTAAATTCTTCCTCCAGGTCGTCTGTATTTTCATCCAAAGCCGGAACACTACAGACATGAGGACTCGCCTTGACCATATCTCCTGCTAAGCCATTATCCAGCAAAAAGGAAATACCTTCCACAGGTAAGGTATTAACAACCCCTACAGTTACTAAACCAGCAACCCAATAAGAAGTAAGGGTAACATCCGGTAATGGAACAGACAAAAAATTTCCATTAATATCCTGGATCAAAACATGACTGTTGGCTTTATCAGAATATGCGGGAATCACATTTGCCAACATCAAAAACTGACTAGCCCCAGTATCCCTAAGTATACGAACAGATGAGGTAACTCCGTTATCAGCGACCAAACCCTCGGACACAAATCCGAAGTAGATCTCTGAAATCTTTACTACTTCCTTAACTTGTGGATTCACGATAAGAACAACACTATCTATCTCTACCTGTGACCCCCACTGGTTTACAACTGGAATGCACAAAAGCCACTGACTTTCGCTCCTATTTCCTTTTCAATACTGGGCAGGTCGACACGAGATACCCTGGGCATTTACAATAATGGCACAAAGGGGGGCTAATACCTTGAGGTTTGGAGTGAAAAGTCTTCTTATTAGAATTCCACTTCTTCTGAAATTTAGGCTGAAATTTTTGTCCGTTAGTCTTATGGTCTAACTCTTATTCATCAGCCAAACTGGCCGCGGTCTTGATGTCCTTGACGCTCTGTTCACCTAAATAAACCTTGGCCTCATTAGGGACCGTGTTCTTAAATTCCTCAAAGAGAACAACCTCCCTTAAATTTTCAAGAGAAGGATTTAACTTCAAACCCTTTTACCAACTTTCAAACGGCGTTTCTTTACCTCCGGCAAACTCCACATAAGTTTCCCCAGACTGTTGTGCTGAGAGGTTTTCTAGTAAGGTAATAACATTCAATGTTACAACTTGATCACTTCCGAAAGAAGGAAAGTAACCGGATATATCCCTGCTTTACAAAACCAGTGATAGACGCTGACTATTTCTCAGCAGGTTCCAGTTAGATAAGTATGATCTGTGCGATCACATCTCCACACCCTTGTAATCCATGGGTTAGGCTCTGCGTCATTGTGGTTTCCTCTCTTTTACACAGCATTTTCTCGCGATCTCAGCAAGAGCACCTTCTAATACCTCAACATTCTTAGCTTAAGTTTCAAATGAAATCTCTCTCCATCATTGCAGGACGTATAAAAATTGACGATGGAAAGGTCATGGTTGGCTAATCTGATAAACACGTGCTGAAACTAAGGAAAACTCTTTTTGTAATCCCAAACTGATATCAGTCGTTTCGGGCTTCTCCTGTAGGGTCTTATTTCATTCTACGCAAAAGTGCCCCAACTTTGAGAATCCTTCTGATGCATTTTTTTATAAAGCATAGCCAAGTGCCGATGCCACAAGGCCGCGGAATTTAGAGACATTTGTGACATTAGACGACTACGATTGTTTTTGACGCTTGCCACTCTGATCTTACAGACACGTTCACAGCCTCATGCACATTCCAGTATTTAAAAAAAACCGAATCGGAACGTTTCTGTGATTGCCCTTCCTCAGATGATTACCATTGCTATATCCTCAGGCACTTCGGTTTTCTCCACTCAGAAAACTGACCGGCATTATATAGGAAAGTGAAACGTATTTTTATTTTTATTTATCTATTTACTAGTATTTGATTCGTGTTTTATGCCATGCTCAAGAATATTTCACTTATACGACGGCGGCCAGCATTATCGTGGGAGGAAACCGGGCAGAACCCAAGGGAACCCACGACCATCCGCAGACTGGTGGCAGACCTTCTCATATACGGCCGGAGGCCAAGCCAGCATGAGCTGGGCTTGAGCTCACTGCCGCCACAATGGTGGGAGAAACGTTAATTAATGTGACGTTAAACAACAATCATACAAGTACGTAAGGAACATTTTAAAATTCATATTTCGAAATTTATTTTGAAGAAAATTCGGAGAAACCATTCATTTTTAAGAAAATATAATTTTTCACACACATGGTAAATGTATTATTCAGCGAAGCATCACCGACAAAAGTCGAAAATTCAAAACGTGACATTTTCTGAAAATATCGCTTGAACCTTCTTGTAATTTTTTGAGGCTGCATTAACTAATCTAGATACCTGTAATTAAATTGACTAATTAAAATACAGACGCGAAGCAAAAGTAATGATATGAAGTATCCGTGAACTTTATGTTCAAACACTGGCTGTGTAAAATCGTCCAAACCTGGAGTGCAGGTTACCCCCAGAATGAGATGAAATGTAAACATGTGGTCCGAGGCAAGGCAAACACTTTATAATCAGCAAACAACTTTCTTTGTATATTAACTTCTTATGATGCCACTGGCGGGACATAAAGACGCCCTCTACATGTTGTATGCAGATTGTCTTTCAAATCTTATTTTTACTTTTTCTTTCTTTTTTCTTTAGAAACCTGACACGCGTGAAATCGATCATCCTGCTGGTTAGAACGGATCGGTAGAGGTCAACGAACACGATAACCGATTAGAGATTTTTCACACCAGCGGAAACCCCGAGGCTGTAAACGAATCATAAACACATTTACTAAAGAGAGGAGGTCGTGTACAGGCAGGGCGAAATAACACTGATCCCGAAAGAGATGACCTTTTCGAAACGTGTTGGGATATTATGCTTGGCTAGATTTATTTAATTTCTACTAACTAGGCCCTACGGCTAATAGCATTTTTGACATCTTTATACACCTAAATTTACCTCAAAAGGAAGAAGTTATTACTATATTAAAAACTCAAACTGTTTAAATTCTGTTATTTGAGCGGGACTCAGGAATATTTCTCTGAAACGGCGGCGACTATTACCATTGGAGGAAACCGGGTAGAGCCCGAAGGAAACCCACAATCATCCGCAGGTTGCTGATATCCGCAGGTTTGTTGGAAAGAAAAGAAGACCTAACAAAAAATTTTCGATTTAAAGTGACAGTGTTCTAAGCTAGAGAATCGTCGGCGTTGTTTCAAATCAATGACACTGATGACACTCGAACGATAACATCCTTTGTTTATCATACGCGATGTTTATTGTACACATTATTTGCACTCTAATACCATGTGGATACTCAAACACGCTACTGAGAGCCCCGGTCATCTATTAAACTAACTGGAGGGAAAATATGGCAACAAGGAAAGGTTACTGCAGTCGAATGTTCCGTTTTCCTGATATGTCCCTTCTTGAAATATCTCTCAGTACGCAGAAACAGAAACATCTCAGTCAGAGCTTTGTTTCCTTGTAAAGTTTGACACCGCAGCAAAGATGTTCAAGTATACACATGTAGTACCTCTGTCGCCAATACCACCCCTCTTTATAGAATTCTATATTTTATTGTTGTTAAGCCTTTCAAACAAGTTTTTCAAGATTAACCTGTATAACCGTCACAGGACAATGCTTCACATTCGGCATTACACTGACAGCTGTAGATGACATTAATCTTTTGCACTCATCTTAATATTTTGTTTCAACTCTTACAATACTTACCTTACAGTTTAACAATATATATATATATATATATATTCAAATCAGCCGATAGCATTTGCCAGTCATCAATCGTGGAATTCCATCTTGGCAAGGAAACCTACAAGGCTGAATAGTTTCCGTTACAAATGTATAAGAACAACCATTTTCTCAAATATATAAAACCATTCTATCTTAGCAGAGAATTTTTAAATGATTTCCTATACCATTGTATGTAACTATAAACCCTGATTCCAGTAATGTTTTGTGTACATTCTTGTCATGTTTTGTTTTGTTTTTGTTTTTGTTTTTTTGCTAAAACGAAAATGTTCTTATATGCAGATAAAATAATCCGCTCGGAAAAGTCTTCCCCTCATCCCTCCCACCCTCTGTCTATCTATCTACCTATCTATCTATCTATCTATCTATCTATCTATCTATCTATATATATATATATATATATATATATATATATAAGCTCTTGTATTAAAAGATATTACAATATCAGATGAAAATTATATTTAAAATCTGTGAATGCATTTGTGATAACAAGTAAGATCTTACCGTTATACTGCGTCACCTGATCGACTAGATTTTACCATCTTTTAGCTCTTGTTCAGTTATCTTCTATTTTCTCACACCTGCATGGACACGCCGAATCTGAGCTGGACAGTTCTGAGCGGGAAAGAGATACCAGCAAACTCTCTGACGCCATACAGGATGTCAAGAAAAGCGGTCAGATCGGTGGACATCTGGAGGTGAAACCTGCTGTACTTTCTGAAGTTGCAAATATCCTTACAGACGTTCTCGTGTCGACGAATGACGATATTTTACAAGCAGGCCATTTTCTCCAAGACAACATCAACTCAGCAGCCATCCGAATTGTATCCCAGCTGAAAGAGAATCAACTCATTTTGATGTTCAACTGGGAGAAGGGAATGGCTACACAAAATTCGCTTGTAGAGGGCCAAGCTGACCACTGCAGTCAAGGACATTCATCATCTGATGCAGAAGAGATTACAGGTGTTAAACTTTTTCATTCTCCAATAAACGTTCGTGTTTATTTCATTATTATCTTTTTAGCTGACGTTTTCGGTCCCATGCTTTCGAAACAGATTGGTTGCAGAGACTACAGAGCAGAGTGAACATCTGTTTAACAACCCCTGTTCCAGAGCGAACTACACCTATCAGTTCAATGGCCGTGCTGCAGTCTACCCAAGTGTCAGTCCTAACGTTGCCACCTGTCGTACAGCGTCATGGCATCGGTATGAGGATGTAATGACTTTCTTCACATCAACCAGAGTGTCTATATTTACAATATGTTAAGTCATGATTGGTGAACATTTGGACTTTATGTACATGGTCATAATTGCATCTCCTATGTAGGAATGACGCAAAATGTGAAAGGTATGTGGTTTTTCACTGATCTCTTATCGCACAGGTCTTAACACATTGCTTTAATATTTTAACAAATTCAGAGTCTAACACAGCACAGACAGCCCCACTGGCGACGACTTTTACCGTCGCAACTATTGTCGACTGCTCTGAAGATTTTCAGCACTTACCCGACGCCTTGGCTTTAGATACGACGCCTTTGGGCCCAACCCCGTCTTCGAATACTCGGTCGACTGTCAGTGACACTTGTGTGTGCCAGTTGAACTTTCCTCCACTGAATTTAATTACAGCTTTTCCGCAACAAGTGAACATTGGATGTATTAGAAACTCTATTCATTTGGAGAGAACATCCCTGGAGAAAGCCGTAATAGCTGTGAAATTGAAGATTTATTCTGGCATTGATGGAAGTGGTATTCATCAATGCAGAGATGGTTGAAACGAGTATGTATGGAGGAGAGTTCAAGCATAAGGGCGTTGAATTTGGAAAAAAGGCGCTGTGTAAGATATGAAGTTTTGCACAGGCATCCCACTTCTTGGACTGGACACCACAAGATTTTTTGCCACGGGCCAAGTCATTCGCAACGCGATCATGCAACACCAAGTACCGAGGGAAGACGGTCGCTTTTGGGAAATAAATGGACATTCGTTAAAAACTGTATTAGACACTTGTTACATTTGTATTCGCCTAGAATGAGTCTTCTGCCTTTATATGCTAAAGCACATTCATTTGCTATAAGCCTTTACCTGGTATGAGTTCTCCCAAGCCCTTCTCCATAGCTACGTTATTAAAGCACGTTTGATGCATTCATTATTTAATAGCTGTTTTGTTAATATGAAATGTGGTGCTACCGATAAGCCCGAGCAGCAGATAGTCGGCAATCTCCGTGCATAAAATTAACCTTCGGGCTTGGTGGGGCAGGTGCTTGTAAGTCACATGATCAAGAGATTTCACGAGATTTAGTTTCAATATGTCGGCACCTGTGAACCTGGCTAAACATGATGAAAATCTGTCATTTTACCAACTATTCAGGTACTTATTTGTGTTTTATTCCATGCTAACATGGAAACAAGAAGCCATAGGACGAATTAGCCACAGGAATTGTTATATTTGACACTTCGTATGTTACTGGGGAATGACTATTCAGTTGTCAATCAAATGTTGACCACTTCATTTTTCGAGACAGTTATAGATTTGTCCACATCTCATACCGTTTTGCCCTTTTTTGCCCGGTTTTTACCGCTTCGTGGCCCGCTGCGCGGGCTATTAGTCAGCTTAAACTGTATTTACTCCCGGGTCTCTGTGGCCGAGGGAGTTAGCGCGCCAGCGCGGCACAATGACCAAGTGCCTCACACCATTGTGGTCGCTGCGAGTTCACGTCCAGCTCATGGTGGCTTCTTCTAGAGCCGCATGTGGGAAAGTCCGCCAGCAACCTGGTCGAGTTTCCCACGGACTCTGCCCAGTTTCATCCCACCATAATGCTGGCCGCCGTCGTATAGGTAAAATATTCTTGAGTACGGCGTAAAACAGCAATCAAATAAATAATAACTATCTATCAATTATTGCAGGTAACTTTTATATCGTGGTTTTGTGGCTAAATTTTCACACATCCATTCTAAATAGTTAAGCCGATTTAGATATTTACGTCATCGTGGATCTAAATCTCGGCATTCATCGTGAAATGCGAATGAAATGTTAATGGTAAAGTAATAACGGCAAAATGACTAAGAGCCAAAAATGCTGAATGTGAAAATTTCTTCATGCGTTAGTTAGCATGGTAAGAAACAAGGTTAGCAGATGCTATCTGAAATAAGTTTGCCTCTTATATGTTGTTATATTTTTGTATTATTTAACATAAACATGTTATTTGTACGGGTCTTGGATTACACCAAAAGATGGGTTGTACTGAATGGTGTTTTGAAAGGTGTTACGAACTCTGTCCTGGAGATACTGGATTGTACTTTTTTCACTTGTTTTCACGCTAACCGGGTCTGTGTCTGATCTACATTTTTTTCTCTGTCTACGTTGCCCTGCACTGGTCAGTCGCGTGTTCTCGAGGTGCTTATGAGTTTCGTGTCATTGTGCATGAGGCGTACATTCTTGAAAGATGTACCCATATTGTAAACATGTTTGTGAATAAACCATCCAACCAGTGAAATATTCTTGAGTACGACGTAAAACACCAATGAAGTAAATAAATAAATGTACATATATAATAATTATTAAAATCCTAAACATCCAAAGTTAACAGTGATCTACTAGCATTTCCCCAAAAAATAATGAAACAGGGATTAAGTATGTAAGAATATCTATATTTTTACAGACACGCACACACACACACATATATATACGTGTGTGTGGGTGTGTGTGTATATAATATGTGTGTATATATATTTGTGTGTATATATGTGTGTATATATATGTGAGTGTGTATATATATAGGTGTGTGTGTGTGTGTGTATACATACATACATATATATATATATATATATATATATATATATGTTTGCACTCGGTTTGGAATTGACTCGGTAATAAGGATCAACAAGACTGTAGATCCTCTTTTAGAATAACCAGTGTGTGAAATGTAGCCGCATCGTTTTACGTGATTTAAAAGACAAGCCGACACATTTAACTACACATTGCACCTTAACCAAACAAACAGGCTAAATATTGGATCCCTGATATATGTATATATATATATGTGTGTGTGTGTATGTGTACGCAAAGAACTTAAGCATCCCCTGGTTTTCACTGTGTCGATTTTGTACACTTGCTATTAATATTCTGTATCAAAAGAGTGTAAAATGTCATTGGTTGTGAATCCTGTGACAAATGGCTAATGAAAAACGACAAAGTGATGTTTCAATTATGTTTTAATGATAACACACATGTATTTGTATCATCACTGGTTTGGATGTGAAATAATGGATTCACAAGTATGGTTCTGGAGTGAACAGTGTTGAAGCAGTGGTTGAAATTACGCACACGTTATCTGCTACCTCGTAAAAGATTTTACGTCAACATCAGCCGTATCCTCCGCAACCTGAAGCCTTCTCCTCGTACAGGTTTTAGGTGGGTATTCTTTGTGAAATTACTACATCAATAGAAAGGCTATTTTAGGACTTTTTATACCACAACCTGTGATCCCAGCAAGTATACCAGGCGAGCGTGTCGACGAAACGCCTAGGTAGCGAACATCCGTCGTGTAACCATCGTATGCACCCATTTTATAACACACTGGGCACACGAACGATGGTTGGACACGCTCCCTTATATCAAGCTGAAATTTCTTTCACTGTTGCATTATTTTGTTTGTATAAGATTGCATTCCCGAACTCGTGCCCAGAACCCTTTCTGTCGCATGCGACTTGGTCATGAAAATCTGGAAATTGTAGAGTTACATACCCTCTGAGGCTGTCATGTACATGTGCGAAAATAGCCGTGTAAATGACCATCTTGTTAACTGCTTGGCTGTTCCGGTGGCGGGCAGAGATCACACTGTGTGTTTGAGATCAGTTGATGTTTATGATCAGCGGGCACCGGAGGCTCTGCCACTGGCAGATTACACGTTTGATCTTTCCCTAACTGGCCTCCAGAAATGTCAGACGTAATTATTCTTTAAAACAGAATTTTCGTATTAGGAGCACAAATATAAAAATGGGAAGCATGGGAGAAACGAGAGTCAAAGGAGCATTCCGTTTCCAGTGGACTGTTTTCAAATCTTAACAATCTGAATCTGAACAAAGTCGCGCCCGTATCTGAAAAATTAACGAGTAACAAAAGGTGGGAATTTCAAGAGCATGCTCATTTTTCTCATGTGTTGCTATTTATTAGACTTGAGGAGTCGAGGCGTGTTTGTGCTTTATAATAAAAAATATTTCAAAAGGATCCCTAACGCCGGGGGGCTTAATTGCATATGAGAGAAGACCTGAAGGATTTGATATCATTTTGAGGGTACAAGGACAGCATTGCCGAGTTCGAGCACGTGTTTATCAGATTAGCCAAGCCTGACCCTCTCCATCGTCAATCTTTACTGGCCACACAATAATGCAAAGAGATTATAACAGACGCTGAAGTGAAGAATGCTGAATGGATTAGAATGTATTGACGCTAAGATCGTGAGAATGTCATTAACCAAGATTATGCTGTGTTGGCCTAAAGAGAGAAAGCAACACCAAAGTAGGACCTCATCCTTGCATTGGCATGCAGTGCGGTTATGATGGGATCGGAGCTGATCTTACTTGTAGCTGTTATTGGCTGATCTTGCCGACAGAGTATCACAGGAATATACATACAGTAGCTTTCCTTTTGTTCCCTTTCTTCGCTAGTTCACATTATTACAATTATTCTAACACTTTCTCAATTATTCGTTGAACAATGAAATAAATACCATGCCGGTGTTTCACGTGTGCCCAAAGGATATCGATCCTAACTAAACACTTTCGTGTTGTAATATCCAGGATGTATTTTTGATTATTCCGTCATAATTTTTTTTCTTCGTAATTTATATTTTGGCCAAAGCCCTAGCGTTCTCAAAGTGTGACGTGTAGAAATGTTCCGCCTTTGAAGCTTTTCATACGTTTTTATTTTATTTTGGCTGGAATGATCGTGATGTAAAAATTTCTTTTGCAAACATTCTTGTAATCTATATCCCGGTAATAAATACAGCAGTTTCTTCTTAAGGATGGCATGTGTCTGAAGTAATATTGTCACGAGCCTTGAAAGTCATCAGAAGAGGTCAACCAAGTTCACTTTGATACATTTGTTAATTGTTTCAGTTTTTCTGTTTACGTGTACGTCGCTCTCTTTCCCTGTATTGTAGTCTCTGTTTACTCATCTTCAGTTGTCACCGTTAGTATTTGGGCCCAGTCATCTGCTGATTTAACTTGGTCCTTGAATGAGGAAACGATTTTACTTGTTGGTGATAAATGTAACGAGTTAAAGCATTGAAGGTACAATCTGCTGTTAACATGTGTAAGAGCATTTATACAAGAAGCTATCTGTTGCCTTGTTGATAGATGCAGAGTGCAGTACAGTGTTAAGTTAACGTTCTGTTACCTTCCAGTACTCACACTAGAGCAGGCAAAGTCCGACAGATACACAGTCAACACCCTGAAGATTCTTCACACTGCATACACTTAATGTAATTATCTTCTATAAAACTGCGCTTGCAATACAGAAAATTTACTGTGTAATCTTAAAACGAGTAGTAATCACGTTTGTGACCCTTCAATGTGCATATTCGTGTGTAACAAAATCCTTCCTGAAATGGGATATCTCCTCTTTCCAGGTTTGTAATCTTGAGATCTGTTTACATTCTGCTTCGTGTATTCCCGTACGACGCTGTTTGACATGTATATTGTTTTTCAAAGGAGCACGTTTTGTTTCCATTTACCCACATAAACATGGTACATTGTGAAAACCTTCTTATATGTTCCGCCGTGTCCGAACATCCATGGAGTATATATATACACCAGGCATTAAACCCCACAATCTCACCGGCTTCGTAACGCATGTTTAAAGGTGGTCTGCATAATGCCCCTTATCAGTCGTCTGGTCACAGTAACCACTCTTACATACTAGCTCTTTTGTTGCCCACGAGTTTTTATGGCTCGTATTGTCGGGTTTCTCTGACCACAGGAGCCGATAAGCTGTGTATAAGGGAGTAATTCACCTGTCATCGACACTCAGTGTGGTAAGAGAACGTCGCTGGCTCAACGTCGCAGATGACCTAACCCAACCTTCATATAACACGACATAAGCATGAAATCGGTGTATGGGTCAGATCAGTTCTCGACAAACTCGACTTCACATATACAGTAGTATACATCCACCATAAAACACATTTCTGACATATGAATTTTTATTGTGTCTTTGTCCCAAATATTAACCTTCTGTTCACTTACACGAAATTTTTAAAGCTTTACATTATAAACAGATCATGTCTTCCATGTACCAGTATGCTATGGTTGGACCTTAACGCTATAGCGACTTATTCCGCCTATTAATAGTCTATTAATAGACTTCTGGTCCTACCCATATATGATATGGCGGGTGCCGAGTATCCACACCACTCCAGTTCCATGATGCTGTATTTTTGGCAAATAAATCATAATAAAAAATACTGGTGATTGGACTAAATGTATCCTGTGTTGAAAATAAATTGTAGTCCCACAAGTGCGACACAGTTCATGCGAAATCCCGCTTCTCAACATGGTGACTGTGCTGTAACAGGTAAATCCTGTTCTAATACGTGATTTTGGCTGGTATGGATTTCACGTCGGACAAGTCTTCAAGCCGTTCCGTAACTTGCCTGAGAAACAGATTGTCACTATCGTCGATGGACATGCTGTTAACAAGTGCCTACAGATATATCGCTGAAGCCTTCACAACAAAGTCAGCATACACGTTGAACTCACCATCTGTGTGGAGTCGCGCTACATAAAGCTCACAATACATGTCTGACGAAAAATATTTCCCCCTGAACAAACTGAAACCAATAAGTAGCAGGGGCTCTTCCCCCGGAACTGGGCGATACGCAACGAAAAGATTGGCGAACAAACAAAGGAGCCATCATGCAAGTGGGTTAAGATTTCTCTTTCGGTGACTGATCGCGGTTATTCACGTAGTCAGTGGGCACATCATAAATCTCGGGGCTAGTATTATATATCCGCTGACCGGATGATTAATCGCGACCAATCACCTCCAGCTCAGGTGATAACCGTTACTTAACACTGACAAAATCGCCGTGACATTCGCCTGACAAGTAACAGCCTAAGAGTGCCAGAGGCGTTTCCCTTCATCGGTCATCCAAACATCACCTGGTTACATGATCTATTCACCTCAGAGTACAGAAGGCTGGGTAGCTGGATGGATTTCGTCATTTGTCACAAGAATAAGATTCATTGAAATTTGCAATTCACAGGAACCCGAATAAGTTTAATGTTTAGCTTGGCTGATTTTACTTGGATTCCCTCACCCGGTGTTAACCTACCGGATGTAATGTCACTACCATCAGAGTATCGGCGATAAATGACCACACATGTTCACTCCACGCCCTAGGATAACTATAACAACACACCGCTAAAAGAAAGCAATTTCACATTCAGTTATGCCATGAGCAGTTTAGTAGGGCGAGTAATAGAACGGGGAACAGAATTGAACAGAATAGCTCAGAATTGAACTCACTGGCAGTTTGAAAGTCGTTTACAATTACGTAGGAGAATGACACAGGATGAAAAGTCAAAATCTATATGAACACAATGGCGTTGATTCACTGTGCAAAAACGAATAATGTCTGTCATTACTAGTTGGATTGTGATAGAGATTGTGAAGATTCACATGTAGTTAATGTGTTTTTGTCACTCAACGGATAAAAAGTGCTGGCGAGCGTGTTAAATGTTTCACAGTGGTATAACAACGGCGCAAGAAAGGCCAAACTTCGGCGCTTTGAAATTAAGTTAGCATCCTTCGATAATTCCTCGATATTCCGTCCTGCCTAATGTAGTTTTTAGCATTAAGACTGTTGGCGCACTGCATGACACCGCAATTGAAATCAGCACTACCGCATTCAAACCTATCCATCCCGGTGTCGAGGCTTTTCATTGTTTATCGGAATTGTTCATCCTTTTTGCACACAGCTTTTTCCAATGTTCAATTTGCGTATCAACAGAGAACGAAACTGGATTTTGATATAGTGAAGAGATAAAAAAAAGTTTTGGTTGTAATCCTGGGCTCTTTAAACTAATGAAACGAAAAATTTATTACAATTTATTAGACTTTTTCTCTAATCAATACACAAATGCCACCAAAGGGACGGTTAGTCCTTGCCCTCACAGTAATGTAACCGACTGATTGGCATTCCAACTAAAACGAGAATGGCACGAGGCAACACGCACATGAAACAAGGAAATTGATTTTAAATGAGCGAAGTAAAAGAAACAAAGAAAGAAAGAATGGGTGAATGAATGTGATTCAGCCCAACATAACAGTGCTTGACATCACTTGACATGATGGAAATGGGTAACAAATATGGTTTTCGACATGAAAATGCAAATATCCGGTCAAAATCAAACAGAAAAGCAACAAATGCTTTTTAAACCAACTAATAAAACAAATACCGTTAAACATTTAAAAAATAAAAGCACCAAGTATGTTTATACATATCATGATATATATCCACCACATGATATGATATAGCCCAGATGGCTTTCCAATCGCCGGCGATGCTGCCAAACGATTTAAGTATGGTGTCTGCTTTGTTGGACCGTCACCGATAGTGGGCAAGGTGTACACAGTCTACCGGGAAATGTTCGATGCGGGATTGAACACCATGTGGAACATTCTAGTAAGACATACCTCTCTCCAGGATGAAATGTTTGTATTCAATGAGAATTCCCAACACGACACCTCATTAGAACTACTTGGTGTAACCTATGGCGTTGTGAATTTTACGCAGTTTATTATAGATCTGAAGTTTTTCTACCACATTCAGACACATATCACATAGGTGGGGGCCATGTAGAATTCATTTGAACAGAATAACCGATTTCTAGCCTTTCACATCAACAGATTCTAAGCCAACTCATTAGAACCATACATACATTTACTGGAGCAATCGATCGACAGAAGGTTTTATGAAGATCAAGTCTAAACTGATCCAAACAAAGCTGGCTCTTTAAAGCCTCGTTGGATTGGGTTTCTCCAAGTTAGCAGCTCATCGTCGGGTACTTCCTTGTGTTGATACTATACCAAGTAAAATCTTCAGTAAGTGTGCCCAATGGCCACCGCCTTTTCTATTTAAGTAAATAGGTTAAGTAAATTATGTGGTTGCACGGTATTGTCATTACATTTAAATAGGCAAGACAATATATTTAATTAAAGCTAAGAGCGGAAGTTACTGCAGTACATATTCTAATCATAAGGAAGCGGGTTGAGATTATGTCTTTAACGGTACCAGCTGGCCATCAAAAGAATATTGATATTCAGTTGAAAACATATATTTGTTACAAACCAAATTTCCTTTAAAATATTAAGGCCTCTAGAAAACTTTTCATGGGCTAATCTGCAACATTTAAGCTAAAGTGTTTGCGTGCATCTTCACAATCAAAGGCAACCAGGTCCGCCAGCAACCTAGCGATGGCCGTTGGTTTTCCCCGGACTCTTCCCGATTTCCTCCCACCATAATGCTGGCAGCCGTCGTATAATTGAAATATTCTTGAGATCGCAGTAAAACACTAATCAAGTAAATAAATAAATAAACAAATAAAAGTCAACCAAGATAAGACTGACATAATCATTTTCAGATGCTGTTAATATATCATTAGGGCAAATAGACAGTGTGTTGATGGAAGGCTTGAATCCTGATGTACGCACGTGGTTATTTTGCGGGCATTTTTCCTAAAAAAATAATCAATAAAGTTATACAAACTTTGATCTAAAACTTACTATACTATAACAAGCATGACTGAAACATAAACTCAGTGTTAAAGTTATGCCTTCGTTTTGTGACGCCTTAATGAAAATTACCCGAAAATCTGACCACAGTCGTAAAAGAATGAACAAAGCAGAGTGACCAAAGAAAACCACCGTGCCAGGTACATGTACCTAACACGCACTCTGATATAATGCCAAGGCTGAACCATTCAGAACTGGATTTGTTTATTTGGGGATTCGAGCCCGAGAGGATGACTCATTTCTTTTTGCTTATTGATTTGATTCGTGTTTTACGTCGTACTCAAGTATATTTCATTTATACGACATTAGCCAACTTTATAGTTGGAGGTAACAGGGCAGAGCCCGAAGGAAACCCACAACCATCGGAAGGTTGCTTGCAGACCACCACCTACGGTCGAAGAGGAAGCCAGCATTATCTGGTCTTGAACTCACAATGGCCCCTAGGTGAGAGGCTTCTGGATCAGTACGCCCATCTAGTGGGCTGAACCCTTTTCTAGCGAGGACGACCACTTCTATGCAGTATTACTGTATGATAATCATCCAGATACCAACTAGGCGACAGCAGTCTGACAAACACGTAACACAGATGCTTTAGAACGACGGTCAATCGTTTCTACAAACAATACATAGCAATGGCGATTTGGTCGTTTGCAAAGGTTTGGCTCCTGAAAATCTGGGATTAATGGGGCTCAGTTTCCTCAGTTGGTCACGTATGTATGCGAAAATAGCCATGTAAATAGCTCAGCCTATTAGCCATATTGTTAACTGATTGTCTGCTCTGGTGGCGGGAAGAAGATTAGCGCGCTTAGATCACGCTTTGTGTTTGAGGTCAGTCTGTGAGGGTTGGTACCGGAGGGTTTGCCACTAGACAACAGCACGTTTCGTCTTACCGCATCGGGCCTCCAGAAATGTCAGAAGAAGTTATTCTTAAACACGCTTACACAGCTTTCGTATTGGGAACACAGATATGCAATTGGTAATCCCGAAAGAAAGGCCAATCAAAGAAGCATTCCCTTTTTGTGATGTTTTTCAAACCTTCGGATCTGGACAAAGCTGTGACTAAATCCCCAAAATTATAGAGGCGCGAATGACATGAGCTTTCACATTTCTCGTGTGTCACGTTTAGCAAGCTTTGGAAGCAGGATCCTCAATGTGCTTTTTGAAAAAATATATCAAAAGGATTCCTACATAGATAGGGGCTTGACTGGGCTGTTTTAAATCACAGGGGGTCTTTAGTGCTTACGAGAGGAGGCAAAAGGCATTTAAGGAATTTGGGTTACAAAGACAGCTTTGCTGAATTCCAGCAGGGGTTTTATCAGATTAACCAGTCAACAATACTGTATAATGTAGAAAATTTATGTTAGAAACTCAGCTCCAAAATGCAGAGGGAACAGAAAATGATCTGGCTGAGATCGTGAGTCTCCAGTTTGCCAAGGTAATGCTGTGTAGAGAGAGGAAGCCACATCAAGGCGGATAAAGAGCGCGCGGAGTTATGACCTCACCGGAAAGGATCGTGATTTAAATCCAACTGATACCTACCAGAGTTTATATTGTAACCAAATATTGTGACCCTGTCACAAGAAACTCTTAGTGCAAGTGGGACGAAGAGACTCATAACCTTAGCATCTTTAGCCCGTGTTTATGAAACACATTTTCTTGGCACCTTTTGCAAAACAACATGTCAGTGCTTTTGGTATTAATATTTAGTATCTGACTGGTGTTTACGCCGTACTCAAGAGTGTTTCAGTTACAAGACGGCGGCCAGTATTGTGTTGGGGGGAAAGAGGGCAGACTCCGGAGGAAACCAGTGACCATCCGATAGTTCCTGGAATAGTACCCGGCGTGTCAAGTTGTCCAGTATACCATATGCTATTGTCAGATTATGGAAGTTTTATACTTTTAGCTGATTGTATTGATTACCCAGGTTAACTAACTCTATGTGCATTATGTAGTAATTTGAGTAATCGTGAACCGTACATGCTTATGTAACATCCACTGAAAATGTAACAACAATGTACTTTCAGAATGAAATGTAATACGAACTGATGGCAGACAAACCAGAAAATCATTTAATAATCATCAAACGAATGACCTTTGATTCCACTTTCTGTTGTCCAATGCCACAGGTAACACATCACGACACCGTTCACAGCAGTATGTAGATTGTTGTTTATGTAATATTTTTTTCTACACCGAAACTTGTGTCATTCGTTGGTGGGTTTAAGGCGATAACAAACTGGCGACTAATCTCATCAGTAAGCATGCCCCATGGCTAACGGCGTTTTTAAGGAAAATTCCTGTTTTATCCGCGGATATACCTCTAAAGGCAGAACTTATTATTTTCTTTAACCACCCTAACCATCTAAATTCTGTGGTTCTATGCTATCGTTATTAGATAAGAGCAGACAAGACATTCGGAAAGTAATGCAGGACCTAATACCCACTCTAATCCTAAGCAAAGCCTGAAGGGTCGCGATGAAAGCTTTATCTTGCCCCTGAGGAGATAAGAAGAATATTGGTATTCATTTGCTCATTACTTGTGTCAACGTACTTATAACTTTCAGTCTGCAAATAAAAACATGCTTTCGTTGAATTGGACTCTGTGCAAGGAGATGGGAAAACGTTCCACTGTCACTCTGAACTTCTTCCCACCTCTTGACACATCCTCTGTGGAATGGCGCGACGGCTTCCCAGTTATGCAGTTGAAGATAAATAACACGTAAAGTCGATGAAATATACCACCTTAAGAAAGGTATCTGAAAAGGGCGGATAGAAATAGAACTTCTACTTCTGCACCACAATGGGAACATTTCTCATCGAATTAGAAATATTAAGAAGGCCTTTGAACTGTTTTCCGTTGGTAAACCTTATCATTTGAGCTCGCTCTAGCGAGCTTACTCATAGATTATTACCTATAGAGGCTAAGCCCTAGATCCATCCTACTGCCTGCAGCCGAGTCTCGATCGGTAAAGTCTGACAAGAGCCGACTGCTCGACTAGCGGGCCCCCAAAACGATGAGGTAGATGTTAACAGGACCATTCCGGTGAGAATGACTTTGGAAATGGATCTACCGGGAGGAGTTTTGGTTGTACGACCGAAAAACTCAGGGCGACAAACAGCTTGGACATGTGGGTCTACGGAAATAAATGTTTTATTGATGAAAACATAAAACTGAGAGGGGCAACACGGTGTCTTGGTAAAATACGGCTGCAGACAGTAGGAAGGATCTAGGGCTTAGTCTCTATAGATAATACTCTATGGGTATGCTCTCTAGAGTTACATTTGAGTCAACGAATTTCATTCACATATATTATTACCATTAGGACAATTACAAACAATCTGGCGTTAACTGTCGGTCGAGATCAGACTGTCATAATCCATTTTAGATTCTGTTATTATGTATTAGGATAAAGCATTAGGATTTTGTATCCTAATCTACGAACAATCCATTGAGAGATGTGGGCATTTGAGAAAAATATTTTAAAAAGTAAAGTCGTACGAATTCTGGCCTAAGACCTGTTGTTCGGTAATATTTTACCTACACTTTACCAGCAACTCTTAAACATTCAAACATTGTTAAATCGATTTTTTAATCTGTGTATAGAGCCGGACCGAAAATAACCTGTAAACCTGACAGAAATTGTACAAGTTGAAGAAACCCAGTGAACGAAGAAAACCACTGCCCAACTTACAAATCCGGTGCACACTTTCTTTAGAACGTCTTTAATCGTTCCTACAAACAATAGATACCACAGATTATTCGGTCCATTGCAAAAATTTGCGGAAATCTGATATTGCTGAGGTTAATATTCGTCTGAGCTGGACATGTATGTGTGCGAAAATAACCGTGTAAATAGCTCAGTCTATTAGGCATATTGCTAATAGCACCGGACGCTCTGACTGTGGTGAAGCGCACGTTTGATCTTACCACATATTGCCTGCAGAAATGTCAGACCAAGAAATTCTCAAACATGCTAACACCACTCTTGCTTTAGAAGCACAGAAGTGGAAATGAGAAGCCAGGGAGAAAGAGCAGTCAAAGGAGCATTCCCTTCTGGATTTTTTTTAAATGTAGGAAATTGGAGAAAGCTGTAATCGTGTCTGTAACGTTAGGGAGTTCGGTAATTGAAGGTACGAATATGATCAGCATTCTTTGTTATCCTATGTCACCAAAGCCTTTGCACTCAACAGGCTGGGAGAGCCAGAACTTGTCTCTCCTTTGAGAAAAAAATGTGTCAAAAGGATTTTCAAAGCCGGAGGACAGTCATATATGCCGAAAGATTTCGAAGGCTTAAGATATTTGCGAGAGAAACCATGAAAGATTGCATGTCAGCTTGGGGTTACAAAGACAGCTTTGCTGAGCTCCAGCACTTGCTTATCAGATTAGTACGTCCTGACTCTCTTAATATAAACCTTTATTTACACATTGATGTAATTATGAGATTGTAATAGAAACTGAGGCTAAGAATGTTAAGGGACTCGAAGGAGCTCTTGCCGAGATCGTGAGACCACCATTAACCAAGAGGATGTTGTGTAAAGAGAGGAAGCCAAACCGGGTTAGGACCTCATTCATGGATTACGAGTGACCAGGGTTTATGGCAGCATCGAAACTGATCATATTTATGTCTAAAGGGAACCTGCTGGGGATTAGCCGGTGTGTCTGAATAGACAGGGATTATCAATAAAAACACATCCATGGTTTTCCTTATTTCAGTGCAGTTCACAAGGTAACATTAAATATTGTGACCCTGTCACAAAGGTCTTCATGTAAGTGGGACAAAGACATCGATGGCCTCACTATCTGTAACCCTTCTTTATTACATCAATTGTCTTTGTACCCCACAAAGAATGTCATGTCACGGCTTTACGTGTATCCAGTTGGGTGTCGACCCGAACTAAATTCTTTCAAGTATTTATGATTATAGTCGTACTCCCGTAGGATATTTTTGTTACTTTGTTTACCCAGTTCTGTTTAAGGATGCCTGTAAGCTGTTATTTCTTAAGCACTTACATGAACAGTTAGAATAAACCCTAACTGAGGTAAACTGACAAGAGGCCGGAAATCACTGCTAACCAGTGAACATTTGCGTCAAGATTGGCTACAAAATCACAATATACAAAGTAACTGGAATGATTGAAGATTCTCTAGGGAAATGCTTATCGGTGTTATGTGTTGAGTGCCATACGTTGTTCACAGCTGAGTACAGGGTGCTGAACAGGATGGGAACTTCTGTCTTCGGGCACCACCTGCATTCTACACCTTTCTCGGTGCAAGAACTCCTAATTTATTTATGTATTTATTTATTTCATTCGTGTTTTATGCCGTACTCAAGAATATTTCACTTATACGACGGCGGCCAGCATTATGAGCTAGACTTGAACTCACAGCGACCCCATTGGTGGGAGGCTCCGGGTCATTGCGCTGCGATTGTGCGCTAACCGACTGAGCCACGGAGCGCCCCACCCCCACCCACCCCCAAGAACTCTTGAAATAACCTCATTTATCAATGTGCTTCATCCGATCAAAATAAATGTTTCAGCTGGTCATAGCTACAAACAAGCTGTTTGTAATCGAGAGTGTTTCTTCCAAAAATATCACATGTACAAAAACAAGAGAGAAGTACATGAAATCATGTAAAGCCTAACAATTCTACAGGTCAAGCTTTGGGAAACGTTGTTGCAGTGGCCTAAAATTTAAGTTACTAAGGAGGCGTACCGGAGTAATCAGAACTATTCCGACTCATAGGTTGCACGGAGAGATTTTTATTTTTATGTCATCAGGTAAGGTTGTTTAATGTTACAGTGTTAACACTTACAAACAAAGGCAAGCGGTTGGGTGTATTCTTGTGATAATTCCTTTACAAAACCATTAACCGACGCAGACAAATTCTCAGCAGGTTCAAATTAGACATAAATATGACCAATTCCCTCCATTACAACTGAATTCATGGATGAGGTTCTAACTCGGTGTGGCTCCTCGATTTGGCATCATCTTGATTAATGGCAGTCTCACGATCTCAGCGGGCTACACTTTGTAATCCCTCACCCTGCTTACCGTCAGTTTCTATTATAATCTCTCAACATTATGTGTCAAATAAAGACTGACGATGGAAAGGGTCAGGCTTGGCTAATCTAATAAACGCGTTCTGGAACGCAGCAAAGCTGCCTTTGTATTAGACCCGAAAATGATACTGAATCAAACAAGGCCTAACTCACAAATTGTTAAGGCCTCGTGTCATTCGACATAGAAAAACAGCGCCCCGAGTTTAGGAATTCTCCACATATATATATATTTATATATCAAAATGAGTCATTTGCTTTCGATTCAGTGAGGTCTGTCACATTACCTATAATGGAGAAAAAATGAATCCCTTTCGAATAATTTTTTTCGACAAATAACTCATCGCATGAGTTCTGCTAATCGTCTCAGCGAGTCGTGCAACTGAATGAATTCTTTAACAAGAGGAGAGAGCCCATTGAACCATTGGACCAAGCAAGTCAGCCTTTTTTACCATGTACGCGAGTCTTTCACACCAATAGAGTGAGTACTTGCAATAGGTGCTCAAACCAAGTGATTATACTTCTGTGAGGTGCCCGACTATCCAAGTGAGTCAACAATATAACCAGACGAGCCTTTCATGATTCCGGTGATCTGGTCATATGACTCAGTTTTCTCATTTGCATTTGCTCAATTGTATAACTCGGACTTTTGAGTCATTTCACCCAAATTTTTCTCCCAGTGTGAATATTCAAGCTGAAGTGAATATTTATATCATTGCACATCGAAATCTTGTCATTGTCCGATAAACGCAAATTAAATGTTAAAAGTAAAGAACTAAGAACAAAAAAATGTCAAAATGTAGACATGTCATCTTTGATTTACAAAGGAATACTTATTAGGTGCTATAAAGTCTAATGTTTTCATGACGGATTTTATTGACCTGTTGTTTCTTTTTATTTATTTTCCCTGATTTAGTGGTTAGAGCGTCCGTCTCCTGGTCGGGAGATCCGGGTGACTGAAGCATTGTTAAGTACGACGTTAAACGTCATGCACTCACACATTCGCTCACTCAGAGTGTACTGACCGAAAGGTCATCGTTTGCATTTTTCAACATTGGTAAGGTTTTTATTGTAAAACTGTCGTTTGTTTTGGACTACCTCAAAAGTATAATTTTAAAAGAGACCTTAAATCTTGCAGATATGTATAAAGTGCATGTAGATGGCGGTCTTCAACGGCTATGACAAAATCGATGATATCCTGTTACCTCATCGGCTTCGATACCAGAGTAAACGCAAGTAATGTAAGTAAAATATTCGGCTTATTCCACGCATGACATCTAATATACGTCAGGTAAAATTACATACACCAGATTTGTTAGAACAAAGGGTATCATTTGGGAAAGACAAAAATGAGCAGAGAATAGAAAGTTGGGTGTGTTTTCTGATTGCTTTGTTCTCTTGTAGAAAACCTTGATCTAAGTCTAGCAATTCACGCCGGAACACGTCAATTAATGACATTCTAAATACTACTGCTAATTAGGCGTATATCCTTTTAAAAGATGTCCTAGTTATCCTCAAGTATCCACTACGCAACATAAAAGCGTTGGTGGTGACTATTTGTGGACACCCTGCGAGATAATGAATCGTATCGGGGGCGGTAAGAGATGGTAAGAAAGGTAAAGTCATGTCCGAGAGATCGCACATGATTGAAGCGGGGGTTACAAAGTCAGCATCAGTCTCCTTGCATATGCATGCAAAGTGTTACCATTTTCGAGATGTCGTCTGTGGTAAGTGGAGAACAGAAAGCAGTCGGCCGACTTGTTTATATTTCTGGAAAACGGAAAGGCTCCCGCTCAATATGGCTGTCAGTTGCAAGACCATTAATCAACACACCTTTCGTTGTACTTCACGAGCAATAAATGATCAAGAATAACTTTTACATGTTAACTTGGAGCGAAAACATACCGGGGGAGGGGGGAGGTTAGCCTGGAAACCTGACAAATGATGGCAAACAATTTGACCGAGACATTCTAAACGGTGCTGAGAGTGTGATGGCCTTCGTCATTTGTCACAGCCAAGACTGATTCAAAACGTCAAGGAACACCTGATCACGGGAAGTCGAGAGAGTTTAATATTCGCCTTGATTGATTTCACCTGGACACACTGTCACGACCGTTTACAGCTCACCCAGTGTTAACTAATCCGGCTGTAATGTCATTAACACTGGAATGCTGCTTCCCGTATCACCTGCGTCTTTATGAATGGCTGTCCACTCCCGCTCCTCGCCCTGTATTCATTATATCTGTACGCACACGCCCATAGTGAAATACTAGCAAATCATTGTTTCTTTTACAAGCCTGAATTCAGAAGCACTCACTAGATTGTGTGCCTAACGGCAACATTTGATGTAAGGCTAGAAAACTTGGCACGGAGTGTGTATTGCGCAATGAATGTTTTAAATTTAACTGAATTAGAAAAATGATATTCATGTTCCCCAGAATTTACGTGCCAATTTATTGTGACATATTAAACCTGATATATTGTTCCTTCGTAGATTAAGGCAGATATGATTGATATCTGTTTGATGTGCCTATACCTTGTTATAGTTACAAGGTATTTGCAGTTGTGTGTAATGTTAGACAGAATCCCAACATGCGGATAAAAAGTCGCTTATTGACCATTTGAGATTAATTTATTTTGGCTGATGAACGTAACACATTCCGTCCTCGTTAATGTAGTGTTATGAAAATTCATTATGTATTTATGATGGGGCTATTAAAGTCACTATCAAGGGTTTTTTTTCTCGACCACATTCAAATATAGGAAAATCAGCCTTTCTCTGTCAACACTAGCCAGTGTTTACTCATGCATAGACGGACAACGACATTGGATATTGATGCAGTCCAGGTATAAATTTTTTTGACTGGTTAGCTTTGTAAGGTATGGAAAAAAATAATTTGTTGTGATGTGTTAGGGTTTCAATTTTCTCTATTCTAAGTAAATGTCACAGTTGTTTAGGCCATTCGTTCTCAACTTCACAGCTAAAGACGGGGTTACAGGCAATTCAACCCAGCAAAAACCGAGAATAGCACATAGCAACACGTGTGTTGAATTAACGAAATTTATTCAAAATGAGTGAAACATCTTAAACCAGATTTATGTCCAATTGTGTTCCAATGAGAAATGATTAAATTTAATGCCCAGAAGCAGTCTACCGATGGTGTTTGTCAGGGAGAAAAATAAAAGTTCAACTAGAACTCTGATTCATTGTATTGGCCTTAATCTTTTACCACAGTGATCTGGAATTTCATTTGAAGTCCAACAAGTTAAACTTTAGTCTTTTCATCTTTATCCGCTGGGTCATACGTCGATTAGTTAGATTAGACTTCATCTCTGTACAAAGACTTAGGTATAATAATTCCACAGTAATGACTTAGTCATGTCAGTGTTTGAAATTCTACAGTGGATGTTTATTTTCGCAGTAATTTGGATTTCTGTACAGCTGATCATTGGCTACTATTCAGAATGTCTTACAGTAGTCTGTCGTGATTTAGCCCTAGGCAAATTGACGTTTACATTTGTGCATCAGCAAACAAAGAAATTTGATTTCGCTTCATCCAAACAGTTAAAATATAAATAGTCCTCTTATTATTCTGTATCCCAAAAATAACATTATTTTTACATGGTTCTGATAAGGTTTTGAATTTCCCGTTCTACCCAAAGGCCGCCACCAGCTGGTGTTAACGTCACGAAGTCATCAACATTATATTGCGCTAAGTGATGGACAAAGAGACAATTCTGTCCAGAGAAGCCCGAGACAAAAACAAGGCAACATGTTTGTTCTAATTATGATGAAAGAACAAAAATATTCCTGTCAGTTGTTTTTTATTATGAATCTTGGTTCACATTGGGATAACCGAGACAAAAACAAGACAATAGGTAGGATCACGCCAAGCATTCACACAGCTAGGCTGTATTCTGGGGAGAAGAAGGCAATGACTATGCTAGAAATCTGGAAGTTGTCCTTGAACGGAATGGAATTTATCGTTCATCACACTTGCCAACTGAGAATTACGCACATCCAGAAGGTGAAGCACGTGGATGGGTAACGGCCACAACTTTAGGTATTGTACATCCCAAAGTTTGAGTAGTCTGCAGATTTATTTCTTCATTTATTTACTGTATGGAAATACCTGTGTTGTTCTTGAGGACCAATATTTGATGACCCAGCCGGAAACACGCCTCTTACATGACACCCCTTGGACTTTTACGTTTAATCAAAAAAATCTGTGGCACAGCTTGTCTCTTAGTTTTAATTTTCGGTTTCCTTTCCTCTGAAACATCTGCACAGTTGACAAAGAAATATGGTTATTAGTTTTCTCTCTCGTTACATAGTAAGCCGACACTCATCTAAAAAACAGGTAACTAATTTTGCATCCAAAATATAGACGATATGCGTGTAACAAAGCGATAACCAACTTTTTAAGTACAGCACTCTCTGGTAGTAATAAGCAGGTAGACATTAGAAGGAGCTCTAAGGTTTCTGCGGCGCCACAAAACCTCAATTGGCATTTACTCTACTGTTATATTTGCATATTCATTCCAGATGACAATTAAACGTATGACACACAATTATGAGATTGCATATTAAAAGTCTCACTCACGAAAGCTCGTACAGGAAAAAAACATGCCGATATATATTCTCTGAACCAAATGAAACCAGGCACCGAAAAACAATTAAGCAAGCATGATTGGTACTTGGAATCGATGCTGTGTGAGGGTTTGTGCAAATGGTATTTGATGGAGCGTGGAAGTGTTGTTGGGTATCTTTGTGTCTCTGTCATTAAGTGCCATTTATCCATTCAAGGCACAGCCGGCTTGAAGAACAAACAAAAGACATCAGCGTGTATAGACACAGTGCACAAAAGCTGGTATCGCCTATACCATACAGTCGAATGTGTATTGATGCAAAATGATTATAATCTGTGCTTTAATTTCTCGTAGATTTCAACATGACGCAGATTTGCGTCACAGAACCTTGTGTATGTAATATTACAGTGTCACCATCTCCGTGGTCGGGTAACGCAAGGAGGCCAGACGAATGTTACAGCCCGCACCAAACTACACCATGTATGATCACAAGAGATGGAGCTCGGTGCTTGGTGGGTCCACGCAAAGAAAAGGGGCGAAAGGACAACACATTGGAATTGTCATACGAAGTCTGTGACAGACTTTGTTTGAATACCCTGACGGAACCCTGTTTCGAAACTCCCTTTGTGAGCATCCGATTTTGTCGCATCCAACTCGACATATTTTCATTTGTGATGCCATCTTTGATTTTTTTGAGATATAAATTTGCTACTGGTTTTCAGTGGAAAGGGCTATTCACGCGGTTGTACATAGCTAGACCATTCTATACATTAGTACACATGCAAGAAAACAGGAAGGTGTCTTAGCGCCGAATCAAGCGGCGAACAACCTATCCGAGGTGAGAGTTGGGATGTGTCATACGAAACTTGAAGCCAATTTCACTGTAGGACTGTCCAAAGTATCACTCCAAAAAGCAATACCTTTTCTGTCAACATTGGGAGAACCGCAGGGAAATAAAATTTCTTCCCATTGCTTCTACGACAAAACATTCCAACTCGTCCGTCCCAATCATGTTTTGCCGCAAATGCCACAGTCATTCGAACAATTTTCTTGTCCCTGCTTCCAAATTCGTCTGATTTGACATTAAGTCGACCCGTTTCGAGTTTGCAGAAAAAACAATTTGACGTCAGATCAGACAAATGAATGGATGACCCTAAAGATATCCCTCAATCACACTAAGGATAAACACTTTGGAGACATACACATTTATCTCGGGAGAGAACGTCTTAAAGTGAACTGGGTTTTATATTGTAAATTTGCATCAAGGGAAGTCTTAGCACTCTCTGAGGATTTGCTGTGTTTCACATGTTGCACATGTAAGATTAATAATCAACGGTATAAAAATAATTTGACTAATTGCATTTTGCAGAAAAGAGGAGAGGTGAACCCAGATAGAGAAATATGTAGTTTAAGATTCTAATCGTTCGGAGATGACGTGCTCATGTAACCAATTAGTTCCTCGCTTGAAGCTCAGCAACCTTGAGAGGTTAGAGCAAGGAAACAGGACTGGTCGGCCCTGTGTCAGTATAATGTGACTGGGTGGAGTGTCATGTCTGGTGTCTTCGGCATGATGTCCCAGTGGCAGTAGCACTTCGGCGGCATGGACTCGCCCTGCAACAAGAAGACACACAATAAGTACACACCAGAAGGACGCCTCGTCGTCATATGACTGAAACAGTGTTAAGTACGACGTTAAACCCCAAGCACTCATTTACTCATTCATGTGACCAATTAGAGAACATTTATTTCGTGGGGTTTTTTTTAAGGATATATGATGTAAAAATTGTTCTAAACTAATGAGGTATACAGGGCTAGACAAACAAATCCACAATATTTTTTTTACATTATATGGACGTTGTCCATATAATTTTCTGTTTAGTAACATCGTCACTTGACCTCGCATAGAGTACATTACGACATCACTAACCGACCCGCTCAGCATTTGTGCAGAATGTGAAATTGAAAGCCTATTAAAGAAGCTATGAATCATTTTTTTTTCGTCCAACGTAAAATGCCCTAGGTCAAGCTTTTCTGGAGGCAAAATCCAATCTAGCTCTCTGCCCATGCATAAAACTGACGAAAATGATGACAAATACTCTAAGCCAAAGTAATTTCACCCCGGCCCCCACCCCCACCCCCACCTAAAAAGCTGTGTAGATCCTGAATATGAGATATAATCAAACTGGCTTTACTCGCCCAATCATGCTTGGTGTAGATTTCGGCAGAAATTTCAATACACAAATTTGGTTAGAGGTCAGAATGCCATTGCCTAGCCAAGCTCGTTACCTTTCAGATAACACCGACTGAGAAGCAAATGACCGTGCTCTGTCTAGATAGCCTTGGTCCAAATGTAAACCCCAGGAATAAACCTCGCGGGGATGGAGGGCCGAGGGCCCACCCATAGTTCCCTTATCATATTTGGTTCGGTAGACGTTGTTTCTAATTATTCATAGGTTGTTAGTTATAATAATCAAATAGTCACGAAAGGCATACGAGGTGGTGGTTCAATACCGACCCTGGGGCGGGAATTTTGTGGATTGTGATAAATTTTACAGTCAAATTCGAGTATACCGGATTATAGGATATGTCTTTTCCCAAACATATTTAAGGGCCCTCTGTAATGGCCGCCCACTCAACGACGGCTTCGTGATTTGAACATGTTCTCCCTACGATAGGGCTGAGATATTGCCGATGTGGCGCTAAGCCATAATCATTCTGCCAGTAAACACAAGAGGTTGTCTGAAACTAAGGCTCTCTGTAAGGGGGACCTCATGTAAAACAATCAACTGAGGGGACATACACACATCTGACCAAAGAAGCTTGTAGTACCAAACAATTTTCGTATTTCTTAGAGAATTGTTGCTAGATGGATTTTTTTAACTATTCGGTGACAGTAAATCTAAGAGGAAAGGTCGGTTTCTCATTCTGAAATACCTAAAGCAGAATTACACATAATTTCCTGTTTAATCACCATCACTATACTACATTCTTTAACAAGATGCGCATACATGTAATTTTAACAGAAATACCTAATAAAAACACCGGAATCAAAACTCCAATTGTCTCCATTCTTTACTTGACATAGACCCCAACTTAACACACATTTTATTCAGATCAATATATTAAGAGCTTGTAAAACTCAAACAATTAACAGGCTGTTGGCTCGACTTATTTCCCAGAAGACACGTATGATGAAGGGCCCAGTTCTGCTCAGTGTCAACTTCCAGAGGACTATGGTAAACCCAGGCTTAGTTACTTGCTGTTTATCCGTTAGTATCGTCGACAACTGGTCGTAGACACTGTAACCTAGATAACACCGTTTCCGTTAGGTACATACATCGTATAGAGATAAATGTCTTCAGCCAGACTCCAGTGTCGGGTTTAAGTATATAAGCACTAAACAAGCTGTGTGTCTACATGTGACTGTATGCCCAGCCATTTTCCGAATCTAGGCATTTCTGCCTTGGCAACGACCTTAACTCAGAAGGTTTTGTCTGATGCATGGAGAAGGGCGATTGTTTCCTCCGAAACAGTGGTTTCCTCCAAACACAAATCTAACCACCGTCGTGTAAGTGGGAAAGATTTTGAGCGCGGTGTAAAACACCAATAAATAAATAAATCAATAAATTACAAAATAATTCTGCCCGGCATTACTCCACCAGTTGCACTGAGTTGGAATTCTCATGAGGTTTTCGTTAACCTTACTGTGACTGGTCGGCGATGAGTGTGAAATTGAAAGCCCAGCCAATCACAATACATGTATTATTTTCTTCCAGCTCGCAAACCGAAGATTTCCGGGCAAACCGTATAACCGCTTTGTTGCAGATAAATCCAATTTCGATGTATGAGGGTGAAAATTGGGAGTGTTCAGAAAAAGAATAACCAAATGTGTCAACCAATCAGAAATCATGATACTAAATAACTCTGAATCTCTCATGGTAACAAAAAAATCTGAATTACAATGTACATGATGCCATTTTCCTTGGATTTCTCCCTTTCAACGGGCATCTAAGATCATTTCATTTCCAGTCGGTGTCATGTGACTTTGTTTACTGCGTTTATAATTCAGTGAAACACTTTTAATAAAATCTTTACGAACGCTGACATGACTGTAACATAACTAAGCTAACTACATATCGGACTTCACAAGCTGATCTAATGCCTCGAGGGAAATAACCACAATTTGCAGGTTTGACCTATAAAGTTGGAACTTGTGATGGTCATATATCAAGTCGCAGGTGATACGGACACTAACCTTACAATCGTATTAGACCGACCGATTAAACACCCACTGAGCAGTAAATGGCCGTGACTAACAACCCAGGTTAAAAGAAGTCAAGTTGAAAAACTCACCCTGGTTCCTCTGACCAGGTGTTTATAGCATAAATTTCCAGTGGAGTCATATGATGTGACAGATGGGGAAGCCAAAGACCCCCCAGTCGTCTGATCTGATTGTAATGATCTGATCACATTTTGTGTCTGCCAACGTTCGGTCTAATCTCGATTTGGGCCTATAAGCCCGTGTGATCTCCCTCTGGCAGCTGTTCTGGGTAGGAAACTCTAAATTTGTCATAATGAAAATAGCACTGACTTATGACCAAACCATTGTCCTCCCTAGAGGATCTTGACCTGCGTGTTCCTCTGCAGACACTTTAACGCTCCCCTAACCACGCTGTGATCATCGGCTATCATCAGTGCAATAGGCTATGTCTATACCACACACCTTTAATTTTACTGACGAAATCTTGCTGAGGTGCTTGTGTAAAAAAATTCTACACAACATGTGTGTGTTTACGCAGTTACAACGATGTTGTCCATAGGTAGAATTCTTTGGAATTGGGGTGCAGGCTAGGAAGAGGGTTGACGCTACATCCACAGTAACTACGACGGCGACGTATTCTTAACGTATGTGTCATCATGACAGTTACGTTTGGCGTAAGTTACAGCCTCGTTGTAAATCGGGACCTTGCATTTCAACAAATAAAATATGTTAGCACATGTTCTCGCTCTCTGTCATTATCATATGTGTCTTATCTTATTCCCACAGGTTTCCACGGTACGCTTGACATCTGAAGCAGTTTTCGTCCTGTCCGAATTTTATGAAATGAGTTTCAACAAATGCGACGTGTTTCACTTGTCAACTGGTAAACTTCCCACATATGACGTACTAGTATATATAGACAAGTGCTGTTAAATCAATGCTAGAACGCGGAACGGCGTTAAGGAGCGTTTTGTTGTAACCAAAGACCCTTACAAAGGGAAAGCAGTGGAATCTACAAATTTAGCTTAAGAATTCTGCTTCATAATAGATTTATGTCATTTTATGAACACATTTTAGCAAGCAGCTCATCTTAACTGGTGTTTTTCTGACTTGCGAGTTCGTCCTTTTATATTTGCAATAAGGTAGATAGAGACAAACGTATCAAGAACAATCTGTTGTCCTCTAATTTTAAACTGTAGGAAAATAAATAAAAAATAAATAAAATTATCCAGTGATTGTTGCGAATCTGCAATATTTAGTGGGTAATAGTTATATCAGTTTTAACATTATCGAAAGGTTATTTTTGTTTCAACCATACCTCATTAAATCAATATCTGGCAATACCGTTCTCTACATTTTCCGCGTTTTGAAAACTGTATCCCGCCAATTTTCTTACTCTGAAGTATTAAATTTGTGGCATTTTCAGTAATGTAGTCTAAATTCATAATAAAGAGAAAAACCATGGCGACATGATTTGTTCCGGAAAGATCCATGATGTGGCGCCTAACATAGAGCGGAGAGTCCTGAAACGCAGAATACAGCGATGACTCGCTCGCAGGCACACGTCTTGTTTCTAGCATAAAGCAAAAAGCAATTCAATCAGACGTAATTACATGGTTGTTTTAAACAGCTGAGTGCTGCCGTTGGTTTAAATTTTTTGAAACGATTTTTTTAACCAGCGTGATAACAACAGAAAGACCACCCCACTCCCCATCCCATCCCACCCCAACACACATCCTGGCATCCTTTGGCCCTCAAGCCTGGCGTTCATTTTAAAACGCCGCCAGTGTAACGCTGGAAATAGCCAGCATGTACTAAATGAAACAATTGCTGTATACCATGTTTCTGTTTGAGCCCCATTGTTCACGAAATGTGAAGAAGAGCATAAGTGGAACTCGCCTGAGACTAACAAGCAGTGCCATATGGATTATGCTGGAAAGTTATGATAATGGATGGATGCCAAAGATGGATTGGTGCTAAAAATGCGAAGAAGATGGTCAAGGATACACTGCTGACAAAGCCGAGCGGATAAACCGCAAAAGTTTCTACCTTAATTATTGCATTTATTTCCCATATTTATTTATTTCCCTGGTGTCTTGTGTGGTATGACTGTCTGTGTGGCGTTTAACCCTTATCATTCCTTCATTCTTACGCATACTATTCCACCTGGACCAGGTCATGTACTTGTATGCATCTAGGTAACAGGACAATCCAAGGCGGACATCGCTGCAGATCGCTAGGTACCTGACAAAGCCCTTAACGAACAGGCTTTAATCCACGCATCATTTGCCGAGCAGAGATAAGAATACACTGATGTTAATATCCAAAGCCTGGAATTTCTATCCACTTACCGTTCTTACTTCACATGGTCGTGATAGACTATTTAGAAGACCATTATAATTGATGTGTTTTTTCCAAGACGTGTAGATCGCGTGTGATCCCGGTACCAAAGATAAGTGCATTTTGAAAAGGACACTACTCGTTCACATTTGCTGACCTACTACCTCAAAAGAAGGACAACCCGATAATTATATTCTTCTCTGGTGTTGAGAAATGAGGTGTCGAGGGTAGGGATATCCTGGAGATTACCCCCCAAGTCATCGGTGTCTCAGCCCACGACAGGGCAGCAGGTCATCGTGGTGTATTTAGAACGCAGTTATACAGACTGGTTCTCACTACCTATCGTTGGAGTTACGTTTGCGGGCCAAATTGATCTGGCTAAATAATCGTCTTTGATGAGCCCAATTGATTCCTGCCACCATTAAATCGAAATTAATGGACCGTTTTGGGCCATTTTCTGTCGACTGCTGGGCATTTAAATCAATCCATCATCGGTATTTACCAAAGGTAGCTGGCGTCGTCACCCACATTTGTGACTTGAACTGGAAGTCGAAAGAATTCATGAGTTAATACCATGTTAAATGTGGCTTGGACTTTACGTTTGGGATTTTTTGCAGGTATATGGAAGAGGGTGGTCCTTTCCACCGTGCAGACTTTTTCTTTTTTGCTGTCTTTATTTTCTGTTTGTTTGTTTCTTCGACCAATAAGGTCTGATGCCCTAGCGTATAAATAACATATTTTGGACCACGGCGTGAAATTCCAGCCAACTATATAAACAAGATAAATATTAACTGGATTTGTGTATTTCTTCAGTACGTCTGTAGCCTTATATAAAATATGTATGCAGCTGTAAAATATACACTTGATGATAGCAGCCTTTTACTTACAGGTTATTATTGCTTTATTGTTTCGTGTGCTGTTCTGAAGAAAGTCATTCAAAGAGATAAATCAATCGTATCCTCCTGACAAGGTACCTCACAACGCCCGTAAATGTTACAGACTTAACAAAGTGCATGACATAAAGTATCCCTCAGTGACAACTTAACTGAGAGAACTTTATCGATTGAACGACCATTCTCCTGCCTATCGGTGTCTTGGACTGACAACATACTTTTGCCATCAACTCTCACTGACACATTCTTATCACCAAGCATTATCCGTTTTCGTCTCATGACAAGATACCAGTGATTTCTCTACCAACCAGCTGTAGGCGTTAAGTAACCCAGGTTCTTCACTCAGACAAGAGTAGCGACACCAACAGCTAGCTGCGCTATACATATCCACAATATGTGGTCTACAGAAAGCCATAAGTTCCACGTGAAAAGGTTGCTTTTGCTGGATACTTGTACGTGTAGGTGTCATTAACTTCAAAACGTAAAATAACAAGTAAAAAAAACAGCACAGCTCAGCATATGTAATGGATGAAATGATTGATAACAAAAATCGTTATGTTTATTTATGACGGGTTATTTATCACATTTTTTTTAGGTATAACAAATGAAACTCCTATTACCTTGTTTATTTTTCCAGTTATGCATTAAAATACGTGTCAGACTGCTTCTCAAGGGTGTGTAAGTTTATCGGCGTCTGATCTCCGTGTCCGAGAAGGGAAGGTCTGCGACAGCTTGCTTTGACATTGAGAACGTTTGATCATTATATCTGCTGTTGGGGCCCAAGGAAAACTTTTAAAAAATGCTGACCTTCCTCTAGCTTACTCAAAACAGATGACCTTGACAAGTAAGGTCACGTGCTGACATCCAGCTCTCCATGACCCATTGACATCCGCGTATGAGCATGATCTATTCTTATCTAATTACTTAAATGCCTAAGGCTATGTCATCTCTCTTTTGTAACGACTGTTGCGTCATTGCCCGGTGCGATGCAGTTTATCGTTAATGTTGATTTATTGCTACTTTACATATGTCCATGAAAACAAATTACCAAGTCCACGAACAAACAGATCTTGATGACATGAAGCGTTTTTATTTGCACTCAAAAGTTTAATTATTTTCTGCTTCGTATCAGTTTCTTCACACAAGATAACAAATTTAGGCGTAAGCTTTTAATAATGTTAACATTTATCAGTATTCATACGAACTGTCACTATCAAATGTCACAAATATTTTTTTGTCCTACAACAAAAAGACGTCCATAATGATTATGAATAGTTTGCATTTGCACAATTCGCAGCAATCTAAAACTGAAAATTATGCCTTTGACAAGCATCTATATCACAGAAATTGCTTTTTTATTACTCCTAACATTATTATAGAGATGTAAAAAATGACCCAAACCTTCTCACAGTGATTTACTGATAAGAACTTCAAGGCAGAAATGAGCGAGTCTCTCTGGAGAATGCACAGTTTATTTCAGCCGCGGATGTCACTGCCATGTACAGTTTATGCAGAAGTGCGGTAAACCACATTAGTGTGGCATGAAATATGTTCTGTCTCTTTAACGCACTACAACCACATTTTTTTATATTTGATATTTTTGTACACCATTGTGTAGAGTGGTATGATATAAATATCTGAACTCCCGGATAAGCACTCAGGTACATTTCATGAACGTGTTTACAATACAGAGAGGTCCACGGATTGTGTATAAAAATAGTACTATTTTGTAAAGTAATCATAGTAATAGTTCAGAAAGTGCAAAATACTTCTAACGACATTGTCAGAAAAAAATTCCTATCACTAACATTTTGTCTCGTTTATAGTTGAAGTGAAAAGTGCTTGCTAAAGCTAACATATCTTCTGATCTACACCGCCTAATATTGTTTGGAACTCGGAATAACTCTAGGGTCCGTTTGCATGACTTCCATTTCTCTAATTTGGTTTAGACTGGATATACACTGACGGTTCTTGTCATTTTCTGTCACTAGTTTAGGTTTTACTGGACTTCAGTTCCTACCATTGTATTGGTATTCATATTCCTCTTACTATAGATATCATCACATGCTATATGCAACCGTCCACATGGAGAATGAATTGAAATAAAAAAAGACACACGGAATGATTCATTATCCTCTGTCACATGCTCTTAGAATTTGCCCGAATAACAGAACTATTAGACTTTTCCAGGACAAGTGTAAAGTTGCAAGAAAACGAACACTATGCAATGTTTAGGAAACCATACCACAGTAGCTGACTTGACTGCCTTTTGTCCACAACGTTACAACGCTTGTATACCTGGCGAATCTCATGCCAGTTCTGGTGACCAGGTGTTTCTTACACACCTTTTCAGTGGAATCATGTGGGGTGAAACTTGGCAATGCCAAATAAACCCCTCAGCTGTCTAATCTCATTGTAACGATTTGGTCAAATTTTGTGTCTGACAGCTATATTTCTCGGCTGACAGTTGTTCTAGGTAGAAAATGCCAAATTATCCATAAGGCAAATAATGCTGACTAATGACTAAGTCCTTGACATCAGTATAGGATCAGTGTAGGATCTAACCACTCTCTGCTCTTATTATGGTGGTTTACTTTCTTCTTTTTGTACTAAGTTAATGAATGCTTACCCAGTTAGAAGGATGTTGCTCCTACAATATTGCCCTATTGTGATAAATCCACTGGGATTCCTTTTCATACGAAAAGGGTGTAACACTAGATCGAGGGTAACTGCCATGACGACGTATGCCTGCAGTATGTGTCGTCATGACAGTTACGTTTGACGTAAGTTACACGCTGTTTCTATATCGGGTTCTTGTAGTTGAAGGAAAAAACAAAGAAAATGTATTAGCACATTTTCTGGTTTTGAGTATGTCAGTTTAATATATATCCTTTTTTTTCCACCGACTTGTACGGTACGTTTGACTTTTGAAGCATTTTTCGTCCAATTCATATCTTCTGAAATGAAACAATTTGTTGTTTCAACAAATGTTTCACATGTTAACTAAAGAGCTTGCCGCGTATGACCCAGGTGTAAGTGTTCGTCTTTAAATGCTAATTTGTGCAAAAGGTCTTAAGGATGGTCTCACTGTCATCAAGACTCCTTAAACAGGGAGAGCAAGACAGTCTTTAAAATACCAGTTTTTTTCCGATTGAAAGGCAAGTGTATTAAACACTCGGTCAGGATACACTCTCTTTTCTTTAATTAAGTACTTTAATATGGCAACAGAAAAAACTGAACAACTAAAAAAAATCAAATATATAAATAAGGCGATTGCTGAGAGTCTGCAGTTTTGATTGCGTAATACTTGCATCGGTTCTATTGGTATCGACGATCTTTTTCTTCTTCCATATTTCATTAATCCAATTTCTGGAAATATCGCATTTTAGTTTTTAGTGAGTTTGGAAAAATTTATCACAAGGGGTTTGTTTGCCCGGACGAAATACACTGGTGGTAGTGTCAGAGTACAGAGAAAAACTATAGCCACATGATTTGTCTTAATATGTCTCGTTTCACAGAACCAAAAGCCCTGAAGCGGAAAATACAGTTCAGCCAGACTTCATTTACCCCATTGATCTGAATAACGGAGTGTTGCAGCTAATTTAAAATTTAAGGGGTTTCTCTAGGCCACATTGCTCACCAAATGAAAACAGGCGCATACGTAACACTTGCCATTTACAAAAATTCAAGGAAGCAGGTCAAAGGTGCACTAATGGGCGGATAAATTGGGGACACTTGTGTGTTAAACGTTGCAATTATTTGCATTATTTATTCACTTAACTGTATCCTTGGGCTGTATGGCTGAAATACTGTCAGTGCCTAATCTTTACTTCACTTTTACGCAAACCATTCTAACTGCACCACGGAGTATAGGTACATACCCATAGCTAAAATGACAGACAAAGGAGAAAATCGCTGACGAACCTCTAAGCAAACAGAGCTTTAATCCATGAGGTATGAGCTAAACAGAGGTAAGAGTAGACCGATCTTAATATCCACAGGCTCTAATTTTGCCCATTTCAGGTTCTGAATTCACATGGTCTTCGTTCTTCGAACTGGTGTTATAAAGACAGACTATTCTGAAGTCCATTGTGATGGATGTGAAACCAAGAAATTTAGATCGCCTGTAATCCTGATACCAGTGATCAGTGCATTTTGAAAAGAGCACTGCTCATTCACATTTCCTGACCTACCACATCAAAAGAAGGACAACACGGTCATTACATTCTTCTCTGGTGTTGAGGAATGAGGTGTCGAGGGCAGGGAGATGCTGGAGATTATCCCCCAAGTCATCGGTGTCTCAGTCCACGACAAGGCAGCGGGTCATCGCTTGGTGTATTTAGAAGACACTTATACAGACCGATTTTCAGTACCTGTCTTGACAGTTACGTCTGCTGGCTAAATTGATCTGACCAACTAATCGTCTTTGGTGAGCCCAATTGATTCCTGCCACCATTAAATCGGAATTAATGGACCGTCTTGTACAATTTTCTGTTGGCTACCAAGCAATTAAGCCCAATCCATCATCGGTATTTATCAAAGGTACCTGACGTCGTCACCCACATTTGTGACTTGAACTGGAAATCGAAAGAATTGATGCGTTAATACTATGTTAAATGCAGAACTGTACTTCAAATTCAACCAAATTTGCATAGTATGGTTTTCTTGAGGTTTGGGCTGAAGAAGATACTTTTACAATTGCACACATGATGCAGCAGCTGCACCGGTTCTGGCTTTAAATTGGGAGTTTTCTCTGGTATTCGGCAAACGGGTGGTCGTTTCCATCATGGTTTATTTGTGTTTGTTTGTTTTTTGGTTTTGTTTTTGTTTTGTTTGTTTTTTTTTGGTTTTGTTTTTTGGGGGGTTGTTTTTTTTGGAGGCGAATGTTTTTTGGGGGGTTGTGGTGGGAGGACGAATAAGCCCTTCTGAATTATGCGCTTGCTCATAGCAATCTTGTACTTACAGGTTATTATTTTTGTTTCGGTTTTATTTTTGTGCTTTGTTTTTCTTTTTTTTTTCGTTTTCTTTTCCTTTCTTTGTTGTTGTTGTTTTGGTTTTGTTTCATGGACATGGACTATCCTTGTGAAAGTCATTCAAAGAAATAAATCAATCGCATTCGCCTGTCAAGGTACCCCACAACGCTTGTAAAATTATATAGACTTAACAGGGTTCGTGACCCAAAGTAGCCCCCAGTGACAACTGGCAGAACGTTATCGATTGAAGAACCACTCTCCTGGCTCTCGGTATCTTGGACTGACAACACATTTTTGCCATCAACTCCTACTTACACCCTCTTATCACCAAGCATTGTCCGTCTTCTCCTCCTGGCAAGATACCTATCATTTCTGTATCAACCAAGTGTAGGTGTCTAGTGTCCCGAATTCTTCATTCAAACTTGAGTAGCTAGCTGTACTATAAACTTACAACTTGTGATCTACAGAATAATACAAGCCCAAAGATAAGAGGTGGCTTTAGCTGGATTCTTGTATTTGTGAATGTCATTTACAATGTAACTGCAAAACATAGTCATAAGCAAAAACCGAAAACAACAGAGCTCTAGATCTGAAATGGATGAAATGATTGATAACAAAACTCGTTGTGTTTATTAAAGACGGGTTCTTTGCCACCTATTTTTTTCAGATATAACAAATGAAACCCTTTTTGCCTTGTTCTTTCCAACTTTTCATAAAAAGCTGTTACGTTTCCAATTGATTTTTAAGGGCAGGTAAGTTCATCAGCCTCTCATCTCTGCGTCGTAAAAGGGAAGTTCTACAACAGCTTCCTTTGACTTTGAGAACGTTTGATAATTAGATCTGCTGCCGCGGCCCAAGGGTAACCTTGAAAAGATGGGATCTTCGCTGAACTTCCGCTAGCTTACACAATACAGATGACCTTGACAAGTGAGGTCGTGTGTAGAGATCTCGCTCTCGTTGATTCGTCAGTATGATCTCATGAGTTCCGAGTGTCATCACGGTCTATTCTGTTAGTTATATGCAATTTCTCTTGGAATTTGTTTTAACCAGTGTTGTGTTATTAGCGGGGGCCAATACAGTTTGTCTTTAATATTGACTGAGCGCTACTTTACATGTGTGCTATAACAACAAATGACCAAGTACACGAACAAACAGATCCCAATGGTACGGGGCGTTTGTATTTATACTAAAAAGCCTAATTCTTTTCTGCTCGTATCATACAAGACAATCAATTTAAGCTTACGTTTTTAGTAATGTTAACATTTATCAACATTTATATGAACTGTCACTATCAAATGTCACAATTACGTTTTTGTCCCACAATAAAAAAACGTCCATAATGATGAATAATTTGTATTTACACAATTCGCCGCAATCTAAAACTGAAAATTGTGCTTTTGACATGCGCCTATATTATCGAAATTGCTTGTTTTAAGTCCTACATTATTATAGAGATGTAAATAATGATACAAACCTTCTCACACTGATTAACTGATGAGAACGTCAAGACAGAAATGAGAGAGTCTCTGGAGAATGTAGGGTTTATTTCAACCACGGATGTGGCTGCCACACACTTTTTGTGCAGAAGAGCGGTGAAAAACATTAGCATGGCATGAAATATGTTTTCTTTCTTTCATGCACTGAAATTACATTTTTTTCATATTTTTTACACCATTATGCAAATTAGCATTGATATAATTGTCTGAACACCTCCCGCTAGACTTTAGGTGCATTTCAGGTTCTTACAATTCAGAGAGGTCGTCTGTATACAAATAGTGCAAATCGGAGTGTGTAAAATACTTATAACTACATTGTCAGAAAATTTCCTACCGCTACATCTTCAACCTAGACACCTTTAAGGTCAAAGAGAAAAGACTTTGCTATGACAAGTTGCAAAGATGTAAAGACAACAAACACTGTGTTCTTTGCCAGAAGTCACAAAATTCCGTCATCGAGTACTTATACTTCTGTCTTTACACCCGAAATGTTTAGGAAACCATACCATATGGCAGTTGACTTGATTGCGTTTTGTCCACTGCGCCGCAATCACGCTTACATATACCAAGCGAAATGCATTTCACTGACAGACATAATTCTATCAATTATAACTCCTATATCAAGGTAACACGTTAAATACAGCCCTTAGTCAGTCATTTTGACCAGTAAAACGCGAATGGCACTAAGATGAAGATCAACTACATTAAAACTGCATGACGGTCAAACGTACAAAAACGGCAAAACTAAAGTTATGGTGAGCACAAATCTGTATCTGAAAATACCGTCACCAATCGATTTTTTTTCCACCAGATTAAATGCAGTCCATTGTTTTGATTGTATGGTGGGTTTTAAGGGCCATATTCATAATGTATATCAACAGTGATGTCACAGATCGTTGTGAAGTTTTATGTTCCACTCTGAATAGGTTCTTGTGAACGGTAATCTTGTAATGTGTGTCTGTGTATGAAAAAGCTAATATGGCACTGAAGTTCTGCTCTTGGGTCAGAGAAAAAATCTGCTGAATATTATCAATATGGTCTATATGGTCTATAAAACCCACCAATCAAAACAGTTAAATGCTTTTCCAAAAAGAACTCCGACAAAAACCAATGAAGGAATTCTGATAGTTGGTTTTTTTTATAGTTTCACCCTTGTCTGTCTCATCAAATGAGGTAAGCCATCGGCACGAGTTTCGCGTGTCATTTGTTAAATGTCACATGCCTTCCATCTGTACATGAGAGGCTTATTAAGCTCACGCCATGTGTGAAAATCAGTGCGTCTCCTGTGAAGAAGTTGGTCTTAATACCTTACTCTGCTTAAGAAGGAATAGCTACACCACAGGGCGTTTGTTACATGTTAAGAAATAAAGTGCATCAAAATTATGTAAAGCACTATGCATCTCTGTCAAACAGCTGTTATAGCTCTACATGGACATTTTCTTGTCACCTTTTTTTCTTAAGAGTGTATCTTGTCTCATCATGAAACTTATCCATAATTCCAGTCCTTTCAAAGGAATGATTATTAAATGAAATAGATCAGGAATTTTGATGAAGAGAGTTGCGGAAAGACACGGATTTGGTAAATTTAATGAATAGATCAGTGGTGTGTGAAATAATGTCTGCGATAACGTGTTTATGACGAACTTAATGGTACCGCGTAGTTTCGTCACAAGTTAGCAGATATCAAGTTACACCAGATTTTTGTTCTTCTAACAACCACGACACAAAACCATGATTCCATTTCGATACTCAGTGGCTCTGTCTCCAACCCCATTATAAAAAAAGAAGTCAGCAAGATGTATATGTATTACGGGTGAGAGATTCTCATAAACGTAAAGCAGCATTCAGTCCCCATTAATCGTGTTCCGAATTTGACAATGCACTCACCATTTCATATGTGGGTGAGGAGATTTCAGAAGACTGACTACAATCAGCGTCTGGATATCGCGTGAAATGACAACGTGTGTCAGTTGTACAGAAATATATAAACAGTGACGGTCTGCTCACCAGTGTGACGAACAACTGTCAGATTTATTGCATTATTAATGTGCCTATGCACAAAATCAAGCACTAAGGCTCAGCTGGTATATTATGTGCTTCACATTAAACGTATTAAACGTATTTAACTCAGTATAGGTACTCTGGTTTTACACTGTTCGTATATATTGTATATATGTATAAACCAGGACTGTTGTGGAGGACTAAGCATCCTCAAGGCCTTTGCAATATTGCCACGTTACACTTGTCCTAAATGTGATTTAGAGCATTTAAGTAATTGTAAACCGGTGACGTGTTATAAATTGTCTTTTAACACGATTACATTTCTTACCTAATTCTCCTCATGGCCTGGCAGTACACGTGGGTGGCAGATGGAGGGGTCTACATAGCTATTATTTATCATAACAGTTAGAATAAAACACTAAAAGAGCATAAATTGACCAGAGGTTAACTGCCACACTGGCATCGCTTCTTTGGTTTTACTCTCCCAGTCGGGGTCTTGAATATTGCCTTGATATATATGTACACGTAATTCACTTGAAGCTTTATCATGTTTGGGATAATTATAATTTGCACACATGCACATCGGGGAAATATTCCTAGGGTAGAGCTAGGGGACCAACGACAGTAATCATATCCACAGTAAACGCTGATTACGTCCCCAAGTACCGATTTGTCGCCAACGCTTTCACTGTCGTATTCATTATTTATATCACCAAATGGGGAAAGTCAATTTCACTTACGTCTAACAGACAAGAAACATTTAACTCAGTCAGACATGGTTGGTAATTTTGGCACTCGAGGGACGTGGCCATCCGTGGAATCCACCATATGCTTTTTAAAACATAGTGTCCACTTCATATTGCCTTCCTTCAGGTGGCGATCCAAGCAGTTCACTTGGCCAACTGGTATCCCCATATAAGGAGTTCCCGTAAAGAGTGACGTCATATGTAAAATGATTTTAACTTTGAATCGCAGTATCCTTTTTTCAATTGATTACATCACGATTGCAAGTGCAGATTATTAAGTGAAACGGATTCTCTGCCTTTACCTGCTGCCCTTGATTGCTATCTACCGCATATGAAAACCGTTATTTCGCCAGATTTTAGGGCCTACAAATCAGAAGAAATCAATCTATGTATATGGACTTAGCTGTTTTTACCACTAAAACGTGTGTCTAATATCACCAAGTTATCAATACCGCATAAGCCTCTCGATTCCTCTCAATCTGACCTAAAGCTAGGCACAAGGATCAGAAATGGGCCTAGACCATATTAACTAACTGCAATTCCTTTTCAGTACTGATTTAGCATGAACTTATTTCGTTCTTGAATCAATCCTTGCAAACACTGGTTAGAAAAAGTCGTATTCTCTTATTTCAGATGTAGTGACAGTGCAACGTTTAACTCAGCTTAGCTTTCACTGTTACATTACAACACTACTCCCAGTATTCATTTACCTTCAAGGCTTCCCTGTCGCATTTATTGTTTGGAGAGAAAAATAATTCTTTTTTTAGATAGACAAGAACTCCGACAAAGACTGATGCTCTCCACTGTACAAGAAAAAAGATGTGTTCATTTGAATGCCACTGACATAAGTCGAGAATAGTTAGTTTGCTGCTCCATGGCATAGTGGTCAACATACCGGTTCAGCATAATGACACGGGAGCCTCTCACTAATGTGATCGTTGTGAATCTCTCCAGCTAAGGCTGCCGAACCTCTTCGGTCTTTCGTGAGAAGGTCTGCCGGGGACCTGAGGAGAATCATAGGTTTTCCACCGGGATTTGCCAGGCTTCCGCCCACCACCCTGCTGACCATTGTCGTGTAAATCAAATATTTTTGAGTTCATGCTACGCGCGCCGAAACTGGACATTGAACAATGGCTTACTTAGTTTTCTCCGCTCTCTCCAGAACACCGTGTGTATCGCCTCAAAGGATTGCCTCTGGTAAACGACTTATTTATGATCAATCACTATTCAACACAGCCAGCCTTGATGGCGATCGGAAACCCCTCTACAGATACCAGTGCCATAGCAGTCTTTAGATAACCAAAATGGTTTCCAACGCTATTTGTAGACGTTTGAAGAAATTAACAAGACATCGGTCTGTGATACCAGGATACCCTGTTCTTTCAAGTCTTTTTACTTAGGTTTTTACCTGTAATTGGCCAGTTAGCACTTTCTTTTATCATCATCTTTTTCTTTTAACAGTCTTAGCTGTTAAGAAAGCCAAAATGTGGATATTTTTACAACTAGTTCCTACCTAGAAAGTGTGGCGTCATTCAGGCTTAGTCGACAAGACCCAACAACGTCTGTTGGTTGTCTTCCATTAGCCGACGTAGACCAGAAGACAGTTTAACAAACTGTTCAATTCATTTGCACACAGTACGATATTCTTTCACTTATATGGTAGCCCAAGGCCAGACACTTCATTTAGAATTGATGGCGTTGTTTTCTCCAATGCCTGGTGCCCTAGTGCAAGCCAAGCAGTATGTCATTGTTGGAGAGGAAGGCGATCCGCATGGCCATCCCCTCCCCCCGCTGTAAAGGCGAAAATCCTTGAAGCCCTTGAAATCCATTTTTCTGATTGATTGATTGATTTGTTGTTTAATGCCATCCTCAATTCAATACAATACGATGAAGCTTAGTTTCATGGGTGGGGTGAACAGGAGTGCCGTGGTTAAACAATGGACCTGTGGCAAGCTACTCACTAACTTTTCCACATTCAACGAAAGGATGTGTGCACAACCTGCCATGAGGATACAATACTATATGAAGCTTGTACGTTGACTAAATCGTCTTCCTCCCCAACAAGAGTGGTTTCCTTTGTAAACTTGCTTTCTCCTCGGTGCGAAGGATCAGTGATCGAGGATGGGTTCAACTGTTTCACCCTCACTCTTCAAACAAGTCAGATAACAGATAAATTATTGTGGACATAAAGGAAACCCCCCCCCCAAAATCTTCCACACTTGAACTCCATAACGAGTATGAAGATTTCATGTACCATGAATATTTAAAGTAGAAAGATAACACCCTCTCGTGATCTCGTGTAAGATGTTGTCAGCGCCCTGCAAAAGGGAACGGTCGTGAATTCCACTTATTAATAATAGCATCTTGGTGCAACCTGGAACCTTTCATATGGGTTGCTAAACTGAACCCTACTAATAAGGTTCTATATGGAATTTTACACGGTGCCCCCAGATAGGCAAGACATGGAACCCCTAAAGTATTATAGACACCTTCCCCACTTGGTAACAGCCCACTCTCCCAAACATGGCGCGATACTTGACACGCACAGTTGCCACAAGGCTTGCCACAAATGACTGACAAACCAAAAGAAAAAAGATTTTCCGAGAATGTGGTGAAAGTCAGAGTCTTTCCACAACACGGAAGTTCTAAATTATTGTTGCTGTTGCTGGCAAACGGCGAAGGGTGTACCATTTTATTGTAGCTACAAGGGCAGTCTGTTCCGAAAACAGACGTTTGATATCCAATTATAGCTCACTCCAGACTGTCCAACGATAGTCCCTAAATCAATCGTCTGTGAACAGACTGTCGCCTTAACAAGGCCATTTTCAGACTTCATCACTCCCTTCACCTTATCACGGAAAAAAAACACGCTTTCCTTTTTTTCTCCTTGAAGCCTTGGTCATTTCCAGTTTACAGCCAGGTCGAGCAATCTGGTGCCGCGGAGGGAACGCGGGAAACTGACATTACAGACATTTCACAGCGATACTTCACGGCTTATAGCCCATGACGAGCTATTTTTATTAAGTTTCTAATCTGATTATGTTTATATAACATCAAACACACACTAATCTCGGAATATGCCCTTCATGTAAGTCAGGTGTGGAATGCCCTAGGCGACATGACATCAAGCTTTAACAGTGTCACGTATATTTTGCAATGTGTTAAACGTGTAAGAGTTGCAAATATTAGTTTAGATAATTAGGTATTGCTTACTTTCCCCTGGTCTAAATTTGAAAAAGTAAAGAGCTGAAAATGAATTATCTCTGCTGAAATTGCTCAAAAAGTGCTTTCTGTTGGCGATTTAGGGTTTAATATTTTGGCTACTATAACACTCTTCAGTTTTATTTCAAAAGAAAGGAAAACAGTAACATTGTCAACATGATGAAATATTGTGATACTTCGTTAACGTTGTTTTCTCTTATCGAATTTGTTCCCTTGCACATCTGCATTATAAAGGCATTTCGAAAATCCATAATGTCAGGAAATATAAACGGTTTAGCCATGAATTTGGTAGTAAATAGGCAACTGCAAAGTCCCTAACTCTTCTGTAATGGCGTTCTTGACTGTGGAACTTCATTGTTGATCATCCAGTTACAGTAGTTAACGGAACACACTCCAATTCTGGCCACAAGCACGGCCCACTTAAGCACACGCACCGATGAGTTATGCATATAATAATAGAACAAAACTTGACATGGGAAATGTCGGGGAGTTTCTGAAACATGTATTCCCATTATCAAGAAAGGAAATGAATACAATATTCTTTCTATAACACTACAAGTCGCGCGGTTTTAATGGTTAATTATCAGTGACTATTTTCGAAAATGGCGGCGCCATACAATAAATCTATTTGAAATGGGATATGCCAAAATCGATCTGTCAGGATATATAGAGTAATTTCACCCATCAGATCTCCAAGTTCGGAATTTGAATGATGTGCATTTTGCCACTGTATTGCACACTTCTTATATCGGTCAAGGACTAAGGCTGCACCTAATAGTGACTTCCACTCGTTCCAAGAAATCACTTTTTATCAGCATTGTAGAAAATCTTGATCAAATGTGGCCCACTGTCAGTATAATATCACCGGGTGGGGCGGCATGGCGTTTCAATAAGGCAGCATTATAAATACGTCGACATTGGGTCCGGCCTGCTATAAGAAGACACCGTGGTCATGTGGCCGAAATAATGTTGAAAGCGTCACTAAAACACAATCAAATAAACAAAGTCAACCAAATAAAATTATATGAAATGAATACATAATATTTTCATTATATAAAATGAAAATTACACCTTTAAATTAACAAACAAAAATCACTTGTATTGGCACCAACTCAACATGGAACCAAACATGAAAAGACAATTCCTTTCATAGAATTCGCGTACGCATTTTATTAGGATTCCACTACAATCTGAACGAGTTCTTTTGCAGTGTAGCATAAACTAGCATCTCAGGAAGACATCAGACTGTCAGCTGAAAGGTATCTAGATATAGATCTATTATGAGAATCATTCTATACTTGTGGGTCTTTTGTGCGTTATAAACCGTTACGTGAACAACTGACATTTAATAATCACAGCTTTTTGTCACCCCTGTCTGAGACCTCCTATGCCAGTCTATCCGCATATCTGTAATACAAGAATGAATGTTGGAGTTCAATCCAGGATTTTATTAAAGCTTTGGGTCACATTCTGCGATGTGATAGTGTAGCCAGGAGCGATACTGGACACAAAATCCATGCCTCTGTAATGTAGAGTAATAGTGGTGATTATGTCGGCACCCGGGTTTGTTGAAGAAACACATCCCTCCCCCCCCTCCGGCCATTTAAAACTGACGTACAAACGACGAGGAAAATGGGATGTAATAAGGTCTTTCTGCATCAGACTAGTATATATAGCTTGAAGTCATGTACTGGTTACTCGTGCTAGAATTTGACTTCGTGGGACAGAAACATTTCTCTTATTCGATGGTGATCAGGCTCTATATGGAAACAAGAATATGGCATCAGGCAGTTATTAAGACACTGACAAGAACTGGGTTCAAGCATGAGATCATATCAATGGACAAGGTATAAGTCCAGACAGCCTGGACATGAAAGGTCTTTACATCAGATTATATCAGGGAACAGGGGGCCAATTCCACAACTCACATTCCTAACTTAGGTCAGCACTCAAAAATCTCGTCCTCTCCGGCCGTACGTGGGAAGGTCTGCCAGCAATTTGCGGATGGTCGTGGGTTTCCCCCGGGAAAAATAAATAAATAGAAATCTCTTCACAATGCTTGGTCTTTTGATACTGGAATTTGAAATTTTGGAACATTTGTCTTCAGATAACACTGATGAGGTCGTCAAAATCTTTAATTTATATGGCTAACAGATATGCCATAAAATCGTTTTTCGAATTTCGTGTCAAGTCAGAAATAGTTTTGTGGAGTCGGTCCTAGTGCATAACAAAGAGAAAGATAATGGTTCCAAAAACAACCTTTTCGTAACATGAGGTGTCAGCAGATTATTGGGTAATTTTTCACTTGGACGAGGCGAAAAGATTAATTACACAAAGTGTGTCTGTACGTTGGAGGGCTTCGACTAGACATGGAGTGTGTGTTGTACGGATTCTCCAGTCTGTTGTGTAACTGGCCGTGAAGTGAATTGATCAAGCAAGAGAAGTGTGCTATCTACCACCGAGTGTGTGGTCAGAGCATGTGTTGAGGAGGTCCGAGTGTTTTGTCGAGATCGGGAAAAACCTGTTCAGTGGACGGTAGACTGACAGTCGGCAAATTAATCCTGTCTGCCGACGACCACAAGCACGTGGCATGTAAGATGACTGAGCAATGAGATTTTCTGTATGACAGCTGCTGGATCATGCGTGTCACTTCAGAAACTATCCGTGTGTGCTGTTTTCCTCGACAGATCGTCCAACAGTATAAGCTGTGTAATTATTAACCCGGAACTCCCGCTTTGGTTTACGCCTCATATGGGAATGCCCCTTTCGACATCAGGCATACTTGAGTTTCTCGGGCGAAGGCCATCGGCAACATCTGATCTTACATCACTTTGTAAATCATATATCAAATCGCGCTTAGATGATTATCAGTCATAGTTGTTTCCTGCGATGGCAGTTGACAGCTTGAACTGGCCATGAATTGGTTACATTGCACAAAACGATGAACTCCTGTCGGGTCACGCAGGCCTTCTTTTTTGAGTGCATTTGTAGTGTCTTCCAAATCTCAGAAAATTAGAAACATATGGTATTGCTGTAAATCAACAAAGAGGCGTATGTGCAATTTTTTCTCCATTTGTTCTTTTTTAACAATAGTCCTTTCCTTTTGTATAATCCCCATGATTTATGTTTGACGGACAACTACAGTTGAGATTCACAATTGAAATGTGTGAAAAGCATTATCCTACCACAATATGCAGATGAAAGCCTATTTTCCATGAGCTTTGTCTGGTATCACCGTCTTTGAGGATTCATTTCTGAAATTTAAAATTTTTAAATCAAAATTGAATATAATAATAATTCGCTGTGTAATTGTTGAGACCTTCAGGATCTTAAGGAGCACTCACAATATGTTCCCTGGCGTAATATCCAGGTAAAGATACGACAAAGTGGAAAAGGGACTGTGGGAACAGCTTGTAAGACGGCTCCGTGTTACTCTGCATGACTGGTATTCACGATTTCTATCTACATCGTTGATATCTAAAAAGCTGACATGGTTTGTGACGTTAGAGAAACAAACGGATACCTTAAGGCTAGGTCCTGTTCTGCACAGTTGATCTGTTCCTTGTTGACAGGAAACTGCTCAAACTGCCTGTTATTTATTTATTAAATTCATTTATTGTTGTATACCATGCTCAAGAATTTTTCACTTACGTGATATCAGTATACTTGTACAAGAAACTGGAGTATCTGTGGGTTAAACAACCGCCCTTTGGCAAGTTACTAACGATGTTTTTCACCTTTGATGCTCAGGTATTCACACCATATTGGTGCAAGATTTGTGGTTTTCAGTAAACGAGAGACGTAACAAAAGGCGATACTAATGTCGTCGATTCCTAGTTGGCACAAAGGTTTCCCGAAAAATAAGAGTTGGTTTGAGATCTAGAAATTTCCTCCTCAGACCGTGATTGAATCCTCCCAAAGTTTCTTTGCCTGCTTTGGGGTTTATTTAAGTTGTACTCAATAATTTTGCAGTCCTTAGAACGTATATATGCTATGTCTTCTTGTGACAGGACAAGTTCAAGGTGCTGCAGGGAACATCATGCCGAAGACATGACATCCTACCCAGTCACAATATGGTGACATCGCGCCGACCAGTCCTGTTTCCTTGCTGTAACCTCTAAATGCTGAGCGCCAAGCGAGGCAGCAACAAGTATCATTATAAAAGTCTTTGGTAAGACCCAACCGGGAACTGATCGCGAATCTCCCGACCCGGAGGCGAACGCATAATCCTCACAATGCTAACTGCTTTATAAAAGTTAACACGAGCAATATAGTGGCCCAGAGGCAACTGTGGGAACCGCCATCCAACCGTAAGGAAATAGAGATTAAGTCGTCTGCAACTTTTCCCACATAAAACCAACTGCTTACAATCAGAAATATCTTTTGAACATTCATTGAGAAGTGAGAAATGCATAAATAGAAAGCATTATAACAGATGAAGCTAGGTTTTGGGCAAGTTTTGTTCTATGCTTTCACCAAATCCCAGATGATGTCATGGCTCTATCCCTTTAGGGTTGATTCTTTGGTGGGTAGTTCTGTGGTACATTTTAAATAAGTATATCGTATGCCAGCTCAACTGTTCAAGGTAACCCTCAGCTGGGTGATAACAGGACATCGATTTAGAAACAGGGCGTTGCGAATTCCTTAGCACGCTGGGCATCCATTTTTATTACATCGACTTGATTTTTTTAACAGTTGCAATCAAAGCGCGACTGAAATAACATTATTACATTACGGCATGTCATTACGCTTCTGTCCGCCACCAACCTGAGGATGGTGGAGAGTATTCCCTAGGCCCTGTCCAGTTTCCTCTCACCGTAATGCTGGCCGCCGTCGTAAAAATCCAACACCCTTGTGTACAGCGTGAAAGCCAAATCAATTAAATAAATATTACGCTACGAGGGTCTACACACCAATCACCTCTTGTACCAGATAAGCTGGCAGATCATTCTAATATTTCTCAGCCGAACGTCTTTTATTAATTAAGTGACAAGCTTAGGGTACGGTTTGAGACCAGATGTGAACACCTCGGAGTCAAGCAATACTTTAGCTCACACCACAGACAGCTTAAACTTGCCCCCGAGCCATTTAGATATCCAAAAGTTAGTTTACGTTTATGGAGAAAGCCGCAGTGTTAATCGGCCTTGCTGGAGTTCCCCCAAGCCGCAAGAAGATAGACAAGATTTAACTTAAGCTGGCTTCTGAGCATCTTTTTGTACTGCGGCACTCTGAAGTCAGGAAGGGTAGTCAGAACAGATGGGCATTGCACATCCAGGAATGCATCTTCACAATGCCTCTACGTTTCTCTTTTGCTTCGCTCCCGTCTATCCCATTCATGACGGAATTAAAAAACGTGGCTAGTTTTACCCTGTTGCACGTTAAATTCACCTGGATCACCCAGTAAAATCTCTCAGCTCACCTCTTCAATCTAAGCGCCAAATCCGATGTTCATATACCACTCGTAAACTTGGAAAGGGCGTTCAGAATCGATAATCCCCAAATCCACTTCCGATTCAATACAACACCTTGACGAAAAGTGGAACTATTCCAAGAGAATAACAAGCCTATATACACAGGATTGCAAAATTCAGCGAAGTGCACTTTGGCAAGTGTAAGTTAATGCGTTTTACATGTTGGCTGAGAGTTAACGCACCGACGATGCTCTATGTTATATTTGTCAGTGATGCTCTGTAGGAACTACTTTACAAATCCCACAAGATTATCGCTACCGGTGTCTCTGAACCATAATTTCGGGTAGAATATATCAAACCTTTTGGTGAGAAAAAACATTTATTTTAAAAATCTAGGCATGAATTTAAAAATATGTGTAATGACTCATGTTGGAGATAATTAACTCTATCATTTATATAAAGCCCAGATATTGTAAGGGTTTTAAGAGGGTGTTTAATCATGCTACTGATCATGGTACTAAAATGACCAAGTCTGTTTTTGAGTTCACCGCGAGCATTTCCCAACCGGAGATCATGCACTTGCCGAATGCAATATAAATATGGCGTAGACATATTACATGTTTTTACATCTCATAGGGTTATTCTTGGTTTTCATTGGTCACTACATGGTCACCTGATATTCTTCAAAACATGATGTACAACGGTCACGAGGCAAAGTCCATTTGTATATTCCACCATAGAGTCGAAACGGTTATTGTGTCCAGCGATTTCATTATCAATATCTTAATCCGTTCTGGTATCAGAGCAGTGAGTATATTTCCAGAGATTAAATTTACAGAAATTTAGAAAAAAAGAACTCGTAAGGATAGTTATGGCTCTCACTTGAAGCTCAAACATTTTGGTAAAAAATTATTTTAGTATTACATACGGCATGTACAGTGGTAATGGAAGTTTAAACGTCTAACCCCGGCCATTCAGTCTGCTCAATACCCTACAGAAACAATAACCCACGACTCATTTGGAGACAATTAATTGCCCTGGTGTATCGAGTAACGGCTGGGAGATTTCTGAAATGAGCTGAAATGCCTCTCATCGCAAAAGTTTGTGTACTGGGGAGAGCCGGAAGGGGGCTCTAATCACAGTTACAATGGGTGGAATTATTTATTTCAAACCAGTTCTCATTCTGACATTAGGCTAGACATTTTGACCCTCATGTCAATCAAAATGACCAGAGTTTTAATGACACCAATTACACATGTCAGTGTGATAAGTGGTAGGTTTATGAAATATGAGATTGATAGCTTTGAAGATCAACAAATGCTATAGAACCTGTCGATGGAAAGCGCAAAATAGAAGAGTAAAGATTTAGATATTACCAAGAGAAGGTTGTCATCGGCATGTGCTGATTATAGTAAAATATCGTCAGGAAAACGTTATGCGTCGCAGACTAACCGATTTTAGGCTTTGAATGAAGTTGTGCAGAAATCTTTAGATATTTTCAAAGTGAAAAATGCTGACGAGCTGGGTATAGCGATATTTGTCCCGAAATCATGCAGAACGCATAAAATACCTTAAAACTGCTAAAATAATTTCCAGCTGGATCACTTAAAATTATGTCTTGGAAAGCGAATTGATCAATTTTCTTAACCTCTTCTAGACCCTAATTTAATCATCAAATGCTTGAACACAGCTTGTGATAAGTCATGTTATTTGATTTTCTATTAAAAAGAAATCGCTGTAAAGTTTAATTATGTAATGTCCGCTTAGAGATCGGCCCACACAAAAAATACTGAGTAAAGTCTGGAAAAGTGTCTGGTAAAAATTGAGGGTTGAACAACATGAATAACTGGAAAGGCGTAAAATCTGAAGATCAGATTGGCTGGCTACTCGATGTTTTGAACGAGACGTGGGCAAAACTGAAACTGTTATTCACAGGAATAAATGTAGCTTACTCTAAACACCATCAAAAGTTCACCCAAATGCTGCAAAAATCATTCAACATTTACATTTTGAAGATTTGAGTGCTGAAATTCATTTCATTTCGACAGCTTGGAATTTGATGGCCAGTTTTGAAGAACATTTTCACCTGGCGCCACCATTCACTACAACAATCCGTGCAGACTTTTGTCTTGGTATAAAACCACTCAGGCCATTTGTCACTGTCATCCGAAGAAAATTGCAGCCTTTTCATGAGTATGTAGGCTTTTATACGTGTTTGGAAGAAGGTTTAGTGCATTGCCTTAATAGTTAGCCATGCAAGAAGATGTGTAAATCCCACGAGGAATTGTGGATATACACGTACAAACCAGACTCCATATTCGTCCGCAAATACGTTCCCTGGACGGGATTTATTTTGATGCTAACTCTTGTTAGAATCTATTCCTTTTGTTGTGATAATATTTTACTTCTTTAGAGGCAAATGCAGTTCTTAAGTCCAATGCAGATGAATTATCCCGACATTCTTCTCAGACCATATCTGAGGTGCTTTCCTTACAGTTAGAGCGTCACACTGTTCACTTCCTCACGAATCTTCGAAACAATCCATGTCAAAGCTCATCTGGCGAGGGATGATAAACACATAGCTAAACTAACCTTATTCCCAGATGGCAAATTTAATGAGCGGATGGCTCCACAAGAATTCAAGACTTTGCCGCGTGAAGCAGACATACGAATAGATGTACCGATCTGCATATTAAATATTCGAATTACAGTAAATGGATGTTTTTATTACTGGAAAATACATAAACGTGAAAAAGATAACAGAATAATGGAATAAACTCTAGTTTAATACACTCATAAAAACTGACAGCCATTATGTGAAGTAAGAGTATAAACCAGATGGCTCTTCCGCGTCCTCATACGCATGACCAAAAAAGGTCATATATGTGAGGGTGGACAAAAGTACATCGTCATTTATTTTCTTGAGGTAACATTATACACTTACGCTTTATTTACTTGAAACTATATTCAAGCTGATGTAGTCTCAGATGTCACAAAGATTGGCATAAAATGCACGAATTTCTAGAGTTTCCAGAGTTTTACAATGATATAACATTAGTCTGTCTTCCTCAAGGGAAAAACACATTCCTGTGACGGCCTTGTTTTATTTAAACTCACCAAACTAACAAGGGTTTTCGACGACATCTCGGTCAGGTTGTACTTCCATATTATGATCAATTCCTCTAGTGGCAAAAAATTCATATGAGACACGGAAATGCAACTGCTGCTAAAAGTGGGATATAAAAAGCTGTAGGTTACCCCACGTTATTATTAATCTTTTCAAGGTCCATATTCCAAACACGGTATTGTCAGTACTTTCAGTGACACTCTTACTGAATCATATAATCACACATTCACGTCAAACAGCTGATAAGCAATTTTATTTCAGTTGATGTTATTGTCTGGGGCCAGGTTATCTTGATCATGACAGACTAGACAATGAAAAGTGACTTACTTAGCTTTCCTTATTCTGCTCGCGAAAACGCGTTGCATCGCCTCAAGGGCTTGTCTAGCTCTAATAAACGACTTGTTTATGATCGATCAGTATGTAACACAGCCAACCCCGATCGTAATCGAAAGCACAACCATCCGCAGATGCTAGGCGCCATTGTAGTCCGCAGATAAGCAGGCTTGCCCCCGACAGTGTTTACAGAATTTCGAGACATCATCTAGACCTCGATCGGTAAACTTAGGCCCCGCCGCGACAAACCGTCGTTACTATTAAATTTCGCTTGTCCCTTTCCTTAACCTTGTCATCCCACACCTAGGGTAGAAGAAACCAAAAATGTGAATGCCCAGACAATCCGTCCCCACCCGTAGTTATCCACTGTTAGCAGACAGAGACGAGAGGACAACTGGAAGGTGTGTTAGGTAAACTTTCCCATTCATTTCCATTGGGTAAGATATACATTCAACAATATTGCAGCCCAAGGGCAGGCACTTTATTCAGAAATGATTGCGGGTTTTCCTCCAATTTTTGGTGCTCTAACACAAATAAAGCCAAGCAATATCAGATCAGATCTTATAAATAACAAAGCTGAAATTGGCAGCTTTATGGATCGAAGAAACCAGAGTGTCCAGGATAAACCACCGACATGTGGCAAGTTAACAACGATAATAATTCAGACACCTTATTGCCAACACCGTCAAAGACATTCTTATAGAAGGTCATGCTCACTAACATATATTAACGTCAAACAGCTGATAACTAACTTTATTTCATTTGATGTTGTTGTCTGGGGCCAGGTTGTCTTGGTCGTGATACATTAGACAATGAACAGAGACATGTTTTAGCTTTCTCTGACCTGCTCACCGGAACTGTTGTATCGTCTCAAGGGCTTGTCTAGCTCTAATAAACAACTTGTTTATGATCGATCAGTATTTAACACAGTCAGCCGGGATCCGCAGATGTTAGACGCACAAGTAGTACGCAGGTAACCAGAATTGTCCCCGACCGCGTTTGCAGATGTTTGAGACATCACGTGAGATTATTATTAAACTGTGCTTGTCTAACCCCTTTTCTTAACCTTATCATCCCACAGTAAGGGTTGAAAAAAAACAAAATTTGAATTCCCAGACAACCCGTTCCCACCCTGGATACGTGGCATCACCCCAAGTCCCAGTTCGACAAGACCACAGTTCCAGCTGTTAGTTAACAACGGTTAGCAGATAGAGACGGGAGGACAACTGAACGGTCTGTTAGGCAAACTTTTCCATTCATTTCCATTGGGTACGATATTCATTCAACTACATTGCAGCCCAAGGGCAAGCGGTTTATTCAGAACTGATTGTGTTGTTTCCTCAAATATCTGGTGTCCTATAGCGCAAATAAAGCAATAAAATATGTCATTGTTGAAGTGGAAAACCATGTAATCAAAGTAGAGATTTCAGATGACAATTTAGGAGCATGGCACACAATTCGAAGTAAATTCGTTGTATAACCGCTTCGTATTACATGCGTGTCACAGTGTTTCACTCACGGCATATGGTCATCAGGAATGACGCTGAGATATGCGTGTAGATGTGCTCTTCCAGACGTGAAAATCTCTGCAGCGCCTTCGCACAATGACTGATAGATTCTTGTTACATTCCGCATTCAAGACGTTTTCACGTAAATAATAAAGAAAGACGAAACCGGGAGTGCTCGGGATAAACCACCGAGATGTCGCAAGTTAACGAGGAACTTTTCTATATCAGATATACAGATGTTCAATCCATACACTGGTTGTACAGAAATGGCCATGAACGAATGTTCGACTGCACAAACGCCCGCAAGGTCATTGTTAACAGAGAGAAAGGTGAGGTATACAGAATCTGCCTTCCCATGGCTCGACAGTGCGGCTGTGACTCTACACCAGGAGGTGGGCCACGTACCTGACGAAGAACGCTTGAAGATAATACACAGAGCAATTAACGGATAAACAAGAAAAAAAAATGGCAAGATTCCAGAAAAGTTCTTCAAATCACAGACCTTCCGTGTCATGGTACATGTAGTCCTAGTTTATCGACAACTCTTGAGGACAAAACACAAAACGTGTATCATAGTATCTACATAAATGCCAAGACCGTATGTTTCATAAACCCTCTTGTCAATGATAACCCCTAAATCAATCGTCTGTCGACAGAGTGTTGGCTTAACACTGTCATCTTGTGACATCCTTTCTCCTTTCTCCTTATCACGGAAAAGACAGCCTTTATTCTTGAAGTTTTCGTCATTTCCAGTTTACAGTGGGGTCGAGCAATCCAGTGCCGAAGATGTTAAGCGGGAGACTGATATTACAGATATTTCACAGCGATATATCGCTGCTATCAGCCTGCCGCGCCCTACTTTTACTACTAATATAACCTGGTTATTGTTAATAGCATCTTATTTTCGGTAATCTCGGTATGCCCGTTATACACGAGTCACGATTGTGAGGGATCCCTAACGCTTCATCAAACCAATCAGTTGAACCTAAGATGTTGTAAACGCGTCCTGAGCCAGTTTTAATTATCAGTTATCGTTATTCTCCCTTTAATTATCAGACAGTTAAATACTTTGAAGAATTTTGAAATTTTGCAGAAACACAACAAGCGCTTTTCTTCTGGCAGTTTATTGGTTACTGTATGGGTACCACTATCGAAGAGGAAATCTCTGTTTCATCTACATCAGGAACTAAAATGCCCATAAACAAGCTGAAAATTATCCTGATACAATATAGCACAAGTAGGTTTTAGTTCCCGGACAGCCCCCAGTATGCAAGGGTACCACTATCGGAGAGGAAAAATCATAAACTCCCAGACAGCCATAGGCCTTACACAAGATCAAACAAAGAAACACAAAGACGCTTAGGTCAGTTCAGTACCTATATTTGAAAGAAAAATAGGCAAATAGTACAAATGACAACAATATACAAATCAGTACAGATAATTACAAAATATGTAGTGTCTTACTGATGATAGCGTCCAAATCCGGGTGAAATATTCAGGCATTCAAAGGCTAGTTAGTCCACATAGCATCCACAGTTCTTGGAAATTCTCGAATCTAAGGATGACGGTCCTGTAAGTGATAAATCCTGGTGGACGACGGTATATAACCACCTCCCCGGCAAGGTGAAACTTTCCTGGACGGACGGGTTGACAATAGCGTCCATGATGCAGAGCTGGCGATGTACGTTTCACTCCTCGGAAATATACACAAAGTTAATTTCAGGGTAAACTGGGATGAAATGTACCCAATAGCACAAAGAGACAATGATCGACACATGCTCCAAAATAACGCCTCAGAAAAATAGCAAGCGCAACGTACAGAAATATGGACTACAAATTGACATACATCTAATGACGTGAAAGCCGAGCTGCAATAAATCCCGAAGTGCTCAAGAGGACGGAAATGTTACTGTGAGCTTTACAATTTCGTCGCTCACATTTATAGACTAACGTAAAGAAAATTCTGAATTTTTGATTGTAAACATGTTTACAACACAGATAAATCTTTCAAGAATGTACGTTCTGTGTACAATGACACGAAACTGATAAACACAGAATCCTTGAGAACGAGGAACTGAATTCCATTGCAGGCTATAACAAACACAGAGGGAAATTGTAGGTCAGACACTGACCCGATTAGCACAAAAACATATAAAATATCCAATACAATGTTTTAAACAATGCCGAAATGGTATAACCCTGCTACACTTAATACGTTAATATTGCCTTCTCCTCTACATCTGCAATGTCTAAGATTAGCCTGCAAGCTAGGCATTTCGACGCACAGCTTCGAAGGATCTTATCTTCTAATGTCAGTAAAAAACAAGCATAATCATGAGTATGACTGTAGACATATAAATACATGTACGGCCAGTCGTTAATGTCCAAAAAAAAGTTGGCAATATTCAACAGCTTTCATATGCCGTGAATCCTCCTCGTTGACTATCCATTTATCGCAGCAAAAATTCAGACTCCAGTTTTGAGCAATTATGAACAGAGTATTGCAATGTCTGCCCGAAAGATGGACATTGTTACAATGACAGATCCATTAAGTCACCAGCAGTCTGGTGTGATTAAACACGCGCCCCAGTGATTTTATCCATGATAGAGCAAAAGTTGACATGAGAAATACCAGAAGCGTCCCCAAAACGGGTATTAATCTATCTACGACATGTATCACAGTGCTGTAATTTTCTTTTTCACTAACCTGTTGCCTCTAAGTCTCTTTTTCTTTCTCCTGAATAAACACTGGCTGTTCCGGAAAATACGGGCGCCATGAAACAAGCCTGCTTGAATCGACTATACACATATTGACAAATGAAGACGGATTCCACCAATCGGTAACTCCAATTCAGCATTTGAGCTATGTTTGTTTTGCACCTGTACTTTTCACTTCTTATATCGACCAATGATATAAGATACAACTATTCATGTGGATTGCATTTGTTACACCAAATCATTCCCAATCTCATTATGTTTTTTAAGTTTTAATCAAATATTTTCCAGCTACCCGAAAGAAAATCATGTATATTATTCATTTTATTTCCCCTTGTCTTTCTTGACACATGCAGTTTAGACTTTGTTTTAGAATTTACATTTCGTCATTTTCTTTTAATTGTAAGATGGTTAATTTCTTTGTTATTTTATTTATGGTGCAAAAAACCGAAGTGCTCTGTGTAAACCACGGCCCTTTGACAGATACTTGACGAGCCTCGTGACTTAAAACCGCGTACAAAGCAGAGGGTGCTGAATTCCAAAACCATTATCTCACATGGAAATATTGACACTGTTCCACACTTTTTCATATTGGAACGTCATTTTTTACCACGAAGAGTCGTACATAGCCAGAGTAATGTTGCGTAAACATTTTACCGGAGATACATTCGGCCAACAGTTTCCAGATTCGAGTATCCTCATTACAGGAAGGTGTCATTTATACACTTCGTGCCTTTCTCACCTTTATAATGCCAAGGTGTCTCTTTCGCTTCGATGTACTAAAGATCCCTTGTCCTCTTCCATTACTACCACCAGTTCGATGTATATGACAGGCTAGTCTAAACTGTGTCATGCAATCAAATCTCTCAGCACGTCTTCCTTTGCAGACTTCGTCTGCCTTACACATTTAGGACCGACACTCTGATTGGTCACAGCAACTTCTATGCTCGGACACCCTATTGGTCGAAATAAGCTACATACATGTATTTGAACTGGACTCGAATTACCCACCAAAGACACCAGAGTCATCCTTGCAGGAATATTATATTATATATAATATCCAATATTATCACAACAAAAGGCATGCCCTCTAGCTATAGAGAAACGATCAAAACTTTCAGAGAGTTTTTGGCAAAAGAATACGGTGTAGTAGTGAATATTTTACGGAAAGACCAGCACTTTGTATGGTGTGAATGTACACAGTAGGAGACTATGACTGGCTACACAAAAGGACCCATATCGCAGTAAAAGCACATCGTTTTCTGCTGTGACTCTACAGTGTTTGTGTACTACCCACAAACCTAAGAGTGCGACGTACGCCGGGAAAGAACAAGGGAGTTCACAGCTTTGCATTTTTTTGTTACAGGCGATAAAGAGCTTACGAGTTTCACATTCCCTGTTCTACTTGCTACATGTTTTGACACATTGCTAACTGACAAGGAAAAGTACTGAATGCGCCTTACAAAAGCGGATAAAATCCTATACACCGATGCAACGGTACAGTTTTCACCAGACGACACTAACAAATGTCCCTAGCGTTATTACTCAGAATCAGAAGTTAACATTGATTGTTACGGTAAACGGGCGTCGTCTAGGAACAATTTTCTTTGGTCGTCCGAAACTGGCATGTCGAGACGAGACAATTAAATCATTGACATCCTCCAATTCTGGTCTTGATTTATTTCCTATTTCAAGTCTTTGCATAGACTTCTTATACCGTTAGTGTAAGCTACACTTATTCCTGTCAGATCCATTTGTTTGATCAAATCCCTTTCAATAACTCTTACATTTCTTTCCCATCTCAATAAATTATCGGGTAACGTGCCAAACAAACCTTTAATATTTATTTCTTACCATGGTTTCTGACTGGTGTAGCCTCTTTCAGAAATTTATTCTTTCATGGTGCAGGTGGATTCATTTTTCATGAGCGCCGTCCTAAGAGAAAATTGTAAATGAAATTCCCCTAAAATTTAATAAAGATTATACAGCAAGTATAAATATATATATATCAGACGAAGACAGATGGTATTGCATAAAATATGATCAGTATTTTATATTCCCCTTACAGTGATTAAGGTACTATTAGTGTCCTTTATCGGACACGAAGACACAAGAAAACTCTTTCTAGCAAGGGTAACTCAAAATCGAGCCATCCAGCCATAAACGTCTCACTGCAACTTTTTTCAATAATTCTTCATTATTACTCTAACAGACATAAACTTTTTTCGTTAGACTACCATATTAATACAGACGTCACTAGTTTTTTTTTTGACTGTTTACCTAGTATTTTGGAAGAAAGCCGATCGTTAATTCGATCGTTAAATCGTTAATAAACTGGGAATTGAAGAGGTTAAGAAAAGCAAATTTTAGGAGATTTAAAACATAATGTGTTAGAATTCCTAAACCCACTCAGTTTTACACACCCTCCATTCTGATCAGACAAATTAGACAAATTTAAAACTGTCATAAGTGAGATATATTAGATGATTTCTACTCTTGTGATGAAATTTTGCGGGGGTTTAAGAATATTAAATCAGATAACTGCAAAAGATACACATGAATTATAATGTCTCACTCCATTTTAACACCACGTTTTGATTAAATTATATTGAAATCAATTTAAATCTGTGTATTAAAGCGATGGATATTTTCCACAGGAACTCTGAAAGACAAAAGTATATGAAAATAACGTGTTCATCAAACTTTGCCTATGTCCATAAAAAAATGTTCTTTATTAGCCAATTAGTGTTAATCTGCCTAGTATATCATATACAGGCCTTTACTCTGAGACAGGTCGGCAGCAAGTTTACTTTGGAAAATACCTAAAAGCTTCAAAACACCTTCCGTCTTTCATCCGATCCAAATCTGAAAGCCGACAAGTTTGTCTGACGCATAACATTTTCCTTAGCATACAGGACAAACCTGATTCACGGTCTGAACGAAGCACTAAGGCATTGGTGAATAGTTTGATTAAAAACTGTGGAAGGCAAACTCATCAGATTGATTGAATGTTACAATGAATTTATATTGATGTCGCCATAACTGTCTTCAATATTGCTCCGAACAACTGTGACAATCTTTTCTCCTTGAGGTGAGTGCTGTAAAATACTACAATATGCCTAAAGATGTTAAGACAGTTTGGCATAATTGACCATGATGGTGACTGTAAGGGTACCACTATCGGAGAGGGAAAATGATAAACAAATGGCTTGTTCAGCTCTTAGACAATGATAGGCCTTACACAAGATCAAGGAAACACGAAGAAGCTTGAATAAGCTAAATACATACATTTGAACAAAATAGAAAAATAGTGCAACAGACAATAATATACAAAAACAATACAAATAATTTCAAAATATACAGTTTCGATTCGATATTTGTTTTTAGAATAGTTCATAGAAGTTTAACTTCTCCAGAAGACTGAGACCAGACCAGTGGATCAAATTATTTATTTATTTATCTGATTGGTGTTTTACGCTGTACTCAAGAATATTTCACTTATACGACGGCGGCCAGCATTATTGTGGGAGGAAACCAGGCAGAGTTCGGAGGAAACCCATGGCCATCCGCATGTTGTTGGCAGACCTTCCCACGTATGGCCGGAGAGGAAGCCAGCATGAGCTAGACTTGAACTCACAGCGACCACATTGGTGGGAGGCTTCGGTCATTGCGCTGCGCTAACGCGCTAACCGACAGAGCCATGGAGGCCCCCAGTGGATCTGGGCATAGTAATAAAATCACTGGACACAAAAGATGTATTGACTCCACATGCATTCTTACAATAATGTCTGGATCCCACATTTCGCGACGTGTATATCGGCGGTCAGCCTAATGGGAGAAATAAAATACCGTTAAACTATCGACCTCTGACAAGTTATGAAAAATTTTCTAATATGTTACGATCATAATATTCATCGAATACAAATGGCCTTCATCAAATACTATCAAGCTACACCACAAATACCATCGTCAGCTCATCGTTCTCAATATTCGACTAACCACATGAACGATTAAACAAACTACAAATTCCACGCCAAAGGCTGGAATTGAACCTGCACTTTGAGTTCTCAGGTCAAAGCCACGGTAATATCTGAAGCGAAGTTCAACCCATAGCTGTGTGTTATGTCTACGACACATTAAAACTAAAGAACTACAGTAATTAAACATCAGATTTCAGCTCTTCAGTCAAAATCTTCGACACCCTTGTCTCGATGCCAAGTGAAACCCTAGCGTAAAGTCTGGGAAACACATTGCTTGAAGAATCTCCGTCTAAATGTTTCCACAGAGCTTTCTGACCATATGAATCCAGGCTGAGCCACTTCCAAATGTTACTTAAAACCGCTCATTAGACCTGTGTTAGACTGGTTGAATACTTCACGTATAATATTACTACCAGATGTATTACCACGTCTTGGCACCGTGCCGTGTGAAGGGAACAGTATTACACTACCGTGAACGCGGATGAAACCATTGGCATTCTTAAACAAAATCATTCACCGTCGAAAGATACTTTAGACCAATTTCCAAGCTTTTCGTTCGATAAAACAGGACACAATATTCTAATCTTATAATTAGAGTTAATTAGTTGAATCGTCGATCATGGCTGGATATACGTATACTTATGTTGGACATCTATGCGACAGGAGAAGTTTTGCCCATAGTTACTGTGGCCGTTTCAGGCTTTATTTCCTAGAGAACCTTATGTGTTTGTAAATTTGTTTGTGAATTCCCCATTGATGGCTGATAAAGGTCACAGTATGCCTGGAGCCATATTTATCAGGCATCATACTAATCAGCCATCGTAAGTGTGAAGCATTGTGAACGCCTACTGAGTAACGCTTATTCCGGAAAGGGCTTTCAGACAGCTCTAATCCTCCTAACCTCAGCTGTACATCCTTTATCAATTTGACTGGCAAACTCAAACGGTTTGAGACCAGATGTGGACAAAACAGTTTCACGCCATGCTTTATTTCACACCAGAGACATTTCAGGCGCCTCCACAAGAGCCCTTTTGAAACCTCAAAGTTAGACAAGGGTTATGGACAAACCGCAATGTTAATCGGCCATGCTGGAAGAGGATAGACAGGATTATCTAAAACTGCTCCTGAGCACATTTTGGTCAGCTGTCTGAAGTCACGAAAACGCTGACAGAGCTAGCGTTTCACTTCATAGGAAGCACATTTACACTTAGAACGGTTCTTCTTTCGCTTCCCTACAGGCGATGCCATGTCTGAATCAAACAGTACAGTTAGTTCAACCCTATTACATGTCAGAATTAAGTAGGTCACTCAGAGAAGTCACTCGGCACATGTATTCCCTGATATTTTTTCCGGAATGATGTCATGTGATCATCTGACCCCCAGTCTCGATTGCACCTTCTAACTGTCTTCTTCGCTGCTGTGCCGTCGAAAGAATTGTTAAGTGAAGATAACTTGCCTTCCACCGATATGTTGTCCTAGTCGTTATGTGGCATGTAGGGCGGAATGGTTCAAAACCATACCAGTCAATCAATAAATGAACCAAATATTGAATTCACAGCTTTATCTGATGCTAAGAGGCTCTTCCTCTTGGGAAAAAACACAACTATGATATTGAAGAAATGAACAGCGCAAAGCTTGCAGCGCCATGTAATTACATTAGCCAGCCCCTAAAAAACAAATGACTATCTCATGAATATTGACATTCTCCCACAACCCCCCCTCTAAGCTAATGGCATTTTTGACCACGAAGCATCACTCTTGAAAATCTAGTTATTGTAAAAGGGCGTGTCAGGTATCTAGAACAGGGTGAGGTGACGTACAGTTTTACGATGGCTTCATTTTCTTGTCGAAGAATAATCTGGTTATGTCCACTGTTTTACCGCGTTACATCACCAGTTTTCGGGGAAGTCGATGCTGTTAAACGTCAACTATATCTTTCATCTCTCTACCAACAAGCATTATATTACTCCGGAAAAATCATCAGGTTCGAACTTTGGTCAAAATTCAAAAGAGTTTCTTTCATATAACTGCATTCTTAGCGCTGCGAAATGATCTGCAGTCTGGGGCATTTAACCGAATGTACTAGGGAGAATTCCATATATTTGGTTATAGCAAGAACTGACAAAGAAAAATTGGACGTCTCCCAAACGCGTTAACCACATTTATTGAAAAACATAGGTTGCAGTTTTCGTTTGATAAGAATGACAACTCGCCTGAGCATTCTCTTTAAATCACGTGTGGGTAATGATTCTTATGGTGTACGGTGGCGCCATGGATCAAATCTGTTTAAAACTGAATCATTGGTAGATAGCGTAAACCAAGCGCGAATACCAGCCAGACCAGTTTTACAAATATGTCGCAACGCCATAGCGCCTTATCTCTTCACTTGGCAATGGACGTCACGTTGGGCGCTTGCCGAAACACCCAAGAATGTCTCAAACGATTATACCAAGAAAATTTTTATTTTGTCATTTTTGATTAAAAATTAAACATTTCCATTTATTGCAGGTAAATTAATTCCAATATACTACACTAATTTTCACGGCGATTAGAGGAAAATCTTTTTGAAACCAGATAAACAAGGTTTTAACCTTTTAATTATACATCTGAACTATAACTTTCATCACTGACAAATCAGATATATGAGGTGATGCAAAAGGAAAAGTAGAACAACAGAAGTAGAGATGGAATGCACAGATTTCCCCTTGGGCAAGTAAACGGACTGTCTTTCGAGATTGATGACAATTTGTAGTCATTCGATTCAATCAACCTAAACTTGGATGTATTCCGCTCTCATGTCACGTGATGAGATCAAGCTGTGGTCTGCCATGTGCAGGGGACAGGTTTAATTGACGAATACCTATAAGCTGTATATTATGATGCAAGATCACATATTCCCGATGGCCTTGGCATGGAAACTCACCCACATCTGGTGCTGAGACACGCGGGCTCAGCCTGTTGAACAATCTGCCGGGGAAAGCCGCACACACGGATAGTTTCTGAAGAGGCACGCATGATCCCGCAGCTGTCAGACAGACAATCTCATTGCTCAGTCATCTTACATGCCACGTGCTTGTGGTTGTCGGCAGACAGGATTAATTTGCCAACTGTCAGTCTACCGTCCTCTGAACATGCTTATCCCGATCTCGACCAGACACTCGGACCGCCTCAACACAGGCTCTGACCACACTCTCGGTGGTAGATAGCACACTTTCCCCGCTTGATCAATTCACTTCACGGCCAGTTACACAACAACCTGATAAATTCGTATATAAACACACTCCCCGTATCTAGTTCAAGCCCTCTGAATTAGATGTGTGTAATTAATTATTTCGCCTCAGTCCAAAAAAATTACCATCGTAAATATTGATACCTAAATTTAGTAGCGGAAAACTTCTTTTCATTTGAAACAGTTACCTGTCTACTTACATACCCCTCCTTCATGATATATCTTTTAGTAAGAGCGGTTCTTGTTGGAGCACTTCAGAGGGTTTCAGTGGAAAGCCCTATTACATTGTATAATGAGGACATCTCGTGTCCGAACCCAGCTGGGGCCTCCTTGGCGGAGTGGTTAGCGTGCTAACGTAAAACAATCACTCAGGACCAGTATGGTCGCTTTCATTTCAAGTCCAGCTTATGCTGGCTTTCTCTCTGGTTGTACGTGGCAAGGTAGCTGCTGTTAGTCGTGACTTTCCTCAGCGTTCTGTGCGGTTTCCTTCCGGACATATGTTTGCCGCCGTCGTATAAGTGAAATTTGAGTCAGTGAATCGATCAATCAAATCGGATTCAGTTACTATTGGACAAATGTATTCTTCGCAAGCGTCTTACCTAGATAGCTAGCGAGCTATAGGTCTCATCAATGAACTTCAGCGCCATCCTATGAAATTTTCCGTAGGACGTCGTAAAAAGACAAATAATTAAAACCAACAAGCCAAATCAATTAATATGACATAAATGAATACGGCGGCTACTTTACTTCAAGCTATATATATATGTAAATCAAGGCCTTATTTCGTCCCACTTTTCTTGTCCCTGTAGGTCAACCTTAAAGGGGCCTGGGCGGGAATATTTCATATCATCATCAAGATGCTGACGTCATCGCTGCTAAAAAGCTGCATTACAGATCCCTGTGGTTTATGTTCAGTATCGCCATCTGGTTACCGTTGATTCATCAAATATGCCTGGAAGCTTTAATAAAATGCTTGCCGTAAGAACTGAAGTCTAGATTGAATTCTTGTGTATTACCGAGCAATTGATAGATTAGTAAAGGATGTCTCAAGCGGAGGCCACAAAAAATTACAGATTATTTTGCGATATTGCTCCTAACGGTTTATTGTTTACATGGCCTGAAATGACTGAATGACAATAATACAAGGCTCGACAATAAAACTGTATATAGCGGTGCTCGATCTTGAATGCTCAGCCATACGTTAAGAGTAAAGCTTATATAATCCTCTCCAGTAGCACAGCTGGAGTATTCTCATTTTTTTTTTGCAAAGATCGACTTGTCAGGGATCTTTGAAAACCCATTTAAGAAAAGAAAGTTTACTGAAAACTAAGTTATTTTTTGCACTGAATCCCTTATGAAAGGATTCATTTATAGATACCGAGGTTGAGATATTTCGTTTTCAGGTTCAAGTGTTTAGTTTGGGCTCATTTGCCTTCACATGTTTTTATCCGTGGACTTCTCGAGTTTCAGGCATGCGTTTGTTATCCGATGTGCGGGAAGAAGTGTTTCGCCGGTAAGCGTATAGATGTTGGTGTTTGACGTTTAACTGCTTCGAAGGCAGGTGATTGACTTAATATTGAAGACCATAGTAGTGGCAACCTGTGACAATTGGCAAATTGTCTCACTTAACCAAGTAAAATACTGGTTACCGCAGTCAGTGTTACATTGTAACTGTTCATGTAAATGTTTAAATAGTAACAACCTACACCCCAATAGCACCATGCCGCAAGCATTATTAGGTAAAGAAAATGCAGTAGTGCACATTGCAATTTATTAGATATCAGATTTAGAATTGCTCTTATGACTGTGTTTTCATCACGTTTAACAATCGCATGAAAACAATGCAATGGGATCAGGCCTCGGACATGTACATAGGGCTGTAGTCCACCGGCAGGATCCTGATTCATGCAAGCATGCAATGAGAAAAGGCTACAGTGACAACCACAACAAGACGAGATTGAGTGGTGTATCCAGTGTTTCCACAAGTGAGTTAGTCTTTTCCCACTGAGGATAACTTCATTATTCCATTCAAAAGCTATTTTAATGCTTTTACGTTTTCGCTTATCCAGGTCCGTTGTCAAACATCTTTATATAGCTACATCGTGAGCACCCTGGCCGACGCGGGAGTGAAAAAAAAACTTTTGTTAAAAAGACGCACAGACACTCTTATATTTATTGGATTTGGGTTTGATGCCGTACACAAAAATATTTCTCTTATGTATAGGACGTGGATCGACCTTATGGATCTTGGAAAGCCATCTTAGGTACCTGGCAAAACTTCATCGGTCAGATAGCCACGGTGGGACCAGTGGAACCAGGGAGCTTGATATAAATACGGGATCTCAGTAGTCGATCCGAGATTAACGGTTTAGTTCAGGACACAGGAGGAGTCCGTGTATACAAGGCAAAAATATAAACCGCACAAAAAATGTAAAGAGGAGAAATGTAAAATCACCGTAAAATGTAAAATATCGCCAGAACTTGTAAATTTAGCTGAATTTCTAACAAAAAAATCCCAAATGCTTTTACTCGAAAATGTCAAGCGCTAATCTAAATAAAAAAATAAGCAAACTTCACAAGGTTGTGTAAACTAATACCCCAAAATGTCAAACCATCTTAAGAGTTCTTCACTGGAATCTGATCTGAAACATATTAAAATTTCTTTGCAAATTAATCCAGCCAATTTGATTAAACCTAAGCTACGGTACAAGACAAAGCTTTATACTTTGGAATGAAAAAAAGATACACTTTGTTGGTTATTGCATTTATCACAGCGTATACCTAGTCAATGAAACCATTATTTTTTAACTGACCCTTAAACATATATTCCCACTTTAGCTAATGCATTTATTTTCTCTGACAATAAATGTATTTATTTAACGTATATTCTGACATTAGATATATTACATTTATTTTCAGTGTAATAAATGTACATTGTATTTATTATCAGTTTAAAAAACCGTTAGCCTACACAACTATACAATAGATGGTCTGGTTATACCCTAATGAAGAAGCATTGATTACATGTCCAAGTTTGCAATGGATAAGATAGAAAGGCGTGCCACGATGCAAGCTGTTTTTGCAAATGGAGATGAAGATATCAGTATCGTACACTGGCCATCTGGCTCTACCTTTTGTCCCTTGTGAGCTTTCCCATGTAAAGAACAGCGCTTGCAGGGATTCTCTTATCTCTCGAGGTAAACCGATAACTCAGAAGAAGTCTTGTAAAGATCCAGCTTGCACAAACTACATGCACAGTAAAAGTTTATGGCTGTCCTCCTTGACTGAGTTTCTATCGCTCTGGCCTTAGGCACGGCAATAAAACAGCGTTATTACGGAACCATGTGTTTTCCTCAATTGTGATAGCGATACATGACAACGTTGTTACGTAACCAGTGTTTTCCTTTAATGTGATAGCGAATAATTTTGTATAACAAACATATTTTATATTTTGACCGTCCATGCGATATAACATTTTTTTGTACTGTGGAGTATTTTCCACCAATTAAAATGTAGCTGTTAAATCACTGCCGTTCTGTCTGCCCCAGCGTGATGGCTTGGGCTAGTTCGACAGGATGTTAAAGCATACGGAGTTTAAGCATTTTCTGTTGATATCGAAAGGCTTTACCGCAATGTTTTGAAGAGATTACATGAGGAAGGTGAGCAGTGTAATTATCCATGCAGCTTAGTTTGGACAAGATTACAGTAAAAACAAAATGGAGTACACTTACATAATCAAACAGAACCGCTGCTGCTTTTGCCTTGAATTAAAGTTTGTAACGGTAATTGTGGTTATGATTTGACTAGTCGAAACTTATAAGTACTGAACACTGGTATTTGTCGCCTCAAGGACTTCCTAGTTATAAACATAACTTGTTTATTAGATTAATGTTGTACACCGCACTCACTATTATATATCTTAATGGACGGCGGGATAATCGTATTACCTATATAGCGTCTAGGGAAGGATGCATATATACAGCATATGACTTACATGCTCTTATACTTGCACTTATGCTAAAAGTAAATTAACTTTCATATTTTTATGTTTAAACAAGTTTGATCAGTACTGAGGGATATGTAACCACTCTTCGGGAACGGGTCGTGGTTACGTGGTTACAGACCCTAGGACACACGAGATGCGGGTTCAAACCTGACCTTGGACAAGGGATTTATACATCTTTCGCTCTTACTGCTTGTGTGACTTTGACAACAACGCTAGAGTGGCCGCTTGTTGATGCGCACTAAAGTTCGCTGAAGACTACTTGTCTTCCACCAGTATGGTGTGCGTATCTGTACGTCAACCGTGAAAAGTTCGTCAGTAACGTACCAAAGAGCTGTGGTTTGTGCCCGACACTCCGGCCTCCTCCAACCTTAAAACTGAGAAGTAACTTAAATTTCCTTCTCCGTGAACTCACGAATAAGCACAGAATTATAAGTTGTTAATCCGAGGCTACCCTAAACTTAGTTTGCCGTCCGAACGTTAATGGGTAGCCTTTTCCCGCGCGATAGCGATCCGGTCCCAAGCTGACATGACTATTATTCTCTGGCCCTGCACGAGTAATACGTTAGCAGTCATCGTAAATGTCATCGCAAAATGCAGGAACGAACAATAGACTACGCAGCTTTGACCCGAAGTACCGTCGGCTGGAAAAGTTCTCCACTAATAGGGATGCTTGCTAAGTTCATATGTATACACGCTGATAGCGTCCATTTTGAACCGCGAAAGTCATGGTCTTGTTATAACCCACGGTTACAGAATCCGAAACTGACGATGACCGAGGAGGACTGATTCATCAAGCTCCGCTTACACAACATGACATAACTCTTATTTTGCAAGTCATCAGTAGATAACATTCACTCTCGGCTTTCACCTAAACCTTTAAATGAATGTAAGTCTGTGTACTGGATATACATGTATCTTCACGGCGAATGTCTGATTAGGTCTCTGTGTCCAATTAGCTTCTGATGTTCATACCTGTATCTCCGAAATGAACTGATGGCATTGGCTCTAACATTTCTTACATGTCTTGTAGATTTGTATCAAACTGTATCTCATATAAAACAGATTGGTAATATGCTGGTCCTTGGGCACGGGCATAATTAGAAGCTTAAGGCAGAGTGATTGAGATTTCTGTACAGGCTTAAACATTCGTTGACTCTGAATTATATGTAAATGTGTTCATGTATTATAGCGTGAAACGAATGTCCATTGTTCCGCTTTTATTGTTTTTACGTCATCCAGGAATGTGTTGCCGCCCGATGTGAACTTTGACACTGACAGACAACTTGTGGTCGACTTGTTGAAAGCGGTATTATGGTCTACAAAAACGGTATTTCAAATGCACAGACATTCTATATGTTTCGTGAAGATATGTTCTCCCCTCGCCTGTGATGTTTGTACGCAACAGATAACTATGTTCGTTGAAAATGATTGTTTCATTAACTCTGTTCTTTCCCGCCAAAGACTGCACTTCAACCACAACATATGGTAAATGTAATCAGTGTTGTGCAGTAAGTACAGTTAACAGTAACGGCAGCCTGGCGCCCACATATTATGGCATATATCAAAAGCGCGTATTAAGTGAAGGCCTCTTACCCAGATTTACGGTTTTTTGATCATTGACACTCTTCGATCATGCACGATTTAGAGCATCGCCGTTAAAATAAATTATGGACTCAGCTCCTCCTAGAAGTACACAGACTGCGACATTCCAGGATGAGGCTCCACACGAGGGGGGCGAGAAAGACACAGTTATTCAGACTGGCGCTCGCCCCAAGAAACCAACACAAAAGGGCTTGTTATTTTGGAGAGAAAACAAGTAATATTCAGCGTTTTCAATTAGTTGCAAGATAAATGCACAGTAATAAATAATTTAATGTCCTAAGCCGCATCACCACAAGCATTAAAAGAACAATATGCTGAATGGCTGAATACATACCCCCCCTTATATAGAGTACATGATGAATACTCTGATGTGTTCTCTGAAGCAGATGTCTACACTCAAAAGAAAACAATAGCTGGACATTCAAAAGCTTAAACTACAGTTCGAGCAAGAAGAGTTAAATTTAAGCATAAAGATGGCTGTTAATAAAGCCAAATCAAAGGCGCTTGAAGAGTTTGATCAACAAGAGTTGCAAAAAGAGTTGAATTTTGATTCACCATTACCAGTGAAAAGTTCTGTTTCTGCCAAGGCGAAACCAGCCAGTGTTATTGATGAACAAGGTTTATCTGATGCAACTGAAGTGAAATATGTACTTAACCCTGATGCACTGCCATACATCCCAGACATTTTAAGAAAAATGGCATATGCAAAAAGACCGCATATTTCCCAAGCCAGGCAAGACAACATGGGCATATTTGGCACTTCCTTCACATCAACTCAATATGACAGACAAATGCAGAACACTGCCCCTTCAGCCAATCAAGATTTAGTTCTGTCAGTGGTTTGGCAGATAAAGAAACCTACAGCAGAAATCTCAAAGTTCAATGGAGACCCACTGCGATAAAGACGATTCATTCATATATACGCCAGTTCACCACCAAGGTCGTCATTCACTCGGAAGATGACAGTGAACGTATGTGTTATCTTGAGCAAATTACCACTGGTGAAGCTAACAGGGTAGTGAGTGGGTTCTGCTATTTACCTGTCGGGATTGGGTACAAAGCAGCCTTACAAGAACTTGAAGAAATATATTGTGAACAAGAAGTTATTGCCAATGCATACATTAACACGGCAATAAACTGGCCATACACCAAACCAGATAATCCCAAAGCTCTTGATGACTTTTGTATTTTTTGACAGAATGCCAAAACTCTGTTAAGAGCACCGAAGCTGTCAGAATTCTTGAATACTCGGTAAACTTGAAACAGATGGTGCCCAAGCTTCTCATATATTACCACGACAAATGGCGAAACATCGTGGACCAGATGAAGGCAAGAAAGAGGTGGTGCAGTTTGATCAGCTGGTACAAGTTGTACAAACAAGACAAGACGTCTGCTTGCCTGGAGAGTGGGAATTGTCAACGACATGGTACAAATAACGAAGAAAGGCCTCAACCAAGCGCCAGCGCCTTTTCCGAGCCATGTTTTTATCGTAGTCATGGCAGTCAATGTGTGGAAAATTACCAAAAGATAAAAGAACTTTCATATCAAGACAGAATTAATTTTCTGAAAACAAAGGGTTTATGCTATGGATGTTTAATTAAAGGACATCAAAGGAAAGACTGTCGCGGCAAAGCTACGTGTGGCGTATGTTAACGGCAGCATCCCAAAATATGCCATGTAGAGGACAAAGATTCAAAACCGGGCACTGCAGTATCCCCTGAAGTTAAAGGTCCAAGTGCCTTTGTAACCCTTGCTGAATGTCTGGGTACGTATATGGGGTCCGGTGATCGCTCTTGCAGAATGACCATTATACCAGTTAAGGCCAAGATGAAGAACGGCTCCAAGGCAGTGAATACGTATGCGTTTCTTGACCCAGGCAGCAGTGTCGCCTTTTGCACTGAAAATTTGATGCAACAAATTGGCAGTGGGAGAAAAATGAACATTACTCTTGACACGTTGGGTACTCCTCACTCCATGAAAACTTATGCAGTTAGTGGCGTGGAGATAAGTGACTTTGAAGTAAACACCGCAATCGAACTTCCCAAGGTTTACACTAAAGATAAGATGCCAGTGTCTAAAGAGCATATCCCTACTCACAAAGACATATCTGCATGGTCGCACTTAAGAGACTTGCCCATCCCAAAGATTAATGCTAACGTGGGATTCCTCATTGGTAATAATGTACCTGGCGTATATACTCCATTTAACATCAGGAGTGGCCACAGTGGCAGACCACATGCCACCAAATCACATTCTGTGGAATGTGATATGCAGCAACCAAGAAAACACTGACCCGACCAATCACAGTAGCCCGACTGTGAACAGAGCTGCCATCATAGCCATTTAAGAATTAGAACAACTCAAGCAATTAGACAATTTTGTCAGACATTCCATCAACCGCGACTTTCCTGAGAAGGTGATAGACGATAAGAACTCAGTCGAAGATAAGCAGTTTCTGCAAAAGGTCGAAAGTTACATGACTGTCAATAAAGGACATTACCAGATAGGTCTGCCTCTTGAAGAAGACAAGGTTTGGCTTCCAGATAATCATTGTCAAGCACTACAGCGGCTAAGTAATCTTGAGAAGAAGATGAAACGTAGCAAGAAGTTTCAAGAAGACTACAAAAGCTTTATGTCAGCCATACTTGATGAAGGCTATTCCGAAAGGGTAGAACATATTGAGATTGATCATCAAGATTATGTGTGGTACTTGCCACACGTTTCGCGTTTATCACGGAAAGAACCCTGACAAGATTAGGGTGGTATTTGACTATTCAGCAGTGTTCGACGGTGTTCCGTTGAACCGCCTTCTGCTTCAAGGACCAGACTTGACAAATAGTCTCATTGGTCTTCTTCTGAGATTTCTCTAAGAAAGCATCGCCATGATGGGCGATATCGAAGCCATGTTCCAATAGGTCAAATTTCCTAAAGAAGATCTCCAAAGATTTCTGTGGTGGCCGAATGGAGATACATATCTACAACCACGGATCTACAAGATGGTTGTTCACTTATTTTGCGCTGTATCTTCGCCAAGCTATGCTAATGCCGCCTCACGAGAAACAGCTATTGACAACGGCTGAACATTTGAAGCAGTAATTGCTCAAATAGTCAAGAAGAAGTTCTATGTGGACGACTGTTTGACTTCCGTTGAAACGGAAGAGAAAGCCATCAACCTGATCTACAACACAAGTGAGATGTGCTCCAAGGGAGGGTTCAACTTGACTAAATGGGTGAGCAATAGCTCACAAATTCTGGAGTCAGAGTGCATGGCTGACAGAGCTAAAGAAGTAAAATCGCTGGACTTGGACAAGGACAGCCTTCCAGCCGAAAGAGCTCTTGGTGTATACTTGGATTCAGGATTGTGACGGGTAATCGTTGTCCTACTAGACGGCCGGTGTTGTTTATAGTGAGCTCTGTCTAGCAGCTCCATTTGTCCTAACAGCAAGACAAGCCCTACAAGATCTCCGCCGTCAACATCCTGACTGGAACAAAGAACTCACTGGTGCCAGCTTACAAAAATGAAACCAATGGCTAAGTGAGTTGCCATGCTTAAAACGTTTGACACTGCCAAGATGTTACAAACCGGAAACTTTGCTCCAGTGGGTTCCTGCAAAGTTATGGTACGGCATCGTATCTTCGCTTGACCAACGTTGAGGGCAAGGTACACTGCACTCTGATGGGCAAATCAAGGGTTCCTCCATTAAAAACTCTCACAATTCCTCGTATGGAACTAACTGCTGCCACGTTGTAAGTTCGTGTTAATGACATGATCTGGAAAGAGCTGCAGTATCCAGTGAACAAGGTAGTTTATTGGACACATAGCATGTCTGTACTTTGCTACATAGCCAACGAGAAAAGTACCTTTGTGGCCAATAGAGTGACACTCACTATGGAAGGCTCCGGGGCTATGTGAATTCCAAGAACAATCCAGCAGACTCTGCTTCAAGAGGATTAAACATGGCAAAGTTCATTGAAGATTAAACCTGGTTGAATGGACTCACATTCCTATGGAAAGAAGAACAGGAATGGCCTCAATGTCAAAACTACAGTTAGCCCTCTCATCCACAGATCCAGAGGTAAAGAAACCTGTGCTAGCAACAGTGTCTGACCATAAACACGCGACGATGGACAGACTTCTGAATTATTTTTCCTCATGGCCGAAACTGAAAGCAACAGTTGGCTGGACTCTAGTTGACATCAACAACTTGCAGCGCAATGAGCAACTGCGCAAGGACATTGAGAAAGAAGCTTGCCTCAAAGACACCGATCCTGTTAGACAATTGCAGTTCAAAGATCGTGATTTGAAGGCCTTAAAGATAGCCAAAGACGGCATCAAAGAAAACCTTTCATCAGATGTTCTGCAAAAGGCAGAGAACGCCATTATCGAGTATTCTCTGAGGAGACGACAGCTCTAGAAGCTGATCCACAAAAAGGTCACGCAATAATTAGGAAGTCCAGGGCCACGTACAAGATAGACTCGTTCGTGGAGTGGCGGTTTCTTCGAGTTGGTGGACGGCTGAAGGGTGCCATCATTCCCTACGATGAAAAGCATCCGCTTCTGTTACCGAAATCCTCTCCTGTGTCTCAGCTCATTGTGCGCCACGCACACGAGAGAGTTGGACATCTTTGAAAGAATCCCACACTGACCTCCTCTCCTGCTGGCGATCCTCCACTTTCCTAAGTAGGAGTTGACTACTTCGGCCCATTCCAAATCAAACAAGGACGAAGCATCCATAAGCGTTATGGAGTGATTTCCACTTGCCTGGCAGTGCGAACAGTTCACCTGGAACTTGCTCATTTATTGGATGCAGATTCCTGTATTAATGCAATCCGGAGATTCCTGTAAAGAAGAGGATCGGTGAAGGTCATGCAATTGCAGTAACCTCGTAGTATCCGAACGGGAACTCCGAGAAGAAATCAACAAGAGGAACCAAAGTAAAATTGGGAAAACTTTGCCTCAGAAAGGTATTCACTGGGAATTCAACCCTCCTGCAAGCTCCCACTTTGGAGGCGTTTGGGAGAGAATCATCCGTTCTGTAAGGAAAGTGCTTTATTCTTTGCTGCATCAACAGACAATCAAGATGAACGACGAAGGTCTTCAGACCCTGTTTTGTGACATCGAAGCAAACCCGAACAGCAGACCTAACAGTGTAATCTCCAGTAATCCAAGTGACATTGACGCCCTGACACCAAACCATTTACTGGTGCTTTGACCAGGAGAACAGATGCCTCCAAGGATCTTTGAAAAGAAAGACATTTTTGTTCGACGTAAGTGGCGTCAAGTTCAGTACTGTGCAGATGTATTCTGGAAAGGCTGGGTGAAGGAGTACTTACCATTTTTACAGGAAAGTCAAAAGTGGAACGCGCCACAGCGGAATATTCGTGTCAACGACGTGATCTTGATTACCGACAATTCACCGAGGAATTCGTGGAACCTTGGACGTGTTCTCAGTGTCGTCCAGGATCAGAAGAGATTCGTAAGGAGTGTGGAATTCAGAACTAAGGCAGGGGCTATGCGATGTCCAGTTGACAAGTTGTGCTTAGTTCTTGAGATGGACGATGTCTAAACTTCCTCGAACTGACATTCTGACATTCGGTTGATTTTTTAGTTTGATTGGCCTTTAATGATATAACTGTGTAATTGTGCCCCGAAACTGACACAACTGGGGACCGATATGTAAAGGCCTAAAAACATTCATTGGCTCTGAATTGTATGTAAATGTGTTCATGTATTATAGCGTGAAACGAATGTCAGTTGTTCCGCTTTTATTGTTTTCACATCATCCAGGAATGTGTTGCGGCGCGATGTGAACTTTGACACTGACAGACAACATGTGGTCGACTTGTTGATTGTGAAAGCGGTATTATGGTCTACAAAAACGGTATTTCAAAACATTTTATATGTTTCGTGAAGATATGCTCGTATTTCGTACGCGACAGATAAAAATGTTCGTTGACAGTGAATGTTTCATTAACTCTGTTCTTTCCCGCTAAAGATTGCACTTCAACCACAACATATGTTAAATGTAATCAGTGTTGTACAGTAAGTACAGTTAACAGTAACGGCAGCCTACCGTCTAGCCTACGTTTGCTTTGTTTGCAGTCAATCGTATGTTTTCGAGCTATATGTGATCACCAACTATATGCTGGTTCGAGTCTTCTTCAACTGCTGTTCGACGGTTCAAGCTTGTTCATTAAAATCGGTGATATTCTTGGAACAACGAATTGGCGTTAAGCAGTCACCTATAGTTTTCCATGTATTAATTCAAGTAAGAGCGAATAATTCACACTTATTCCATTGACTGATTAATTGACTGATTGATTGATTTATTGCCTGACGTGTTCTAACACCGTGCTCAGGCACCCTTTTTCAAGCATACATATAATTTGGTACACCATACCAGAATAAAGCTTGAAACCCTCCTGTACTAGAATACTTGAAATCAGTTTTGGGCATATGCCAAAGGTAATTTGCCAAAGGACGGCGATTTTCCCCCGGACAATCCGATCTGGTTCATCTAAGAAACTGGCCGTCATCGTATGAGTGTGAAATTCTTGGGTATGACGTTGAATAAAAAAAAATATATAAATAAATGAAGCCAGTGAACCAAATACAACCCTGTACAAATTCGTCGCAATCCCAAGGGAATAAAGAAGTATAACCATAGAGAAAGGAATACATGCATGCATTCTTTTTTCTTTTGTAAACACGCCTATGTCAGTATATATTACACCAAATAATTGATCCTTACCCATGTCTCGTATGTCATTCTCGATACATCTTCAAGCGGATTCTCTTCTAAAAATCTACCACCGTCTTTATATGGAAATGTAAATCTATTTTAGCACCTATCTGAAAACGCGCTCAGCCATAGGCCGCGGGGGATGAATGCAACCGTAAACAGGCTGAATCCCTGCAATATAGCCGACTGTACCATGCAATACATGTCAAAAACATCAAGTTTTATGGTAGAAAATTATAAGGAATTGCCATGCAATAGGAGAGAATATGCTTATTTAATAGGTCTTGTCGAGATTTTAAATATTCTTGTGTCAGGATCTCTATATGCCTTGTGATCTCGAAAAAAAAGATTTGAAGCAGAGATTTATGGTGAGAAAACAGCAGAGTAGGTAATGCCTGCAGACTTGCAGACGATGCCTATAAATATGCATGGTAACTGCAGCCCCCGTGCTGTTATTTGTTGCACATGTGAGAGATGTTCTCAAAATAGTTAACATTACAAGTAATCACATTAGTGCGATTTTCAGCAACATCGGTACGTTTTAATTAATGGTAGAGTTATACATGAACCCGGCTTGATAGATGTGTCGTGTCTTCCTAACTATCACGTCACATTTACAGTTGCTTTGAAAATACTGCTCTGCAGCCTGAGACAGTACTGATAGACCCTTTGTTGGAGATTTGGTTAGAAAGCTACTCGCGACTTTTTGGTTATCCGATTGCTATAGGTGACCGGTCTCCTCATTTGTGTGGCACTGGCATGAAATGTACATGTATTGCCCACTTGGCTCTTAAGAATAGTTTCCATACATGCGTCATAAGATTTTGAAGTGCATGTGCAGATACGTTAATCCATGCAGAAGACTTCGTTATCGACATCCACGCGCAACCAAAATACAATGACATTGGTATTTGACTCAACACCACCCAATAGTGAATGTTATTTATTTATTTATTCATTTCTTTGATTGGTGTTTTACGCCAATCTCAAGAATATTTCACTTGTACCACGGCCGGCAACATTATGGTTGGAGGAAACTGGGCAGAGCCCGGGGGAAACCTACAACCATCGGCAGGTTGCTGTCAGACCTTCCCACGTATGGCCGGAGAGGAAGCCAGTATGAGCTAGATTTGAAATCACAGCGACTGCATTGGTGGGAGGCTCCTGGGTCAGTGCCCTGCGCTAGCGCGCTAAACGACGTATTTATTTATTTAATTCTTGTTTAACGCTAAACGCAAGAAATTTTTAACGTGTACATTGGTAGTCCGTTTTATGGATGGAAGAAAGTGGAGAACCCCTGCAAAGTAGGAATGTTTCTGACGAAATGTCCCACCTGTGACATGTAGATGTGCACACAATATATTGGCGGAAAACTAGTGGCACCACATAAATTACAACATTATCGAATGTTTCTTATGCCAAGCATATTTCTCGAGCGGAAAACCGTTTGTTGTACGTGTACTATCGAGGGGACAAGTATGAAGAAGAAAGATACTGTTAATAAGGGTTGTCTCCCCTGAGTAGAATGGAATTGTTGCTTTATCAATATTGGGGATAGCGTTTTACGAAGCTGCCAAATGTATAACTCATTTGCATTATTTCCCTTTTATATTGCATGAATCAGATTCGTTTAGGCAGGAAATGAATTATAGTATATTGTTGACTAGACATATGCCCAAGTGTTCAGATTTGGCCATTCGTTGAGAAACGCCATAGAAAGCGCGAGGATTGCCTTTCAGGCTTTTGTCTAGTTAGAGGACATTACTAACTAGATCGAAAGGTCTTCTCTTGGCGAGTTATCTGTAAATTGGCTGTCTCGGAGGACAATCATCGTTGGACTAAAAATTACTATGGTCATATACTATGTCCTTCTTTTCTAGCGTCATTTTTAGTCTACTTTCGATAGTATTACAACACTACAATCCACCACTTCTGCGTAGAATGTATAGGCATAGCAACGCCTCAAGGCAACATAACATCACGAAAAAATGATTTACTCAGTTCCACAGAGTTACAAACGTATATGTGAATGCAATGCGATTCACGCGTGGTGAGCAGATTGTCTGGTACGCTGACAAAACATAATGGATTTTTCTTCAAAAAGAGGCGAGTTTAGGAATAACAAAGCCAGTGTTCTTCGCCTCATGTATAATTGTGCAAAGCGGAGGCAGTGAGTAGACAAATTTTACACCTCGATGCACGCTTTTTGACTGGCAAGCAAAAAAATGCGGATCGTATTTCAGGAAGGCCTTTGATAACTTCTGAGAACACTGGTATTGGATCGAATTCCCCAGGCTTGTTGTTTATGTGCCCGCTTATTGCATATAACTGCACGGGTAGTGGAAACGAAGAATTTTGTATGATCGTCTCTGTACTTGTTCTTGCTACGTAGTCTCTAACACCGAGTTTTTATGTTTTCTGTATCGAAATAATATGGCTCAGGTTTATAACACAGTATTTTATGTTCTAAAAAACCTTTTAGTTTTGGTCTTTTGAAAGTAATTTACGAACTTTCCCACACGCATGACATCACAGACCTGCGCACCACACTGGTGGAAGGCAAGTAGTCGTCGGAAGACCTAAGTTCGGACAAATGGCACCACGAGTGCCGTTTGGCAAAGTCTCACGAAGAAAGACTAGGGAATATACAATTTAGTTCCAGCGGTAAACTTGTACATTAGAGGAGGTTAAGTGAAAGCAGCCGTACAGTATACCGTAATTCTTAAGTTATGTACCTCTTCGAATCATACGAGGCGAAAATGAAGATACGCGTCTGTGATGTCATGAACCATTGCTAAAGTCCACTCTGCGGGGGCCACTGTAACCGAGGGTTTTAGCGTGCCAGCCCGGCGTAATGACTGATGTGCCTCCCACCTGTGCGGTCACTGTGAGTTTGTCTGGCCTGCTTCCTCTCCGGCCGCGCGTGGAATGGTCCGCCAGCAAGGTACGGATGGTCGAGGGTTTTCCCAAACCCTTTGTTCGGCTTTCTCCAACCTTTATGCTGGCCCCGTCGTATAAGTGAAATAGTCTTGAGTACAGCATAAAACACCAATCAAATAAATAAATAAATCTTCCACACTGCGTAACATTTATCACATACATTTATAAAGGATCAGATCAGCTTTATAAAATCGGCTGTCTTAAATGCGTTTCACAGATTGTCGTGATCACACGTTGATAAATTTACTTTAAGTGTCCTGATAATACCCATAGGCTCTTCCCAAAAGGTCTGAGCATGATGGAAGCCCGACTTCTGACGCAAATGAAATACTGACGTCTCTATTCAAACATTGGGCATTCGGTGCACACGATTTACTCATGGATCAGTATGAGTGATACTTTATATGTTAGACGGTGTCACTTACGATGTCTGTTGGAACTGCAAAGTGCATCGTCAATTTCAAAGAACTCTTTCCTGATAATAGCGACGACTTCTTTTTCTAAACAAAGACTTTAAAAATGCTACTAGTTGGCACTTATCACCGAGAGGTTACAGCAGAGAAACGGGACTGGTCGGCTCGGTGTCAGTCTAACATGATTGGGTGGGGTGTCATGTCTGGTGTCTTCGACATGATGTTGCAGTGGCGACAGCACGTTTGCTGCATGGAGCAGTCACAAGAAGACACACCACATATGCATTCTATGGACGCATCTTCGTCATGTGACTGATAAGTACCCAAGCATTCAAACATACATACATACTTCTTATTCTGATCAGGCTAAACAGCAAGCTTGACATCGGCTAACGGGGGTAAAAGGTGAAACAAATCACAGCGGATATATTGTCAGGTTTGTATGAACTAAAACTGTATCAATCAATTCATTTATTCATTTCATTTCACTTTCCGCCACACTCTGTAATGGTGAGCAAGCAGAATTAATGGAAGGAGTAAAGCAGCGCAGCTTCTCAGCTACTTGACAAAACAACCGGACCTCCTCACAACCTGATAAGAGTGCTCCACCTGACTGATCAAGAGCTGATGTTCAAAACGGAGGCAGTCTAACCACGACGCAATGCAAAGACTTCAGTTTGATGAAGTTGGCTCGAAGTCAAATTTCCGACGCCTCTTAATTCGTTGAAGTAGGGGGTCTTTTGCTGGATAGTGTTCAGCCGGACAGTTATTTAACCATAACAAGCGTGGCTGATGAAAAGGAACTTGGTGACCTTCATTACATGCCATTAACAAACTTGACCTTCTGTAACTGACTTCAAATTGTCGTGTGCTACATTTTGAATTATACTAGCTATTTCTAATGTCGTACTAACAGCTTGTTTGAGCCAAAGAATAATGTCTGGGCAAACAGTCAAGGTTTAAATTGCCAGCTTTCTAATCAAAAGTTGGCCATAGCAATAAATTATTAAAACTAAGCACATGCCATAGGGTGAGGTTTAAGACTACGAAAAATGTCAACAACTGGGGCACATACTGGTGTTGCCAATGCACCTCATGATGAAAAACGTCCTGTCATGAAGCGGCTTGTTGTGTGTATGCTGAAAACAATATGTTTCTCTTTTCGTTTTTTTCCCCTCTGTTTCAGATTTTTTAGTTTCCTCCTATGAGCAGATGATAATTAAGGATCACCTTCTTCCGCTTCAGTCCTGAATTAAATCACCCTCAGGTACGTTTAAAAAATAAATTTACTCATACACGTAATACAGAGAAGCAATCGCACCATACAGAGTGGCCAATTTCTTATTACATTTGGTTATTTATAAGATTTGATTTCTTTTTGATTTCGAGTCCCGAGAATAAGATATTGTATGAGACTGATAAACTGATTACGTCTCCTCTCTACTGGACAATGACATACTGTGTACCTTGGAAGGAAATAGTGCAATTAATTGTAAATAAAGTGCCTGGCCTTGGGCTACAATATAGTCGTATGAATACTGAATGGGAATGAAGTGGACCGTTTGCCAAACAGACGGCTGGTTTGCTCGTCTATGTCAGCTAATGGTGGACAACTAAGAGCCGTTGCTGGGGGTCTTGGCAGACTGCGACAGACTGACGCCACTTCTCCGGGCTGGGGACGGAATCGTCTGGGAGAACAGCATCTAGGTTACTCTCAACCTTGACCAAAGAGACTAAGAAAGTTACCATTACCATATATACAAAACTATTTAAGTATTTGCAAGAAATCATTTCATCTGTCAAAGTATTAAAACCCAAGTAGTGCGATATAATGAAATGGTTATTATCGCCGTTGGAAAATATACCGTATGACATAGTGCTAAAAACAAATGTGTCCAGGATTCAAGCAGCTGTTAACTTTTCTTTCAGATTTCCACACCAAATCTAACACCGTTAAAAATGACTTTCCGATTAATTACTTATAAGTAACGTGTCATCAAGGACATTTAGGTTTTATGCATTATCTGAAACACAGGCGATTATTATTATCTATCCACGTGCAACTGGTTAGATAACTAGCTTTGAGAGAAGATTTATTTGTACAATTTTCTCACAATTTTGTTGTTGTTGTTTGTTTTCTTTTTTTTTCTTTTTTTCTTTTTTTTCTTTTTTTGTTTCGTTTTGTGGCTTTACTCCGCTCTGAAGAATAGCTTACGTCTGTAGAAACCATTTTTGTCATTCAAGGATTATGCATGGTGTGAGGACTAAATTTAGAGGTAACAGGCTACAGGTAACAAGCATGTGGAAGGAAAAGCAAACGACACACAAACTGGTTATATGAGTCGAGATTTCATTGGATTTAATGAAATTTGAATTGACGAAAGAAATACATGTTTGTAAAATCCATAATTGTTTAATTGTTTAGCATGCACATGTTGTGGTTACACCCAATGCACAGAACACCAACCACAACACTCAACAACGGGACGACATTAAATTTATATGATAAATTGTACGTGTAGATTTGGCGACCCAATACCTCCAAAGTGTTGTCGCAACTGTAGCATCGTGCCGAATACACTAGACAGGACACCCAACCAGTTACATCATACCGACATCGGACTGAGCCGTCGGTGTCATAGTTCTAACCCAGTAACTTCTAATTACAATGAATAACTTTTTAAATACCCTCACTTTACCTCGTTTGGGGCGAGTTTATAACTGTTCACCATGTTCATATAATTCTTTAAGAAGTAACAAATTGCACGCTTTTATTTCCATATAGCAAATAAGTACAATATTTGTTCATGTGGAGCCTATCAGTCACTCTTATATCCAAAAAGCTGCATCGGAGATCGATTGGCCATATCCCCAGCTCACCTTTCGCATTCACCGCTGTGAATCGTTATATTTACACTCTTGTCGCCTGTGCTGTCTTCAAAGTGGCAAAGCTGTACGCGATGTTTCACAGATTTCACATGATCTTAAAGTAATTTTAAATCCATATCAGCTCGTTATGTGAGAGTAACAAAGACACTACCTTTGCAACAGAGAACTCGTATAACTCTTTCCCGCCTTTAACAAATGGGTGCAAAGCTGCGTACTTCTTTGTTCTTTCCAGGTAAAACGTCATACTTTGAGGTCCATACGTGCATACAAAACACTTAAGTAGTGCACAAGCACTGCAGCCCCACAACAGGAGGCAATGTGTTTTTAATACGATTTAGGCCTTTTGTGTAGCACGTCAGAGCCTCCCATTAGCACCACTGTAGCTGACGTATCGACTCGGACAGCATCCCACGTTCACAAGCCACAATAATTCCACCATGTGACTTCGTGGCAAGGGTGGACTCGGCTGCTCTTCCCCAAATGAAATTTATCCCTTTTCACGAAAGTTCTATATAATTCATTCTGTTCACTAGAACAAAAATCAAAGCTAAGATTCCCAAACAAATTGCGAATCGCCTTTTAATAGTGTACATCTTGGTTTCTGTACAAACGTTTCACGAGTTTATCCAGGTACCCAGGACATTCCAATCGAAAATGGCGGTTAGCCAAGTTTGGTTTGGTGACGAAGCGCCTGGTACGTTGGTTTTAATTGTGTCTTTTATTGTTCACGAATAACAAGGTAAAACGAAGTCAGCATTACCCTAGAATTATAAAAGAGCATGTTTTCGTAAAGTACAGCTTTGACATGTTGAGTACAACACCTTTTAAAAAACCGACTTCTAGTTATGTGAGTACAGATCTCTATTTCTGAAAGCTGAGCTGGAAAGACTGAAACAGATATTAGATCTAAAAAAAACAACCCACTGTTTAACGTTTCATGTACTTTAGCAGCCATTCACACATATTTTACACGTTAGGATACAATAGAAAAGGCAATAAGACATCGAGTAAAACCAGAACACATATAAAGTCCATTCAAGGTATCGCTTTTTACTAATCGAAAATGCACCGTATTGTGAAGGTACTTTTCTGTGTAGCTATTTACTTAGTCTTGGAGTCTCTTTTATTATGACTTTGCCCTGACAGGCTTACATTTATTTATTACCTTACTTCTTCATTCATTTAATTATTTATTTATTCATTCATTTACTTGCTTGTCTTTAACCCAGTTTTCACTAATTTTTCTCTTTCACCGTAGTGCCCAGGTTTATTAGTGGGAAAACCAGTTCCCTCTGTAAACCATGGTAAGCTTTTCAAAAATTTATTTATCAACCCACAAAAAAATCATTATAAACGGGAGAGGGCTACCCACCAGTTTTTCCGTCAGTTCATCCACAAAGACTTCACAAGGCCAGCCTATACAACAACAAAGAACAACTGTTTATGCACTGTGTCAAGTATGTTTAGTTCCCAAGAGAACTTCGAATACCGATAGGTATATGACGAACTGAACAAAAACAAAAAAAAAATTATGTAGGCAAACCTCGCTAAAGCAGTTTAACAAACTTTTAGATCGGAGCCAAACGCTAGAAATCGATGTGTATTGCACTTTAGGTGGGGTAAAAGCATTCATGCTTATTACCTGCACGTATTGCTTTCGTCAACAGTAGCAATCAAAGCACGGCCAAGTTACGCCGGCTAGGAATTTTCTGCATTCTTTCGATTAGTTAAGATTAGTTAACCTGCTGGTTGTATTGTAGTCCTTCATCTGACAACACAAGCATTTCACCCTTTTAGTATCGAATTGGATGAGAATTTTGACATCATAATTTGTTTCGGAACAGAAAATTATGAAACTTTTAATTAAATTAAAATTAGAATCCTGCAAAAGCTCTGTAATGTCTTATTCAGCATTCAGTTATTCCAGGGATCACTGGAGTGCATAACAAGTATTCGTACAGTATGTGGGTTTTTTTCAACTGATACATACCGCTAATAATGAAAACTAGCAAGAGTCAGCTTAATTATGAAAGGGTTAAGCATCCCCGCCCCTCACCCCACACATACCCACCCACCCAAAAAAAAGTTATTAAAACACAAATCCATTCTGAGACGGATTGACTAACAGACAGAGGACAGTAGGTTTGATAGTACAGACTAAGGGCCGTATTTTTTGTACAACCAAGAACCCTTCTGACCATGGCTATATTTGAAAGTGAATAATTTCAAGTCACTTGCAGTTCAAAGAATAGCTTAAGAGACTTTAAATTTATGCAACGAAGTCGCTTTCGTAGAATAAATTCTGCATCCTGTAGCTTTCAACTATGATGGGGTCGATAAGATAACATGTACGAATGCATGGACCGTTAGACGGGTTAAGGGTTAAGGCTGATCGAATGTAACACGGGTTTCGGTTAACTGTGCCACCACCATTTCAACCCAGTCTCAAAGTAGGCTATCACATGGCCACGTGCACACACAAAGGAGTCCAATTATGGCACGAAGTTGCTCTAGGATTTCCATGTGTCTGTCTGAGCGGTGTATCGTTCAACGTAACAATCCTTATTTTGTAAATGCATGCATATTTATTTGATAGCTGGTTAACTTCCAACCTAAGAATTTTTCACCTAATATGCTGTGGCTGTCAGATTCATGACCGGTTGAAATAAATGACAGTGACAACTCATAACCTCAAGCCAGTTGTTTGCCAGATAGTGTTAGCGTCCAGTGACCCTGAGCACCCTGCAGGTGGTCTGGGAGTCTGTGATCCAGGCCTGATGACCCTAACTAGTCACCATCACCATCCTCTCAGTGACGGTGTTAGTGATACGACGTCGGCCTCCGGCAGCGGTGTTTAATGGTGTAGCCCCGTTATGGCAGGAGTTGACCCAGGATCGTGGTAACAGAGGTACGATGCCTCGTGCAACGGAGAATTCCGGCCGGAGTTAATATATGATTCAGTGCCTAACTGACATAAGATAAGAGCAAACCTTTCCCTGTACGGTTATTCGACGGAGGAGCACCAGAAGTTGCTGGTAGCGTATGTTGATTAAGGTTTATTATGGCTATGATTACTTGACAAAGCTCTCTTGACTGTCCTCAGGGAGATTTTCGCTAAAATCCCTCTGTTTAGATTTCATACAGTTCATCACAAATATGATAAAGCTCTGGGATGGTCCCCATTGCCAATAGTGAAAGAGACGATCTAATTTATATGGACCAAACGTCACACGAGACACATCCATTGTGCAATTCTGATGCTTGTGCACTTTACCCTGAGGACACTTGTGTTACAATCGCGGACTCGTAATACAGCTCACTGTTCTCTAGCGGTCGTTACTGGTCAGTTTAAAATCATGGGTAAAGAGTCGATGTAGTCAAAAGTCAGTGTCATGAACGAATCAATATCATCAACAGCCCGTCGTCATCAATGACTTGTCGCCAGTCTCTCTGTTCTTCCAGTCTTTTGTCGACTCCATTTACTCGGTGACTCTATGTCATAAAATTAAAGTTTTACAGATATAATCTTTAATATATAAACTTCGTTAAAGTTCTCATTTCCTTGCATAATAATGTTCTAAATGAGGATGCGATGTCTAATGAATGTAAATTGGTTGTTTATATTCAAACATATGCATTTAATCTGAATTATTATAATATTTATGAGCATATTAAAAATATAAACATGATCAAATCTAGGTTGAACACATGTGTTAGATGACAAGATCATCAAATGGGTCAAGACAATATACACCAAGAGGTGGGCCCAAATAACCACCATACAAAATAGTTTCAAATACATTTTATCCTGAAAGAGAAATCAAAATAAATATTAAAGATTATATCTGCAAATAAATTTTCGAGCTCTTTCATCGGATTTTGGCATCGATTTTATGTTTTCTTTTCCTTTGAATTGTGAGCAGACTTTTCTAAAAATGTGTATTGTATTAGCTGCTCTACACCTATCATGACAATGCCAGACTGAAGATTATTTCATCCACTCATTATAACGGATAGAGGTGCATCATTTTGCATCGAATATACTCGTCTGTGCTAACACCCCGATATCCATTCGTTGGTTCACCCAGGTGCACATATGGTTTACTATTTACTTATTTATTATTTATTTCATTTATTTGAACCAGACAGAGACCCGAGAGAACCCAAGCCTAAACTGAAAGCCAACATGAGCTGGACGTGAGCTCAAAGCGACGCATTGGTGAGAGGCTCCTGGGCCATGGTACTAATATAGAATGTTAAAGTTTTGCCACAGAGACCCCACCCATACCCCGCATTTGATTTACTAGTATAATGTTAACATCAACCAACTCCATACAATGTTGAAGGAGGTTAGCCAGACGTGGTCCTCTTACTCTTAAATAATACACACCTCAATCTATGTGTAGCCAAAATGCCCTTGAATAGCGAGGATGTATAGCATGACGAACAGCCACCACGCAATACGAGACTACAACCAGTTCTTTAACAGCTTCTCGGCCCTCATGGCATAAACATGACAAAAAACCCATCCAACGATGCAACCGATAACGCTCCGCTCGCTGTGGTAAGTCTGGAAGAACTCTGTACGGACAATAACCTCGCGAAACTAGCGTTGTAACCGATAAGCAAGGTACGTCGTTGTACAGTATACGTTATCGAACGTTAACCACCTTAATTATTCAGCTCATTAATTAACAGTTTAGAATGCCTTTCCATATAGTGACGAAGACTCGGGCTTGGGTGTCAATGCAATACTACTGAGGCCGCTATTTTGCTGTTCCTTTATTGTCCGTGTTTGAGGTTAGCACGATTACCAGCCCTGGGCTGAGGTGACACAAACTGACAATGCCAGGAGTCATTGTAGCTAGCGGAGCGAAAGGGAGGACTACAGCATCAAAGCGATATGGAGGAATGTTCCAAGACCTGGCTTTTATGAAGGCCTCGGGTCATCCGGTTGACATCAATCATGCGCAGAGAGACATGCACCGAGAACCAACACTTGGAGGATTTCAAATACAGCTCCAGCTTAAGTAAAACGCTCTGTTTTTCCGTCTCGATAAAAGTGGACGCTGCTTGCCTGAAGATAGTCGGTCTAAGTGATGTACCCTTTTGTTCTTTCATGCTACACGATTTTCACTGTATCTGCATTATTGCGCTTGTAAAAGAAAGAGGTAGTTCATAAGCACTGCTCCCTAACTGCAGAGAATGATGTGTACCATTCTTTTACAAAGCTGTAAACTGGGCTGTGTATTCTGTGTAGTCATATCCATTTCACCAAATTTCTGTTAAATTATCCACTAACCCTTGTAATGTTCTTCTTCTGTGTGGGTCATAGTGAAAACCTATCATCCATTATACAGAAGACGAAACAATGGCAATAAAAAGAAACAAAAGACATACAGATTATGGACGACAAAAAACACACATATGGAGGCTCTAATTACACACAGCTGTTTGCGCTTTCGAATACATATGCACTTTCCCTCCAGCCGTGCGTGGGAAGGTCTGGCAACTGGCAACCTCAGGATGGTCGTGGGTTTCCCCCTGGCTCTGTCCGGTTCCTCCCACCATAATGCTGGCGGCCGTCGTATAAGTGAAATATGCTTGAGTACGGCCTAAAACACCAACCAAATAAATAAATCAAATAAAGAATACATACGCACAAACATTTCAATCTGGATTCCTGTGGCCATATACGGATGTCATAGGCTGTATAACGTTGAGACTTGTTCACCAATAAAATTCTATGTCCATCAGCATAAGTTCATTAAATGTCCATCAGTGCGATTGCTAAAGTTGTAGCCATTATGAAATATATATTTTCAAAACGCATTTACCGGATAGATTTTTGGGAGGCTCTTTCATTAGGCCTATATTTAACCATATTTCGTCTGTATAATGACACCGCAATGTGCAAGCTGTCGAAACTCGAATAAACCTGGGTAAACCAGCAAAGTGAACTGTCATAATAGGTCATGTTCAGAAGGTGAATGGGCATTATTAATTCTGTCAAGAAAGTCAATAGCCTTTATAAATTCTGTCAAAGAAAGTAAATCGACTTGATCAATTCTGTGTACAGACTGAATGGCAATTTTAAATCCTGTGAGGAAAGTGTATCGTCATTATCATTTCTGTCACAAAAGTGCGCCAGTATTATAGATTCTGTCAATAAATTTAACCGTTATTAGAAGTTCTGTCAAGAAGGTCAAGAGTCATTGTAAATCAAGTCAAGAAAATGAACCGTCAACATAAATCAAGCCAACATTGTGATGTTCCATGTGATCAGCAAGCTGGTGTCCGCACGGCATTAGTAAACTCTGCTGAGAACTTTGCTTTCGACAATTGTACATAATCCAGTTTTAATTATAGGAGCACATACCAGATGACACATTTTTGTGTGGGACGTTAACGATTATGTTACTATATAGCTGACTTCGTACGTCTTGCAAATTGCTCTTGCCCCGCAGTCTTACAACTTTTTTTACATGAGGAAGTACAGTAATGGGTTATTTCCTCTGCTGTTACGATTCCAGCTCGTCAAAAAAAGCGGGAACATTTTTACTCCTCATACACATAATTTGTCAGCACCTCTGTCCATAGGGTGAGTCACGTCTCAAGGCTGAAATCACTATCTTGCTTAAAAGAAAAGAGAAAGAGAAAACGAAAAAAATAAAAGCTCCGGTCGTACGAGATTCCATCATGTCGGTCTCAATTTCGTTATGACTGATTGTCCCACTTTTCACTGAGCTTCTTGGCGTCATCGCAGCAATTTTAAGCGAACAGAGCTTGAAAAAGTTTAAGACAGCAAATTAGGCACTGTTGGTCTGGATTGCTTCGCAAATTTGCCAAGGCTAGGCTTTAGAATGCGCCTTTTCAGAAAAACGCCCCTGTCCATTTTTAGTGGCCACAAATTGTGCAAATATAAACCAGAGTAACGACTGATATATTCGATCGTAACATTTGGCCAGAGCCGTAGTGCGGACATCCTCTTCTCATGGGAATGTACCGGTTAATGGTTATAATCGTTTAAGTTAATGAAGGATCAGAATCTGAATTTATAATGCCTTTCAAATGATATAAAAAGGATTCTGTATGATTATTACAGCATTAAATTGAAAGAAAATTGTATTTTATGGCCTGGACCTTTTACTTCGTGAACATACAGTGGTTTCTATTTCCTGGAATAATGTAAACACGCAAGGATGAATTGACAACAAGTAATCACCATCTGGCGCCGGTTGAATGATATACAATTTGCGCGTGACAAAAACAATGCTAACATGAACGGGGATGTACCAATTTTCCTCTAAATCCACATAAATATTGACCATTATTTTTGTTCACTGCAAGGCTTGTTGTGATCGAAATATAAAGAATTCACCATGGTGTATTGACCATAATTTGACTAACCGGAATTATTCACAGGATTAGCTGTAGCCTACATTCGTTGTTGTAAGAAATCAGTAAAACGGCTGAAAAACAAAACAGAATTGGGAAATGTAAATGTTGGAATTACCCACTCCAGAAACGTTGATTATTTGCTCGACCATTTTCTAGTGGATTTGTCCAATGACGCCACTTTTCACCGCATCACTTACTGTTAACTCGACTTTCAGGAAATACCAACATGGGGCTTGTTATGGTTGTCAAAAGAAAATTGCAGCAATTTCCTTGGTAGTACTGTTAAACGCGTTTTGGCGACGCTCAGTCCCTTTCCAGAAATGTTCGTTTTTCTATCAACATACGGAAATCTCGTGCTACATGGAGAGATGAAATATGCCACATTGCAGGCTATTTCCGAAGATTTACTGATGTAGTTCTGTCTTCTTTCCCGCTATTAAAAGGTACCCCATTTTAAGATCTATTGACCACACTATATTTTTCTATAGGTCACTATAAGTTTATTAATCTTCATCCACGCCTTGCAATTTGTCGCACCAAATCACAGAATCGCTGTCCTCACCACTCAACAGAACATTTACCCTTCGCATGTCGTTGGAGTGGAGGACGAGGAGGTATTCTTCTAATTAGTATATAATCAATGGAATTTAGTTATTTAGAAAGGCGAATCTAGTGAAAATCGACTCTGATTTGTTGATTTATTTGTGTTTAACGCCTTACACTCAAGCATTTTTGCACATGATGGTGGCCATGCTTGTAGTCAGAGGAAATCAGAGAGCCCAGAGTAAACCACCAGCCTTCGACAAGAACCTGGAAAACCTTTTGACCTAAAGCGCTTTAACTGTCTGAACCTGCTTTCGAGAGCATGCAGAGGTCCTGAAGGATAAATTTGATGAGCACAATATTAAGAAACCACGTTTTACCTAAAAATTTCTCTTTAGAGTCAAGCTGTAACGACTAAACACATATATTCGAGAAAACGTCAGCACGGAGATCACGTTTTAAATAAATGCTGTAAAATTCGCTTTATGCGAATGTTTTGGCCGTCTAAACGAAATTCTCATGAAAATTCCACTCCGCAGAAAATTATCAAGTTACGGAATTGATTCACTCATTCCATTTTTTTTTATCCAAGAGTTTTTCGCTGATAGGATGGCGATCAGTTTTTATGGGTGTACGAAACAAGAGAGGCCGAGGTACACCACCGACCTTAGATAAGCAACTAGTGACCTTTTCTACATGTGACGCATGCCTGATAAGCACACTACTGTGGTGGAAAACGGACGGTCTTCAACAAATGTTGGCCAAAGCAAACGACTTGACGAGCGTCGTCGACCTCGTATGGTCATTAAGGCGTCCCGAACAGTGAATGAAGGTAAAATCTACAAATCTCATGTCTAACGTCGCCTTTGAACCCGCACCTCGAGTGTCCTATCGACTGAAAGGTAAGCACGTCCACCGCACATTCTCTAGCATGATGCGGAGGCCTGTAATCAGACTGTACGTGTTTTCGCCACGTGGGAAAGAATCTCCTCAGAGCTTTACAAGACCGTTCATATGGTTCCTAAACTCAGGCTGATGGGCTTAAAAGTTCACAGCAGAACTTTTAAGATAAGTCTGGTTATTTATTAACAACATGCGCATACACGCGGCAGAATATATCCCCTAATGACCCGATGGCGTCTACGGCAAGTCCGATTAACGGACAGTGGCTTTGTAAGCCTTCGCTAAACTCTCAGGTATTTTAAATAGCCTTAGGGAACCGCCTGTCGTCTGAATTGATGTATTCCGTTAGTCCGGCTGGTTCACATCTCGCCGTCTGAAGCCTTCCCATAAGCTTCTTGCTTCATTAATAAAAGACGTAGGCCCCATACAAGCGAAGCTGGAAACAAGTGAGTAATTCGTAAGCCTTACCTTGAGGAGGACCTGCAGAATAAATGCACTCTCAGGGGTGGAAACACTGTTAGAAGACCTTCGTCACCCCGACCCGGAATGTTGGACACAAAAATGTGGTCGACAGTCATAACCACAAAATTATTAGTCGGATATGTGCTGCGACCAATGATTTCGAATGCTTATTTCGATCAAATGATTTTATCGTTTTTTGTTTTGGTTCTTATTGGTGGTTGATGGTAGCACTTGAAGAGTGATCAAATTCCTTGCGTTCAAATATTTATTTTGACCGAACAAATAGATCTTTGTTGCTTTACATGACCAAGTTTTTATGCTCGTTATCATGAGTATAATTAGAAGTGCGTCAAAATCGTTCTTGGTCAAGAAGACCTTCGCAAATGATTCTTGATTATTTTGTTTATTACTTTACAGTTGTATATTAAAATTAAATTTATGTTATAAAGAAGCTACAAGATGTTATAAATTTACATAACAATACAAACATCTTCAATTCAAAATGCTTTGAAATCAGCAGGTTTCAGTACTCATATGTAACTAAAGAGTCCTGTAAAGTTCCTTAAGCTCCGTTTTAAACAGTCAATGCTCTCCCATGGTACTAATAAAAGCCACAGTAACGGCTGATATATTCGATCGTAAAATTTGGTCAGAGCCGTAGTGCCGACATCCTCTACTTAGGGGAATTCACCTGTTAATGTAAATGTTAATGCTAATCATAAATTTCGGTCTGAATTTTCAGTGTCTTACAAATTTTGAAATAATGTGTTTATTGCAGCATAAAACTAAAGTTTTATGGCCTGAACCTTCTTTGCATATATACAGTGGTGTCTCTTTCTCGGAATCATGTGAAGATGCAAGGATGAACTGACATCAATTAAAGACGAACTATCGCCTGTCCAATGACATATTTATTTATTTATTTATTTATTTATTTATTTATTTATTTATTTCTATTATTGACCGCATTGGTGGGAGGCACCTGAGTTATTACCCAGCGCTGGCGCGCTAATCCCCTCGGCCACTGAACGATATAAGGTTTGCGCATGACATAAAAAATGCCAGCATTGACGGGGATGTTCAAACCTTCACTAAATCCCTTCACAAAAACTGTGTGTAAATTACGCAGAGGAGTACCGGTACCTTCTGACCATGTTTTATCTCCGTTGCCCACTTGAGTTGCAGGATAACACCTTGTGCGAAGGAACGCCATCTAGTCATGCTTTATCTCTGTCGTCCGCAGGAGTTGAGCGGTAAACCTCGTGTAAAGAAACCTCGTGTAAACCTCTCTTTTACCCATATGAATTATAAACTAAAATCTTGTGCCAAGGCACACAGTGTAGTTATGTTTTATCTCTTTTGTCCGTGTCAGATTCCCAGGAGTAAAAATAAACATTCTCCCCACGGCAGAATGAAGTTCGGAGATAACTACTTGTTTTCCACTAGTATGGTATGCAAATAAAAGGCAAGTAAATTAACAAAGGTTGCTGGTTTGTTACACGAGGCAACTGACGAAAAATAAATGATCGAAGATCTCACATGCGGAGGAGGAGGTCCCCCTACAGCACATCCACTCTTATCAAGATTGGAATTTGAATAACCGTACATGCAAAACAATTTTCTCAAAAAAACCTTGGTCGCTCTACGAATCCTAGTTATCAACTCCCCTTTAATTTTCCTGTAAGATCTAGTTTTGTGCACGATGTGTAAAGAATACATTTTAATGATATTACAGTTTTCATCTTTTTTCATTTTGTTGTGCATGCTGCTTTTTAAATTGAAGATGTTAATCCAAGTGATCATTCAATTCGAACAAGTTTCGTCCGATGTGTTTATCAGCTGTAATAGTTCTTCTGAGAATCAGCGAGTCTGTTTTCCATTTGCTTTGCCTGTCTTCGTAATCAAGGGAAGTCTTGCACTCAGACGTTACAACTGCATGCGAAAGCAGCAGAGTGTGGGCTTGACGAAATATGAGTCACATAAATATTAAACATTGTTTTGGTTTACCAGACACTTTGTCGTGATCGACGTGTAAACAAATCAGAAGAGTATTGACTGCAATTTGATCTAGCCAATGTTATTCACACAATTAGCTGTAGTCTGCCTTCGCCGCTGTAAGATGTCCGTAAAATGGCTGAAAACCACGTTGGGAATTGAAAGACCTGAATGGGGAAATTACACATTCTTGAAACGTTGGTGTTTGCTTTACCAACTTCTACCAAAATTTGCCCCATGGCGCTGATCTTCCCGTCCGTAAACATATTTATTTCGGCATTTAGGAGATACCAGCAAGAGACTTGTTATTGTTGTCAAAAGAAAATGGCAGCAATTTCTTTGGAAGAAGTATTACTTAGAGCGATCAGGAGACGTTCAGTCAGTGCCACATCAGTTCGTTTTTCTTTCAATCTGTGGAAATCTCATGAGAATAATTGTTAAGTGTAGGTGAAATAGGTTTCCTGAGATAACCGATTTAGCCCTGTCCTCTTTGAGGGTACTAAGAGTTGCTCAAAGCGGAAAAATACTTACCATAGCTATACACTGCTGTTTTACAAGGGGAATATTAAATAAATGCAATAAAGTTGCTTTCGAAAGATAAATTGCATGTAGCTGATATTTTACATTACTCGAATGTGTGGAGAACCAGGAGCAATTAAATGCTGCACCACGGCAAACGTCTGCAGAAAAACTCTAACGAATCTCTTGTGGACGAGCAAATTACTAAAAACCATGTGCGAGAGAAGCTATACAGAATCTCTGAATCCTGTTTTGATTTTGACGATTTGTGTAATCTTAGCGGTATGATCACACTCATCGATTACTCGAGATCTTGCGGTAGCTGCATGGAGTGACAAAACCATTTACCATAGTTATGAGTTGTTGTTTTACCAAGAAACTATTAAATAGATGCAATGAAGTAGCTTTCAAAACATAAACTGTATAACATTTGCTTCCAGATAGGTTTAGTATTATCACTTGTATAATTGCAATGATTGATAGAGATTAGATTAACAATAGATTGTTACGCTCTAAAAACCTATACACGTGTTTGACGGACTAAAACATGGCTTTAGATTAACTGTGACCCTGCCTCAACGCACGCAAAAGCAACGTTTGCACTCAAAAAAAAGTCCCTCTACGGCACGGCGTTGATCCAGGATTACCATATATTAGTCTGGGAGGTGGGTCGTTCAACGCAACACCGCGTATTCTCTAACTGCATGTATACTTATTTGATTGGTGTTTAACCCCCGCCCCAAGAATTTTTCACGTAATACACGTCGGCTATCAGATTCATGAGCGGTTGGAATAAATGATAGTGACAGTTGATAACCTCAGGGAAGGGTTTGCCAGACTGTTTTAAGAGCAGTATTAGACTTGTGTGTGAACGTTCAGTGACCCTGAGCACCCTTGGGGCAGTCTGGTAGTCTGTGATCCCGGCCTAATGACCCTTACTGGTCACCATAGTCTCAGTTACCGTGTTAGTGATACGACTTCGGCCTCCGGCAGCGGTATCTAATGATGACGCAAAAGTCCGGTTCTGTCACAAGCTGATCCAGGATTATGGTAGCGGAGGTACGGTACCTCGTGCATCATGCAACGGAAAATTCCGACCGGAGTACATACTGACATAGGAAAAGAGCAAACCTTTCTCTATTCGATTAGTCGAGGAATGTGCACCACCAGTTGAAAAGCTGACGGTGCTAGCAGATGTGGATCAGGGTTTATTGTGTTTATGATTAACTGAGAAAGCTCCAGTGACTGTCCTCAGAGAGATTTTCGCTAAAAATCCATCTCTTCGGATTCCATGCAGTTCATCACAAATGCGATGAAGCTCCGGGTAAATTACTGAAGTATTCAAAGGATGGCTCCTGTTACCAATAGTGACGGAGACGATCTAATTTAGCAGAACTACATGACACATAAGAATCAATCATTAAGCCGTTTTGATGCTCGTGCTTCTTGCCCTGAGGGCACCTGCGTTACAATCGAACTACGGCTGATTAGTCCTCGATGATGGTTAACGGCCTGTGTAAAATTATCTTCAAAGGGTCGATGTCGTGAAAACTTTGATAAGATCAATTACTCGATCTTATCAATAGCCCGACATCATCAATGATTCGATGTCGCCTCGCTGTCGTCGGGGCTTTTCGATGGCTCTATTTCCTCGGTGACTGTATGTCATGAAATACTCAATTTCTTCAAACATTTAATCTCGATAAAGACTCACTCCCCAAACACCCGCTTCTTAAAAATTAAGCCTGACATTGCTAATATTTTGTACTGCTGGTAGTTAGACTGACAGTGCACTGTTTTTTGTACTGCTGGTGATAACATTGACATTGCTTCTATTTTGTACCACTGGTAATTTGACTGGCATTGTCTGTATTTTGTATTACTGCGTGTTGATGAGTCTAACATTGCTTGTGTTTTGTACTGCTGATCATTATTCTTGCGTTGCTTGTAGTTTGTCCTTCTGATCTGACTGATCCTCAGTTTAGTGGTGCGCCATACTGGTGATCAGACAGACACTGTAGTTATAATCACTACGGGGGGACAAACAGACGCCTGCTGCTTGATATGGCACTGACTATGAACAGGCATTTCTAACAAACTCTTCTGGCATTAGCTACTCTGTCCCTTTGACTGCAATGCCAGACGGAAGATTAGTTCATCCACATATTAAAGGGGATAGAAGGACATCCATTCGTTGATTCAGCGCATATGGTTTTCTATATATTTATTTATTTATTTATTTATTTATTTATTATTTGATTTTCTTTAACTTAGCAGAGCCCCAAGATAACCCATCTGCAGGTTGTTGGCAGAGCGTCTCGCCTAGAGAGGAGGCCAGCATCAGAGGCCAAAAGTTCCTAGGGCATGGTACTGCAATATGACACGCTAACCACTAGACCACGAAGATCCCCAACTGGTTTACTAGTATAATGTTACCATCAACCAGTCCTACATGATGAAGGTGATTATTTTCACATGGATGTCTTACTCTTAAATAACAAAGATACATTTTAGCCTGGGAACAGCCAAATACCCTGTAATGAGTATGTATCCCATGTCGATCAGTCGTCAAACATTGCGAGGGTACAACCAGTTCTTTAACAACCCCTCGGCTGTCGTGGATTGAGCATGACTAAACAAACAGCCAACGTTGTAACCGATTACACTCCGTTCGCGGAAGATTTCTATAAAGACAATAACCTGATGAAAACAAGCGTTGTAACCGATAATCAAAGTGGTTGTAACGTATACGTTTTCGAACGTTAACCAGCTTTATTACTCAGATTATTTCATGAATTCGTGAGTATACTTTGGGATATAGTCACAAAGACTCGCACTTGGGTGCCAGTGCAATATGACAAAGGCCGCTGTTTTGCTGTTCTTTTATAGTCTGTGTTTGAGGTGAGTACGATTACTAGCCCTAGGCTGAGGTAACACATACAAAGTCCGGAAGTCATTGTAATCAGCGAAGCGAAAGGGAGGACTACAATATCAAAGTGATCTGAGCGGGTGTTCTGAGACCTGACTTTTCGGAAGGCCTCGGGTCATCTCGTTGACATCGTCATCTCGTTGACATCAGAGGATACACACCTAGAAGATTTCAAATACAACTTCAGTTTAACTAGAAGCTTTTCCTGCTCTCGATAAAAGTGATTGCTGTTCGTCTCAAAATAGTTGATCTAAGCGGTGTACCCTTATGTTCTTTCATGCAACATGATTTTCAGTGTTTTTGCATTATAGCGCTCGTAAAAGAAAGCGGTAGTTCACAAGAACTGCAGTCTAACGGCAGAGAATGATGGGTAGCTTTTTCTTACAAATCTATAAACCGGACTGTGTATTCTGTGTCACACCCATTTAAACAAACTTCTGCCAAATTATCCACTAAGCCTTGTAACATTCTTCAACTGTGTGGATCATAGTGAAAACCTACCATCCATTATGCAGAAGACGCCACGATGGCAATACAAAGGAATAAAAGACTATGGATGACAAAAAACACATATATGAAGGCTCTAATTACACATAGTTGTTTGCGCTTTCCAATACATATACAGACACATTTTAATGACGATTTCTGTGGCCATATACGGATGTCATAGGCTCTGTAACGTTGAGATTTGTTCACCAATAAAATTCTATGTCCATCAGCATAATTCCTTTATATGTCGATCAGTGCGCTTGCTAAAGCTGGAGCCACTGTGAAATGGATATTTTCAAATCGTACTTACTGGATAAGCCGTTGGGGGTTGCTTTAATTTGGCTTATGTTCAACCATGTTTTAGTGACAACGAAATGTGCAAGATGTGGAAACTCTAATAAACCTGGGTAAACCAGCAAAGTGAACTGTCATAATAGATCATATTAAAAAGTGAATGGCCGTTAATAATTCTGTCAAGAAGGCGAATGGCCATCGTCAGTTCTGTTAAGAAAGTGAATGTCCATTATATATTCTGCCAAGTGAATGGCCATGATGAATTCTGTCTAGACGCTGCATGGCCATTGTAAAATCTGTTAAGAAAGTGTATGGCAATTATCAATTCTGCAAAACGAGTGAGCCATTATTATAGATTCCGACAATAAAGTTAACGATTATTATAAATTATGTCAAGAAAGTCAAGAGTCATTGTAAATCAGATCAAGAAAGTGAACCGTCAACATAAATCAAGCCAACACTGTGGTGATCACGGGTTGATGTGATCAGGATGTTGATCTCCGAACGCAAGTCCGACATTAGTAAACCCCGCGCACAACCTTCCTTTCGATAACTGCATATAATCTAGTTTCCAACGCAACGCCTGATTTGAAACATAGGAGCATACGTCAGATGGCGTATTTTTGTGTCGGACGTAAATGATTATGTGATAGTGTGGTTGACTGCGTACATCTTGCAATTTATTTCTGCACCGCAGTGTTGCAACATTTTTTTCTCATGATAAGAGCAATTGAATATTTTAGGCAGCGAGAAGTACAGGAATTGGGTTATTTCTTGTACCATTTCGATTCCAATTCATCAAAGAAAGAGGGCACATTTTTATTCCCCACACACATAGTTTTCCAGCACCTCTGTCCATAGGCTGAGTCACGTCTCTGTTGTATAAAAAAAAAAGATAAAGAGAAAAAGAAACAAAAGAAAAGATCTGGTCTTACGAGATTCCATCATCTCGGTCTCAATTTCGTTGTAACTGATTGTCCTATTTTGCGTGGAGGTTCTTGTCGTCTTCGCAGCAATTTTAAGCTAATAGAGCTTGAAAAAGTTCAACACAGTAAATGAGACCCTGTAGGCTTTGGTTGCCTCGCAACTTTGTCAAGACTAGGCTTTGGAACATGTCTTCTTTTGAAAAACAAGTACTTCCAGTTTTAGTGGCCACAAGTTGTGCAATTATAATTCAGAGTAACGACTAATATCGAAACAGCGATCGTAACATTTGGCCAGAGCCGCAGTGACGAAGTGCTCTGCTCATGGAAATGTACCTGTTAATGGTTATAATCGTTAAAGTTAATAACGAATTAGGATCTGAATTTATAATGTTTTTAAAATGATAAAAAGGGATTCTGTATGATTATTATAGCATGAAATTGAAAAGAAACTGTACCTTATGGCCTGGACCTGTTACTTCATGAATATACAGTGGTTTCTCTTTCCTGGAATAATGTAAACATGCAGGGATGAATTGACAACAAGTAATCACCATCTGGCGCCGGTTGAATGATATACAATTTGCGCGTGACAAAAACAATGCTAACATGAACGGGGATGTACAAACCTTCGCCAAATCCACATAAATACTGAGCATTATTTTTGTTCACTGCAAGGCTTGTCGTTATCGGGATATAAAGAATTCAGAATGGTATATTGACTGTAATTTTATCTAACCTATGTTATTCACAGGATTAGCTGTAGCCTACATTCGTTGTTATAAGAAATGTGTAAATGTGAATGGTGGAATTACCCACTCCAGAAACGTTGACTTTTGCTCGACCATTTTCTATCCCATGGCGCCGCTTTTCATCCACCACTCATTGTTAACTCGACTTTCAGGAAATACCAACATGGGGCTTGTTATGGTTGTCAAAAGAAAATGGGAGCAATTTCCTTGGTAGTACCGTTAAACGCGTTTTGGCGACGCTCAGTCCCTTTCCACAAATGTTCGTTTTTCTATCAACATACGGAAATCTCGTGCTACATGGAGAGATGAAATAAGCCACACTGCAGGCTATTTCCGCAGATTTACTGAAGTAGTTCTGTCTTCTTTCCCGCCATTAACAGGTACCCCATTTTAAGATCTATTTACCAAACTATAGGTTTCTATAAGTCACTACAAGTTTATCGTTTTTCTTTCAATATCTGGAAATCCCGTGAGGTTTGCTGATATATGGATAGTTGAAAAACATTACAATGCAGGCTGTCTTCATAGATTTACAGATGTAGTTCTGTCTTCCTTGTGGTCATTAACTGATACTCCTCCATTCGAGGAGATATTTACAATACTATATACTTTAATTTCCTGTTTTGCTGATGTAATGAAGATATTTGTTTAGTTTGGTCCACAGTGTGCAATTTGTTGAACCAAATCAAAGAATTACTGTCCACATCACTGCTGTTTGGAACTCCGTCTTTAAAATAATTTATTGCATTATTTTATTTGTTTTTGCCGTGACGGGATAAGTGTCTCGCCTGCATTTTTCCTTCTGTCTGTGCTGTGACCTGCACTGGGCTTCTGTCGCTTGTTCTCGAGGCTTCCGAGTTTATCAGTTTCGTGTCATTGTACATAAAGCATACATTCTGAAATGTTGTACCAATGTCGTAAACATGTTTACGATCAAACCATCCAGAATTTTCCTTACGTTAGCCTGTAAATATGAGCGACGAAGTTGTAAAGCTTACGGTCATTTACTCATGTCCATTTTGAGAGCAGTCATATTTACTCTCGTACACCTGGGCGGATTTTGTGGGATTTGGAGATATCGACTTTGGTGCCATTCGACAATTTTGTCATTGTACTCCATTTTTCGGTACGTAGCACTTTGTGAGCTTGTATTTCGCCACTTGCTATTTTTTGGAGACATTATTTTGGAGCTTTTATCGCTCATCGTTTTCTAGTGCGATTACGTACATTTCATCCCAGTTTACCCTGAAAGTGGCTTTGTGTAAATTTCTGAGGAGTTAAACATCCATCGCCAGCGCGGCATCACGGAAGGCTTCTGTCAACCCGTCCGACCTGAGAAGGTACACGTTCACGGGCAATTGGATATCATCGGGGTGCCGTAACCTACTGTTCGTCACTGCAGGGCTGTCATTCTTCGATTCGAGAATTCCAAAGAACTGTTGATTCTGTATTTGCGTTGAATGACTTGCCCTCGGAAGCCGGAATATCCCATCTGGATTTGGACGCCATCATCAGTAAGAAATTATATATTTTGTAATTATCTGTATTGTTTTCTATATTATTGTCTGTTGTACTATTTGTTTATTTTGTTCAAATATATGTATTGAACATATTCAAGCGTCTTTGTGTGTCTTTGTTTGATTTTGTGTAAGGCCTATTGCTGTCCGAGGGTTAAACAAGCTATTTGTTTATCACTTTTACTCTCCGACATTACACTGCATAGAACACTTACACATCACATGTTTCTGTGGTTGAGGATGAGGTATATTGAGGTATATTGATACCAACTATGGAATTTGAATATTTAGAAAGGCAGAACGAGGGCTTATGCTATCAATGTTTTTTATTAGATATGTAATTGCTTTCTCACTCAATAATGTGTTTCTCGCATAATCTGAGATTGATTAATTAAATTGTGTTCAACACTTTACACAAAAATACTTAACGGAGGAAGTCGGGATGGACAGGTTAAACCATCGACCTTTGCCAGGTACCTGACAAACCTCCCGACTTAAAGCACTGTACTCTGAAAAAATATCTTCCGTTAAATCCTTTATTTGAGATTATGTTCGACTAATTGTCAGCAAAAACAACGTATTTTAATAAATCACTGCCGTGAGAAGCAATATAAGAGACAGGCAGTAAACTGACATGATAAGAATTTTTTAATCATTTATTTATTTTTGGTTTACTAAAGAGTTTTTCACTTACAAATTTCAGTCAGTTTTATGGGTAGAGGTAAACCAACAGCCTTCGGTAAGTTACTGGTGTACTTTCTCACATATGACGTACTTTGGCATGCACTCGACTGAATCTATCCTCGAATGACCCGATGGTGTCTACGCCACGGCCGATTAACTTACAGTGGCCTTAAGTAAATTCTACGGTATTTTAAATAGCCCAGGTGACAAACCCGAACTATCTACGGTCTAAATTCCCTTAGTTCGGCTGGTTCATATCTCGCCGTCTAAAGCCGCCCAATAAACTTCTCGCTTGATTAATAAGAGACGTAGTCTCTGTGCAACCGTAATTCGCTAACCTTCCCTGGAGGAAGATCTGTAGCATACATGTATTCGCTTAGGCGGAAACACTATTAAAAGATTTTGGTCACCCCGACCTAGAAACTTGGATATAAAGATGAGGTCGAAAGTCATGGCCACAAAATTGTTGGTCGCTGATCGTCGGATATGAGCTGTGACCAATGATTTCTTGGTCGAAAGCTTATTCCTACCATATAATTTTTGGTAACTTTTTGTTTACTTTTTGGTTGCTGGTGTGGGTAGGATTTGGAACATGTTTTTGTGGTCAAATATTAATCCTGACCAGATAAATCTTGGTCACTTTATTTAAAGGTTTTTATGGTCGCTATTATGAGTACAGTTTGAACTGCGACCAAGTCGTTCTTGGTCAGAAGTCTGGTTTAAATGATTCGTAATTATATTTTGTCAGGTTTATCTCTAAGGAGCTGCATTAACTCACTATAATTGTTGTGTAATGGGTTTGTCCTCCAGTTACAACTGAATACAACCTTAATTTAAGATATGAACAAGATTTATTTAGGAAAAATATGAATACAGACATATTATAGCATGTATAACACATTAGAATATAGTATTTTAATTCCAAATGCTTCCTAATCACCAGGTTAAAAATGTCCATACGGAATACTTATTACTTCACACTTATGAGTAACTAAGATTCCGTAAAGTTCTATGTTTCGCTTGAAGTTGGCATTTCGAAGGAGCGGTGTTATCCCACTAGCTGGTGATCTGCTAAAGAATGAAGCAAAGCCACATGGACTGGACGATCTATCTGTCTGTCTTCCTTGAGTAATAGTGCCCTGAAGAGGGAATAGTATTGCAAATACATCTACATGTCAATGTAACAGACGCAGTAATATTAACAATAGGGCACCTTAACTCCGGAATGTAGTGAAATTCGGGTAATGAAAGGTAAACATTATTCTTCCCAAGCTAGTATAATCAATTAAATGATCGTGAATAATCAAACTTAAATTAGAATATTGTCACCTGTCCTGTCATAATGAAGATGTTTGAAATATGTAATACTTAAAGGTTAAAGGTTTCGGAACTGGGTTCACGCAATAAAGAATACTATGGCATAAAGAATCATTTATTGAAGCGGCTCCGTAAACAAAATGACATTACAATCAATCGTTCACATAGTGATATAAATTTGATCGAAACAATGGTGAAGTCGATATTTATCTCAAGATAGTGTTGTGTATATTTAGATTTATCTTTCCCCTCTTGGAGTCAGATGTACTCTTGAAAAATTACTGTGTACGGCTGATACACATTATTGTGGCAAAAATGACATCCACATAATTTTGTGTACCAGGCAGCAGTACACAATTTGCGTGATTTGTGTAATACATCTACAATGACTCGTGTATCAGTGAAACATAATTTAGGTACCAGTGATACCTATGCATTGTGGATGTGCAAATTTGTACACAGTCGTTTTGTGAATTATGCATACCGTACTGTTTATTAAAATCAGCTTTATAAAACTTCATATACCACACATTGTTAAAACAGAACGTTTGTCGGGTGTTACTTTAATCAACTGTGTTAGCGTGTATATGTAAATGGAAATCATTATAACCTGGGGCCGTAGGAAACAAATTTATTCATCTGCCTTTGGTATGTAAATGTTTCAGTCTGGTATTGCTGCACCATCAAAGCGGAACTGTTGATTCTGAACAAACTGTTGCAGACATCATTACCTGTTATTAGGCCTCAAAATGCCCCCCAGGACCCAGCCTCTTCGTATTCCCAATTATCACTACATGCTTTGGACGACGAAATTGTTAATTGAAAATCGCTACATTAGGAAAGGTTGTACGTGTAGGGTGTGCTCGTAACACAGTTAGAGATTGTTGCAACAACGCCAGAAGGTTTACTCGGCTGTGGTTTGTGTTGTAATGGACATACCGAGATTTGTGAGCTAGCGTCGTTATATAGCGATAATCTGATTACAAGGGTAGTAAAAGTAGCACGCCACAATCTGTTTGCCGCGAAGTATCGCCATGAAATGTCTGTAATACCAGTTTCCGGCGTTCCCTCCTCGGCACTAGATTGCTCGACCCGGTAGTAAAGTGGAAATGACCAAGGCTCCAAGGACACGAATAGAGCGTGTTTTTTTTTTCTGTGATAAGGAGAAGGGAGTGATGAAGTCTGAAAATGACGCTATTCAGGCGACACTCTGTCCACAAACGATTGATTTAGCGGCTATCACTGGACGGCCTTCAGCCAACTCTAATTTGATATCAAACAAGTAGGTTTCGGAAAGAGAAGTCATTTAACTGGCTTTATATAGATACCACCAAGACAAACTAAGGAATTCGTCATCAAGGGACGCCATGTATTAGAGCTGTTTTGGTCTAGCCGTCAAATCAAAAAGGTCTTGACAGGCCAGTTGAGGTTTCCTTGGACACAATGTCTGGATTGAAAATGTGCAATTTTCTCAGTCTGATTTCCAATACTTTCCAATTCACAGTCTAATATACTGTTTTGCAAAACTAACTTTATCTGTGTTTTGCGGTCAAAGTTATAGATCATCAATTTAGAACTTTCTGATTTTCTGTTTCCATTTCTATGAAGCAATACGGAAGTTATAGCAGGGCTGGTCGGTAGATTTATCAATATTGTCATTATTCTGCATGTAATATTCAAAGGATTTACCGCTAGATGGGCAACAGAGGACAAATGGCATTCTTCTAAAAGATGAAAACTGGTGGATCACCAGTCCTGTGTGTCTGCGATGTGACCAGTATAATTTCTCACTCCAGAAATGTAAGAATTATTGGCAAGACAAAGCCATCTTGGGAGGAATATTCAGACGCCGTAAGAAATTGGAGACATCAGTTTTAAATTGCGCTCGTCTTTAAACTTACAAACTGGACAGAACACTGTCCTGACACTGAACTGATGGCAAGTATAATACTGCCTAAATGTGTGCGGATAACACTATGGACTAATTTTTGTACAACTAAATGTTTTGTGTCCATACCTGAACGACAATGTATGTATAAACGCATGTATGAACGGTCTTTTTACCCCTATGAGCGATTGTTTTTACCTGTATGAGTGAGTGGTTTTACCTGTATGAGCGATTGGTTTTACCTGTATGAGTGAGTGGTTTTACCTGCATGAATGAGTGGTTTTACCTGTATGAGTGAATGGCCTTACCTGTATGAGTGAGTGGTTTTACCTATATGAGTGAGTGGTTTTACCTGCATGAATGAGTGATTGCACCTATATGAGTGAGTGGTTTTACCGGTATGAATCAGTGATTGTACGTGTATGAGTGAGTGGTTTTACCTGTGTGAGCCACTGTTTGTACCTAAGTGTAAGGGTGGGAGCAGGATTTTACTTGTATGAGTAATTGTTTCAACAAGTATGAGCCGGTGTTTTGACCTGTGTGAGCGAGCACTTATACCTGTGTAAGCGAGTGATTTTATGTGTATGAACAATTTTTATACCTTTATAGGCGAGTTTATGAGCAAAGGTTTCACCTATACCGGCGTATGTTAGCTTGACTCCTATGTCACGAGACAACAGCAAGCGGTAAGAGACTTTTTACATGAAAATTAAAGGATGATTCCACATCCCTGTTTGAAAATGGCGGTGCGTGGAAGCTGTTGACTCTAGCACAATACGTGCCTGGACACGTGACTTCATTCCACTCTCCAAGACCGCTGTATTTCGTCTTAAGAGAACACCGCCACGGAAAACCCTAATCTGCATGGCGTTGTAATCTTTGACCTGATGCCAGCATATACATGTATGTGAAGGTAAATGTCAGCAGTACCCAGACACGGATGCCTCATTAGTACGTAAATATACGTACTTAATTCCGCTTGATCCCAAGATTTGGCTGACGCCGTTGTAATACCACTTGTCTGTAGAGTTTGTATGACCAACTCACGACCAAACCTGAACCACGTTATTCGAGGAAGCCAGACTGATGTTAGTTAAGATCAGCAGTCCTTAATTAACGTGGTCGTGCGTTTGAATGACTTAGCTGACTCTCATTAGATAATGGCCACGTGTAGAAATATTGTCTACATGCTTACTTGGGATGTTTGGTTTTCTGCCGGTTGTAATCATTTTTCTATAAATCCATAATGAATTTGATATTTTCTAGCAGCTATATTAGTTTTTTCCAAATCCAAAATGAATCCGATATTATACACTGTAAAATGACCAACGTCCGACGCGTTTAATGGGAGACTGAACTTTCCAGATGGGATCAAATCCGTTTTCTCATTTGATCTAATCAATAATAGCTATGTACGATTAATAAGTGTAAATTAGTATAATTAATCTATGTAGAGCTATAAACGAAAAAAAGGACAGACTTGCAACTATACTGGGTTTCGAACCGCTGAAAGGGATCATGCCTGCCTTTCATTCATACATGTATACGTGTATTCATCAACATAAATGCATACCGTATATAATAGACTGCGATACTGCTCCATTCATAAAACCGGTCTTTAGAAATTGACGTTGGGTACTGAGTAAGTGGATACATAAGCAATAACCTAAAACAACAGAAAATACATTTTGGTTTAAAGCAAAATTTAACACGTGAGAATACATTGTTCAGGTATAATGTTCACAGAAATCAAAATTTGGACATAGACTTACATGTTTTATCACAACAGGCATTAAGCGTTGAGAAATTTAACTTACAGAATCAGAAGCATATCCCAAATCTGATTTAGAGAAGACTGGCTTTACGGAAAATGACTTACAGTTACCATTTCTAAGCTGTGGCAGTAGCCACTGGAAACAGCCGAGCTAACTCTTGTATTCATCAATAAACGATACGGGGCATTTTTTTGGCCAAGGGGACACTACTGTACGTCCTTCTAGATTAATAAGAGTGGTAACCCCTGAAACTAAATGAATGAGCTGATGTAACAAGAAATTTATTTCCGTTAGTCTTAATAAAATATTTGCTTCCGTCATCAGTGAAATCTGTTGACTGCTTATCTTTGCCTGCCTGAATCCCTCCTAGTTTCTATCTTAGTTCTTGGAAGATTTGTGTGGAATGTTCATTACGATTATAGACACAATACGTCCATGATGACTAACGGTGGGTATTCGAGTGTCCTTTTCGACACCTTGATATCTTTGGGTTACAGGAATGTTTTGGGTGTGTAGCAGAATTTGGGTTATACAAAAAATTAATCACTAAAAGCATACTTTCACTTTGACAACCCTCTTATCTGAATGTATAATTACATAAGGCAATATGTTGACTGATAATTCACTCTAGTAAGCATAGAGTATATAATTTACAGATGGAATAAAGCACTTCATGCTCATCGATCTGTACATGTACAAAAGGACAAAGCAAAAATTCTACACAGTTTCAGTGTAGACCGGGAATCGGTTGGGTGGGGGGGTCATATCTGGTGTTATCGGCATACTGATTCAGTGAGGCAGCATTACGATCAGGTACACACTAAGATCGACTGCATATAACTTGCCGCCTGACAGAACTAATGTCGATTGCGACATTACGAAAACAAACATGCGTGTTCATACACAACTGAGCTACACAAAGAATAGTACATTCGTCATTTGCAGTACTTCCATCTTCGTATCTGTTTCTAGCTTTTAATCCCATTCAGTTTTCCCAAACTCTACTGTTGGGGCGATAGGCTGGATACGCTGGTTAAATCTACAGACACACAAAGGCTTTCATAAGCTGTTTGTTTGACGTTGACAAGGTCGACACATAACCAAGTCATCTTAACATCCAATACAAGACAATTAACGTGAGTTCCCCTGGGCCCTGCCTGGTTTTCTCCCACAGTAATGCTGGTAGCCGTCGTATAAGTGAAACATTCTTGAGTACAGCGTAAAACACAAATCATAAAATAAATAAATAAAAAAATTAACCTTTAGTTTTGTCATTGGTTTGTTTGTAAGAAATGACCATATCGGGCAAGTATTTCATCATAATTAAGTGGGGCTATATGTAATATTTGTACATGCATATATAAAGCTTTCAATATAAAACCTAAGTTAGATTCTCAACTAACAAATGACTGTGTCAGCAGTTTTTGTGACACTGCAGATTCAGCCATATATGCTTATGGACTGCAGAGCATCACTGCTTTGTAGTCATTTTTCATAACATTCGAATTAAAACAGTTCATTTGCTTACGAAGTAAACGTATGCAAATGTATGGAAGCGTCGCTATGAGACGAAGAAAGGTAAATTTTGTCAAAAAATTATAATTTTTTTTTATTTTATCATTCTGACATGTGGGTCTAAATATAATTAACATAATATAATACTGTAAAATGTAATCAAATGTTTGTCATAATTATTATCAGTAAGTTTCTAGAGGTTTATATATAGGTCGTTTCCACCATAGTTTGGTGAGTTGGGAATACACTTTCCACCTTGCACAGGTTGGATTTCGGGCGTGCGCAAATGGCGTGGTCTCTATAACCGTCACCCATTCCAGACACTCCATCACTTCGCACAGGGTTGATGAAGCAACAAATTGCCATTATTTTCTCGATGACTTAGATGATTTTGCCGATCCAGTTGGAACTGGCTTTGCCGGGTTTCTGCGACCCGTCGTCGATGGCCCTTCGATTGCTTTGCCTTTTGTCTCTTTTTTTCTCTACAATTAAATTCGTGTGAACTTTTGACCGCTTTTCAAAATATATAATTGTATAAATGTGTAATTGTTGGTAAAGGTAATGCAAAGCAAGAAACGACGGTGTGACAATTGCAATGGGAGCCACTGCATGCCTGGTCACATATACAATAGAAGTCAAGTACACATACTACCAGACCTTTATTTTAAAAAATAATAACAATGCTCGTTCATTGCATTCACAACTCTCCGTATGGAATCAGGTAAGAGGTAATTTGATACACACTTATATAGACAACATATATCAATTCTATTTGGAAAGCGCTTTGCTGAAAGTGAGATTGCATTCCATGAATTATCATAACTGATACTGTTCATGGAAAACAATAACACAATAGAAATGTTTTTTATACTTATTATTGTCATCCAAAGAGAGATCTGGCCGGCGAGTTCGCTTACTCCATGGCGGCTACTTATACCCACTGGAGGAAAACCAGGACTCTATCGCCTTTCACTTTGTGATCTATATAAAGTCTAAGCTATACCAGCGGCCACTGGATTCGAACCCTCAACAGCATTCGTCAACGGTTTGTCGTCAGCTGTAAAAATCAGTGCGTTGGCGACGGTGTTTATTAACTTCGAATTAACTATGTAAATCCCCTTGAGCTCAGATATATCTTACACGCGAGGATGTTTGTTTTGCTTTAGACTAGCAAAACCTTACGTCAAAAAAGGTGACCGAAAACTAAGAAGATTCCTATTACTCACCCTTTCCTGGTAACGCCTCTCAAAGTAGTCCATGTCCGTCTCCCCGGGTCTCCTCATGCCGGACACTCTCTCACTGAGGTCATCAAACACTTCGTCGTCCGGAGCTAACGCTGTGTAAATTATACAACAAGTTAAGTTCATAGTCATTGCTATGTATAGTTTGGTACAAGAGACTGAACCGGAGAAAGCAAAGATTGTACATATACTGTCTTGCATGAGAGCAAAGGGGATGCGCTAGGAAACATATTTGAAGTTTATATCTACATAAATGTTTTAAAGGTAATCTATTTACGCAACTTATATGCAACACAAACTTCAAGAAAAATAATTTATATCAATTTTAAGCACAATATACATAATACCAGAGAACGCTGTATATCATGCAAACCCATAAAAAGTATAAAGTAGATACGGAATTTATTTCAAGAGTAAAATTTCCCCAGCTAAGTTATTGATAAATCATTGGTCGTGGCAACGATGTCCTGAAAACTGTATCCGGAACAATTCAGTTGCAAGGCCAAAAACGCTGTATTTAACGTTCATGTTTTTACCCATGGGGTAAAATACGTTAACGCGCACATTTTCAACCTTTGCCATGGGACAAGGAATTAAGGAAACAAATGGCTTTTGTAGCCAAAAATGTATTGAAATCGGATTTATGCATTGGGGGCATGGACCAGCCTTACCTCGGTCCGATTTTCCCGCCATCTGGTACGCCTTTATAGAGTGGACATTGGCCCGGAGAAAAGGGTTGTCATGGGAGGTGATGGCTTGCTCCAGGAAGGCTTTTGGCGGGGCGCCTTTAGAAGTACACAAGGTTATTTGTCAGTTGATAGCAAATCTGTATGAGTACAAAACTTTGTAAAAAGTAATGTGGCTGAAATAGTTAAACTTGTACTCTTATAAGCTATACGGTTTTCCTCCGCGGGATCCGCCCGATTTGCTTTCACCATAATGCTGACCGCCGTGAAATATACGGCGTAAAAAACCAATCAAATAAATAAATAAATAAACCCTCTATGTTGCTTGATACTTCCAACATAACACGCAAAATTCGACTTTAAAGTGGAATGTCTTGTCTTTACATAAATAGTTGCATAGTATTACTCATCTCCAGTGGAGGATAGTGCGTTGAGGCAAGAATAGGATCGGAGTTTAAGGAGAGATATTTATGTTCAAAAACCAGAACATACGGTATTTGGAATACACCTTATATCTGTTATTTTGTGAAATAATTTCTTGAAAATCATTTCTCAGTGGTTCAATTGAACGATGGTGAAAATGTATGATAAAAGTTAGTAGATCTATGCAGTCCGATTTAAAGACAAATAAATGCTCTTCTGAATCAGGTTTGCACCTGTTTTTTCATGTCAAAGCCTGAAAAGCAGCCATGATTAAATAACCTACAAGAAATTAGATTCACATTTAAGTGAAGGCAAATCTGTATAGAAAACGAGGGTTATGTAGTCATATACAAGAATGAGATTATTAAACATGTTATGTTCCATAATATAGTGCCTTCGGAGATTTTGTACTCCATGCTAACTGCAACATCTGGAAGTCTTACCTCTTCCACTAGGGTCCAGTCGCATGTAACCTTCTGCCAGAGATGAGAAACCGGTCAGCCCACCCATGGCTTGATAGGGTGTGGCGTGCCCTACCGGATGTCCACGGGCCTTTCTTTCCTCAGCGGTTTCCACCACGGTGGAGTGGCCGTACACCGCCTCGCCACACCCACACGTGAAGGCGCTGTAAAAACCTTTGCACTTCATGCACGTATTTGGAACTGCGGGAGCACAGCATAATTCACAGTGTTATTCAAAACAGTTTGAGTTTGACTATCCTTTTCTTTGTTTCCCTGTTAGAGTTCTGTCGTTTTTCACACTTCATACATATCGTTTCTTGGAAGCATCTTGAAGCTATTATAGCCGATCCCCCCAATACAATGCCAAAGGCACCAATTTACGGTATACGGACAACAAGTATATGGCCGAGAACTTGGGCTAAATGCAATGCACAAATTACCCAGTTCTTGACTGACAATGATGCTGGTTGAATTGGAGCAATTAGGTTGAGTTTAACAATACCAGGTCAGGCCTACTTGCTGAAATATTTCTTTCGGTCAAACTTGCTGTAGTAATTCTGCTACAAATATGTGAATAATCGATGGTAATAAACCAAGGGCTTTTAGACCTGTAAAGTTCTAACAGTGGTCTTTTTCTAACCAGGACTTAGATTTGTAAAATTCGAACGGTGGTCGCTTTAGATGGGATAAGAGTGTCTCTATGGTGCCTTTATGCATATCAGAAAAAAATTTACTGCACCCACAAAACCCTAATAAAAGAGGAAGTATGTGAGATATTCTATAAAACAACGTAAACACCTATGGAATGGGAAAAAATCATTTCGTTAAGCCATTTGATTAAGAATTAGATACACCCATTCCCGTGCAATGGTGACGCCAACTCGGTCTGAATTAACCATTGTTCTTTTTGAAATGTATGAGTTTCCAGTGGCCCTCAAAACGCCCTTGAGCAAATGAATTATACACTATGCATCTTATAGGCCCGGACTGCTTTAGGCGGAAAAGGTTCTCCATGGTTATGATCCTACCTATAATGAAACCAATGGGACAGGCCTGAGGACTGGTGAGTGTCGGATGATGGACTGCCAGTGCACTTACACTTTTTGCAGAGGAACGGCGCCACTTCCAGATGCTCCTCTGACGTATGTTTACACGTACATCTGATTGGCTGGCTGCCGTTCATCGGGACGTAGAGGTAGCTCACACATTTACACCCTTTTACTCTGCATGGCAACTGGATGGGCCGAGTTTCTGGTAGCTTCTCAAAGTCCGTCTTGTGTTGTTTGTACCTGACAAAGGGTTGACACATAAGTAATGGGGAACCTATCCCACCGAAAGTAATTCAGGTCAAAACCGTGTAGCCTATTGTTCATTTCCGCATCTACGATGACGTTTTGTGGGCAAACTGATAACGTATTACTCGTGCAGCGCAAGAGAACAATAGACAAGTCAGCTTGGGACCGAATCGCCGTTGTGGGGGTAAAGGGATCCCATTAAACATTGGAATAATGGCAGGCTTACCTACTATATCTGCCGTAAAGACATATGGACTGAAGACATTCTCGAAGTTAAGTTTTAGCCAATTACACCAGATATTTAGTCCTTCCTATCACCCTTAGACCTGTATTTAATTCTGTTTACAGGGACATGATGTTTTCAGACCAAACCCTACTTTCACAAAACTTCGTAAATCAATTTCCCGTAACTTTTCTTGCAAATCACGTCGCCTTATGGCGTCCTAACCCCTACGACCTTTTTTTCGAGGAAGGTTACGAAAAAAGTAACTTATGAAGCTTTGTTCGCTAGAAGGTGGTTCAAGCATACCTGTTTACGCCAAGTACACGTGTTTGTATGTGACTACAATAAATTTTCAAGTCTTTAAATTATTCAGGTAAGAGTAATGAACCCATTCTTTTGCATTTACCAAATATGAAACCAAATTTATAAGTATAGTGGTTTCTAGAGTTATGAGTTTTGTGTTATTGTCTAAACAGGGGAATACCCATCGCATTTTAGGACAGCGTGTGTTAACACAAGCAGATGTCCAACAAACCAATCATACCTGTGTTTACAAAAGCAGGGTGTCTCCGGTCCAATCATCTTACAGTCCATACCAGTGGATGAGGACCAGCTGGTAAACAACCGGTTCTTTTCTCGCTGTCAAAAAAGGGAGGTTCAGTTCTCAACAAGACAAATATTCCACATTATTAGCTGGAAGAAATATCCATGCTTAATTAGTCTAGTATGGACAGAATATTATACAACGAAAAACAAGGAAATGGGCCCAAGAGAAATACGTTTTGATCATGCAGAGCGTATGAATCATCTTGGTTTTTTACTACAGTAGTATATGCCGACTTATAACATCAAAGTAAACATCGTAGATGCTTCACTTTTCCAAAGGCGAACTTTCGAGGGTGAAACTTAGATTAATTTTATAAGTACGTGTTGAGGTCAACTAATTTAACAACTCTTTAATTAAAATGATCTTGGTCACCAAAAAGGTGAGACAGTTTATTATCATCTACCTTGGGCTTGAAACTTTGCGTTGAGTCCTCAGTATCTGCCGGAAATTATTAAGACGTATGCCATCATGAAGAGACATGTCATCAGTTTGCTCGAAGGGTGAATTGTTGAAATCCAAATCAAGTCACATACAAGAATACAAATTGAAAATCCTAAATTTATATTTCACCTGTCAAAAGCTAAAGCCGTGAGTTATTAATGCCGTCTAGATTAGTTTTCTTTCTGCATTCATTGAACACTTTTGTTCATATTTTGTTCATATTTCTTCAATGACTGATTATTCTTATATGCGTATTAAAACTGCCCTACTACATGGATCGTACATGTATGAAGTTGCGCACTGTATCCTGTCCATTATAGATACAAAGCATATACTATTCCAAAGATGGTCCTCCAGCAACCGATGGCTGATCGTGGGTTCCCTCCGAGTTCTGCACGGTTTCCTATCACCATATAGTGTTGGCGTCCGTCGTAAAAGTGAAACAATCTTGAATATGGTGTAAAACACCAATCGAGTAAATAAACAGCTTTACGAAAATTAGCAACGGTGCTGGCCGAGCAGTAAATATATAGAGTGTAACTCGTGAAATGGCATCTCCTTGACAAATGAGGTCACGGATGCGAATCCACCTATTGTACTACAGGAGTCAGCATTTATTAATTTTGTTTTAAAAGCATGTACACAGGACGTGTAGCACCTGTATTGGAAATGTTTGCCAGTGTGATATGGTACTTACCATGGGTAGGACTTTTTTCTTGTAAGCCTCATATTCTTCAGGGGTAAACAGTTTTCCGCCATCATCGTCACCAACAATCCTAACCCAAACGAAACCAGTACTTTGTCAAAGTATGTTAAGGGAGACTACTCTCTTAGACCAACATGTGCGTAGGAAGAGAACAAATCGATTCCAACGGGTTGCAAACAGACAAATGAAATAACGTTTCCCAAATCTCAATATGAATGCAAGCGACTCGTATTAATTTACATCCCATCGTATGAAGGAAACTTACACGAAAAGAGAATATTTGTGCACGTATCCGATGAATATTCATTTCAGAGTAATACATTTTGCAGGAATTGAAGCCAAATCTACACGGCAACCCCCAAAAATTTGGTTTTAAATACCATGCGACTTCAAACCATTCCTCGACAGCTAGTGCTCTGCCGCTTTACATTATACTGGTGTCTGTATCGTTCTAATAATAATGAATGAATGAATGATTATGGCTTAACGCCACATCGGCAATATCTCAGCCATATCGTGGCGAGCTAATAATAATGATGAACCGGTGGCAGTTGTGATTAAGTCGATTCCAAAACACACATTGGCCCGTCATTTTTTATATTTGTATGGCATCGTTGAAGCGGTATATAATGCCATATATAAACTACTGGTTACTATATCAACTACACTGACAATATGCTCTGACAATGATCTATCACTGAAATAAATCAATCCATTTTTATATATGAAAGCAGTCGGCACGCTTCATGTGCAAAACTTCTTGATTCAATATTTAAAGTGGGCGCCACAATACACCTATGGCTAAAGTAGTACTAATGTAGCGTAGATCCTTATAACCATAGTATAGTATTAAAGGTCTTATACGAGTATGGGGTAATGTAATTTGACAGCCAGGTGACATGTTGACTGGATTACGAGTAACATAGTTTCATTAAATGATTTTTCAACACAAGGACACTTATGCAGAGCTCAACTTGTTCCACAGGATTTAAATTTTGAAACTTCTGTATCCTTCTGCCAAACCCTGTATCCATACCTCATTGATTGATTTATTTATTTATTTGATTGGTGATTTACGCCGTACTCAAGAATATTTCACTTATACGACGGCGGCCAGCATTATGGTGGGAGGAAACCGGGCAGAGCCCGGGGGGAACCCACGACCAATACACCTCATTGATATATGAGTGCGCCTGACTGCACATGTACATGTAGGCCTACGCTGTACATGTAGGTTACGGCACACATCATGAACATTAATACGCGGAGAAGTATAGGTTTATATAGTTATGTGATGTTAAATATGTTCGTATTAATAACGTCATAGTAGCGTTGAAACAACCCAGTCTTCTAAATGATCTGTTAAATGAGGTACTTGTACAGTTATAAAGCTGACCTTCTGTACTCCAGGTACTCATCGACAGAAGCCGCTTTGGAACTGTCAAACTTCAGGTGATATTGACGCTCCGCCATGACGGTTACATTCCAGTATAGGTAGAACATATAAGTACATTTATAGATTTTCCCCTCCACCTCGCCCTTTCTTTGTGTCCTTCTCTCTACACATGGCAGTTGCCAGGGAGGTGTTTACACGACCGCTATATCACACGCCTGTCTTGGCCGTGCCGTTTTGTCGGCTTACCATGCTGATTCGATCACTTACTGAGGTCACTTCAACCGAACGGGATAACTTCCACTAAACCTATGAGAAATATATAGTACATACATGCACACCCTATTTATGTATGTGAAATATTCTCAGTCGTTGAGTCCTGCACGGTTGACTGACCTATGCAAATATCGGTCCTTGCGCTGTGCCAGTGCAGTATAACCATACATGGTACCGGTATAATCGGTGATGAAGTATACGAGTTCAAATCCGGGTTAAGGCACACAGGCATGTTAGTAAATTTTCTTGCCAGCAGGAATTGAAGGCATAGGAGCCGAGATGATCATCAGCTGGCAAGCATGGTGTTGTCGTTGAAAGAACTTCTTTTTATTTTAGGATTATTGACATGTTTTCTTCTAATGGTTATTTGGCTGAAAATCACAACGCATAGGCCTATACTGAATTAATTGTTATTTGAACTAAAGTAGATTTATCGCGGAAAAATTCTGTTGTGCCTTTTTTTTTTTGAAACCCTATTATATATGTAGGGAATACATTCAGAAAACATTAATTAAGTAGGGGTTAAGAAAGGAGCACACCGAAAGCACAGATATACTTGAGGCACTGCAAAGATCGCAGTAACCCCAAGCCAGTTATGCCTATCGTTTCCCACATTTTACAGCGTTGAAATAATCATTGTATCTTCATCGACGCCAAGTACCTTACGTCGCGCCAAAAATATTAAAGCTTTAATTAATTTCTTGACCTGTGACAGAAGTTTGATCATTGGTTTGTTGGTGTTTAACTCGATATATTCAAGAATAATGTATATAGCTGACACTTAAATTAATCCTTCAGCCTGCCGCCTGGCCTTGCAACTCAGGGATGCATGTCCATATGCATACAATTGATCCCAAAGTCCCTGTTGACTTAAGCCTAAGTCCCCTTCCATTTTTTTGACATTTACGTACGGTAGGCCTTTAGTGATCTCTTTCACAAGCATAACAAGCAAAGAGTGATTCCATACATGTAGGCTATACCCAAGTGACTGACGCTAAAGTCCCCTGCTGACTGAGTGCTCCCATATGTGTCCTGGACCCCCTTGCGCGAAGCCCTCTTAGCGTTACGAGCAAATACTACCATGACAACCAGCACCGTAGGCATTGTAGCTACGTGTTCGTAACGTTATAACACGGCTTCCTGCAAGTGGTTCCTGTGTCCCAAAATGACACACATCGGCGGTTAACAACGAGATGCGCGTGGCATGCTCAACACGTGCGTAGCCTACACACCTTGGCTCTGGAGAGTCAATATACCCATGCATTCCACGATTCTCAAAGTTTGTGCTAATTCACACGTCACAGATCGCCATTGTATGTGTAACTACCGAATACTGCAGCAGCTGTCTAGAGTGGATTGTTTCTACACATCTGCTTGTCAGCAAATTAGAATGCACAGAGTACGTATATATGCAAAAATATAGTGCTGTACCCGTGATTTCAGAAAGACACCGACTCTCTCCTTTCGAATTAGTAGTATATAGGTATAACGGTATATAAAAAGAAAAAATAGAGAGAAAAAAAACAAAGACAAAAACAAAAAAAAACAACTGAGCGTAGACCTGTGTCAAAAGCTGCATTTACTTTTATTGAACGAAATGCGGCCAAATATTTGAATTCTGCGTTGGGCAACATGTGCGGACAATTTTTGGTGACATGTCAGTGATGAAATGACACGGTCTATTTATTATTGGAATAGCTGGTTTGTATGTAGATCAACATGGTAATCTTACAAGCTCAATTTAAGTTGCACAAGATTTCTTGTACACGTGGAATAAAAGCAGAAAAAAAACAGGTTTCATACATAATGCATTGGAATCTATACAGGCGGTCCGACAGACACCTGACAAAAACCTTGACTTTTAATGCTACAGCAGAAACAGTGAGAGCTGGATTCGAACACGGGGCCTCAGTAGGATTACGATCTATAGGCCATGTACATGTGGGTGGCCTTTAATCCACGGTATTCGGCCGTGTGCACTATTTGTTTAAGGTTTGTCGGTACAGGATGGATCTTGATAAGATCTACTTCTGACTGCATCTTGATCGTACTGTCGAAGGAAAGAAGAATTTCGCCTGTACAATCTATGTATCTTATCACGCCTCGTGGGAATGTCGATCACTACGGACTCATTGACTGACGGACGGCAATCTGATCACGTGACCACGCGCCATATTACTTTGAGCAGAACAGATTGCTGGAAGGGTGTAGATCACATCGTCGACCATCCAGGCACTGGGTTGCCTCTTTGACAATTTAGAAGTTAGCGTCATTGTGCCAGGAGATCAATCATGTGGAAATTACGCGAAATAACCGACAAAGTGTAAGTATTTCACTTGGCCGGGCACTAACGATTGGGTGTTCCGGTCGGGGCTGTTGTTGTAAATGCCTGTAAAGCAGTGACCTATTTTGAAAACACTACACGTCACCTATCTAGATTGTGATAAATGAGCCGTTAAACTACACAACATGTTGTACTTTCTGAACCACTGATTGTTTCCAAGCGTAGATTATTATTTAACTGACCTTAAATCTCCAAACACCTCATAGTAAATAATTTGGTGGACATCACATTGCGATGCATCTGCGAGTGACAAGCAAGCCCCTTTGAAATTTGACAGATGCTTTCTTGACAGTGGCACGCAGCTTTTCTGTAGCTTTATACCTCTTTTTGTGGCACGTATTCACAGATGATATGAACGTCCAATTTCCAATGAAATTACGTTGTTCATTATCTGATATTATAACCAGATAATTTCACAAAGATTTCACTTCTGTGAGCGGTGCATGATGCATTCAGATAGACCACATACAGACATGATATGCATTACATCTATATACTTATAGACTGCCCATTTCTCCACCTATGAAACTGATGGCTACACTACAAGTGAGATATTCTCGAGTGCGATACCAAACCCTGATCAAATAAAGGGATAGATAAATCCAGATAGACTTGTGAATCGACCTCAGTCTGTGAAACAAGCATTTGAGAATAATTAAATAATGATCCAAACAGTGTTCACCTCTAATGCTCACAGTCTGCAGTGAGACATTCGTGTGGCTATATAAGCCCAATCGGCATTGTAGCTGTCCCGAGAGATCACGCTGGTTTGGACGAGACAGGGTGGGGGCTCTTGCGAAGTAATGCTAAGATGAGCTGAACAACAACGACATTGTTAACCACTGTGAAATCATAGTGGTTCCCAAAAGTCCCCACTCTCTCTCATCCCAACCAACGTGATCTCATCAGAGAGCTTCAACTGCAACTTGGTTTATATAGCCACATGAATGTGGCTCATTTGATTTCACGATTGCCACACTGACTAGTGGCATTACAAGATAGGGCCAACAGGATCTGTGGCTATTGGCTGATGAACATCAGAGTTTAAGCGATGTTAATTTTTTTCTGTGTTAAAGCAACATGTAAAGGGATACTTCATAACAAAGACATACCTACCCTGGGGCAATATATGTATCAAATCAAATGATTTGGGTGCACAGGATAAATAATGTCTCGCAAAATGCCATGCAAAGTCAGATAATGTCACTCCTGTATTTATAGCCTGCAAGGGTGTACTTCACACATGGGGATTTAGGAATTTAGTTACTAGTCATTGGTTTACCTCATGCATTTCGGTTCCTTCCAGCCATAAAACTGACTGCCATGATGTAAAAGAAAAGTCATCAGATTGCTCTCAGGAAACATAAATATGCCTCATTTTATAACCACATTCAGCATTCAGTGTTCTTTAATTTTTGCTTGCTTTCAGCACCAATGTGGTGATGAACTATTCTGAAGTAGAGGCCAAAGTGCGGGAGGCAACAAATGATGAGGCCTGGGGACCTCACGGCAGCTTGATGAGCGAAATTGGGCAGTACACCTTCACATACGAACATTTTCCAGAAGTCATGGGCATGCTGTGGAAACGGTTGTTACATGAAAACAGAAAAAACTGGAGGAGGGTCTACAAGGTAGGTACATGCTTCTTAGTCATGCTTTCAGATCAGCACTATTGAGAAAAGTTACAAAATAAGCCGTGAAGCTATAAAACTTTACGTGTCTTGTCTATGGTTGTGAAATGTGTTCACCGTACATGCCTAGTGCATGATAAACCGTATCCATAGTCACAAAGTTGCAAATGGTTAGTATGAACATGTACATGTAGATCAAACATTTCTCACTGTTAGTCTGTTTTTAAGACCTCTAAACCATATTTGGACTGTTTCCTTTTTCTTCTGTTTGACATGTTTGAACTGTTTGTTTTGCAGTCCTTATTGCTGTTGTCTTATTTGGTACGAAATGGATCTGAACGAGTTGTAACAAGCGCAAGGGAACATCTGTATGATCTACGTCAGCTAGAAAACTACACATTTACAGACGAACATGGCAAAGACCAGGGACTAAATGGTGAGAACTTTCTCCAGGAATATAATCTGGCTATTGGACATGTGTGCACAGGTTTATTGTTCCATTTTTATGTGAGAAACTTTACGATGTTGGTGCTGAAAAAGTATGTCCAAGTTTTGGTGGCTTTTCAGAGTTTTATCTTTATCACCAGTGATTAACTTATCCTGACAATAAAATGAAAGGTTTCTCATGATAAAATTTTTTTACCAAGGTTAAATGTAAATAAATTTGTAATCATAGTGGCACTGGTGTTTAAGCCTTAGGGAAATGAACTTCTACCTTCACATACCCTGTACAGTAATTGTTCTAATTTTTCGGACTTCTGGTCTGCTCTTTTTAGGCAGTGTATGTGTATTTGTAAGAGGAATACATTCTTTCTTTCTTTTTGCAATGTGGGAAAGAAATATATTTTTTTCTTTCAGCAGTGTTAGTATCTGTCCCAGAATTTAGAAGAATTAGGTTATATGGTTCAGTTGATGGCTGAATCATTCAAGATACTGTTGTAACACCATACACTACACATTTCATTTGTTCAGGTTTTTAGTAAGGCTTTCAAATGTAGATGGTTTACATGTAACATAGAATGATAAAGGAATATTAAGTGTAATAATAACAAATCTTTGCTTGTTTTTAGTGCGACAGAAAGCTAAAGATTTGATAGAATTTGTACAGAACGATGACCGGTTACGAGAAGAGAGAAAGAAAGCCAAGAAGAACAAGGATAAATATGTAGGAATGTCTGGAGAACTGGCTACTTCAAACTACAGATACAGTGAGTTGTGTGCTCTTCTCCATTATTTGATATTATGTTCTAACAACATGGTGTTGATTTATTCCGCGAGTTAAAGAGGGAGCCACTTATAGGTCTACTTTAGATGTCTATAAAAAGTCAATTCATATCTGTGTTATCTGAGCACTTAAATACTATGATTTGGGTTTGAAAGAGCTAGAAGACTTAATCAATTGTTTGTGGAAGTAATACCATATTTTATGTGTCCAGACTGTTATAATTTGTGCTCTCACTGAAGGATCGGCGGATAATAGAACTAAACTGTAATCTGTGTTTTGTTTTGTGAAAGGTGATCGTTACGATGAAGACCCCAGGCCAAGAAACGAAGGGCGGCTAGATGATTTAGAAGACTGGGATAAGAAAAAATCTGTAGCCAGTGAGGCTTTAGACAAAGTGAAAGACTTCTGGAATCGAGCCCATGGCAGGAGAGGAATTGATGATGCCTCAGATTACAAGTAAGTCCTGTTTGCTCACATCTAGTTACAGCATATCTAGATAAATCAGTAAGTTTTTCTTTGTTCGTAGTCCATATAAATTCATGCCCTGGATTTAAAATTCTGTAGGTGGCTGAGCAGCATCTTGTGTAATGTAGGTTTTCCTTTTAGAAGGTTTGTTTGATACTTGGCAATGGATGGTCTTTGCCCAGAGGCCTCTCTGTGCGTTTCTCTGCACAGACAGCTGATCAGCATCCAGGGTGCAAACAGTCGGCCTAAGCCATATAGCTGTTTTGAGCCGCATTCACACCAGCAGAAGCTGGATTGATGCACTTAATATATAATTGGCTGATTTGCTGCTATTAAATGATCCTTTGAGGGCTCTGTTGTAGCATACATAAATAAACAGAAATACAAAGAATTACCAAGTTTTCTAACCTACATTAGGACGGCTAAGTTAAAGTTGTGCTGAAATAAAGTTGATCAGTTTTGCAGTGGTCTTGATGCTGAAATGACACCTTGATAAGACAACCTCATACCCTAAGTTATTGCACCATGATCAGATGTCATGTTCTGTTTTTCTCAGTGATGACTTTGATTATCGGTACGACGATGACCGTGACTATCGGAGAGATCGAGATCGGGGTGATAGGAGCGATCGTGGAGAATTCGACAGAGGAGACCGGGACAGAGATCGTGGACGATTCAGGGATGAGTTCAGAGATGATGACGAATTCACGTCTGTGGAAAGAACACACACAACAAGCACAGAAAAAATCACCACCAACAGACGCTCCTCCGGGAGGGGAGCAAAGGGCAAGATAGATCTCGGGGCAGCCACAAACTATGGCAAGGAAGATGTGAGTGCAATTGTTGTACAGTGTAACCTAGCTATGAGACGCCTTGATATAGCGCAAAATTGAATATCACGCGACCCAAATCATGTCAGCCAAAAATATGGGGTGCACTTCTTGTGAGAAGGCTTAAATTTGACAAGACAGCAGCTAAAACATCAAGCGAACAAGCATTTTTACCAAGAAATGTACATAAATGACATGCCTTTAGAAGGTATAACTGCCCAATTTTCGCCTGTAAGCAAATGGATCAATCAGGACTGAATTTGAAAAATCTTGGATATTATGTGAGAGAAGCAAAAAGAAAAGAATCAGGACAGAGGTTACACTACCTTGTGCATATATAATACTGATTTCATGTACACGTGTGACAATGTTCTTGTTGCTGTTCCAATGTTAATTACACAAGTGTGGCTTCATCCAGAGTGCAAACTCCCTGCAGAGCTTTACTCACTGTCACAGGTCTACGTCATGAAGGGATTGAGTAAATGCCTGTAAATTTCATCAGATTACTGAAGGGCTATAAAGCGAGGTGTGAAACCACAGGGAGCGAGATTAGCATGTTGACATTTCTGAGTTGAGATGAACTCAGTCATGTCAGTGTAACATTCAAGAATGGCTTTTTTCATGTTTCCATAGTTGAATGCATTGGTTTTAATGTAGCCGGCTTTAAAATACACATTAAAGCATGAACATGCTTTTCTGTTCAATAGTTATAAACATGGTCATGTGATTGGGTTAGCATTAGTCTGTATAATTGTAATAGTGAATTTGAGACATGGAAAGTTTTGTAAACTTCTACATGTATTAATACGAGCAAACTTGGGCGAAATGGAGAACAGCTACGCCATAGCTTTCTCTTTTAAAAAATGGATAAAGTGGGCAAAACTACATTCAACTTTTGGAGAGATTAGCATGCATTAGTTCATTGATTAAACGATAACAGGCTAGTTTTGCGAGAGGAGGCTTAGATGTTTGTGCTCAGTCCGTAAAGACAGGTTAACCGTCAAACAGTAGATTAATCCTCAGGTAATAAAAATCGCACGCCTTTATATTAAACTGGCGATCAAAAAAACCTTTGTCAAGGCATATTTTACATCCATAAGACGTAGTTTAAAATCATAGTCCTGACATTGAACATAGCCATATATTGGTCCCCATGTCATTTCGTTACAGGGCGATTAAGCCTATAACCTGTCCACAGACTAGTTCTTTATAGCAAGGTTACACTGTATTATGATCATGATTTTACAGTATTGCTGTTTCTTGGGATTTACACGTTCTGGGTGTAGCAGAGGTTCTTGCGCTGAAAATGAACTGAGACCACTCCATTTTATGAACCGTTGAAGGCAGTGAGGCTTCTGAAACACAGCAATATATGCCAGTGATGTAAAACTTTCAATCCACAGACCTTCTATAAAAATCGCCGGTAGTTGACAGGTAAACTTAAGCTGAAAATACTGGAGTGGTGGCTGCAATTCTCAGCACTACAAAAACTGTGCTATACCCAGGAAGTGGAAATCCAAACTAACGTTTCTATATTGTCGTTAAAGAAAATCTTAAGATATCATCCATGATATGCATGGTTAAGAGTTGCATTGACTCTTGTTAAAGAATGATAGAAAAGAAGAAAAACAAAACTCTAATATCTATGATGGTGAACGACAAAACCCTTGAAGCCTTGAGGTGTTTTTATCCCTGTGTACCCCTTATGTATTGAAATGGTTGAATTCTTGTTTGCTTCTTTCTTCAGTCCAGTGATAAAGTATCGGGCCTTATAGATGCTGGTGGTCTAACACCAAACTCCAGTATTAAATCTCAGAACTCCATGGGAGACTTTGCTGACTTCACATCTGTGTCTAATGGAGATGACTTCAACCCAAGGGGAACGGCTGCCACCTCTCCAGGTAAACATGTTTGTCATTGGTTTTCCCACTTCCTCTGGGAATCCAGAAAAGAGAAAAATGGCTTGAAAAACTTAGTGCATAAAAGTTCTATTTATGTACTGTATTTGTAGTTATATTGATCTTGGGTATTTCCACATTTGTTGGAAGGTAGGATAGGAAAAATGTAAGTTAAAGCACCACAAGTCATTTATTATGTCAGCTTTTATTGTCCTCTAAAAATGCCCTTTTGGGATGAAATTTAAACTTCAATACAATAGTGCAACTTTTTTTTTAAGCAAGAATTTCTCTTCACATTTTTTTAGCTGGTCTGTTTCATTGTGTTTGACTGAACACCTGGTTTATTTCTAAATGAATATTAATTTTATACAAGGCATGTGCTCTTCCTGTGGAAAGTCTGATTAAGTCACTGGATTTGTTAGCTTAGTCAAATCTTTATGGAGATCAAAGAGAGCTTAGTTTAATGTTGATCCCATTTGTGTTTCAGGTCAGGGGGAATTTGGGGACTTCGCACAATTCCAGTCCAGTGCTCAGACGACTACTTCTCAGGGGTGAGTAACAGTAAATACCCAACAGTTAAAAGGCAATGACTAAATGTTTGGTGCAAGACTCTTGTTTTGCCTGTTTATAAAAAACATTCTCAGATTGGTTTATCTCGGTCTCAGAGTAATTTTTTTGTTTCTTGTTTGATTTTGTTTTCTTTTTCCTCTGCAAAAAAGACCTTATGTTGCTGCACAGCTAATTCTTTGCTGATGTATTTTGAATTTTTGATCTGAGCACTTGCCAGTGGAAATGTATTTGTCAAAGATTGAATTCAAGAAGTTATCTGAGAAACCCGATATTTCCACATTATTGTTGCCTAGAATCAAGTCATACGACAAACATGTAGGGTAGTCTAAAGAATGGGGAACTTGTAAAACTCCGTCCCACTTTTAACATGACTTGTCCAAAGCTGTTTGCGCCTTTCTTCTATCCTTTATTTTGTCGCGCTTCTTGATGCATGTGTGCTGGTATAACGCTTACATAGAACACTGGCACTGCAACATCAAATGGGAAATGGTGTGATTTCCCGCAGTTTGGACCCTTTTGTTCAGCCCGACTGAGTTTCCCATTCACATTTAAAAATTCAGTCATTTGTTTTCAGTACAGTTCTGTTGTTTTTATACAATTATTTGTCTACATTATTAGCGGTCAATAATTAGTTTGTAACTTCTTTTGCAGACAAGGCAATTTTGCTGACTTCTCCAAGTTTCCATCTGGAGGCACCCCAAGTCCAGCCAGTACGGCAGGAGGATCTTCCTCCGGTGATCTCCTTGATGTGTTTGGGGCGTCTCCTGGGATTGCTGCACAGCCAGTCAACGCTACTCCTATGCAACCAGTGGGTGCACAGACCCTAAATAGTCAACCAGTGGGAATGCAACCAATGGGGATGATGTCCATGGGAGCACAACAGCCAATGGGAATGTCTGCAATGGCTGCCCAGCCTATGACACCTCAGGCTATGGGCATGCAACCTGGTGCACAACCCCTGAGCACACAACCCATGGGAGCACAAACCATGGGAATGCAAGCAGGAACACAATCTATGGGAATGACAGTAGGCAATCAGTCAATGAATATGATGGGAATGACGCCAATGCAACCCACACAAATGGGAATGCAGTCTGTGAGTTTTTCATACTTTGGTGATGAAAAAATATTGAGTTTTCAGATTTGTTCAAATTGAGTTTCTAAAAAGTAGTTGACCAGAAAACCCCTGTAAAGGTTTGTCTAGATGCATGGTGTAAGTCAGCTACTCATTTTCCTTTCCAAATGGATGTAAGAAATAGAACTTCAGCTCTTCAAACATCAGCGAGATAATTGAACATAAAACCCTAATTTAACACCCTGTTAAAACAAAATTACATGGTCTCAGAAACCCTTCTTTCCTGTTTCTCTCTAGCCCCATGTGGATCTGTTAGTTACACAGCTTTGCACATGGTTGTCTTTGTTTTCTGGGTATGTCTGCCTCTGTTCAGCTGATTTGGTTGCTATTTGTGTTGTAGATGGGAGGCCCAGTGATGTCTCCCCAGCAAACAGGCATGGGAATGTCACAGGTAGGTACATCAGTCATCAGCCTGAGGGAACGAAAGCTTCTGTAGGTCGTGGTTTGTAGTTGTGCCTTAAAATGTATAGACGTAGAGCAAAATGTCATCACCCAGGGCAGTGTAAACTTGTGGAACTGAGTACACATAATGCCCTAAATGACCTCAAATTTCAGTCATGACTCAGTTGTTCATTTCTCCTGATTTTGAGAGTTCCATTGAGTTTAGAAAGGTGTTGTGAAATTTGTTTGGAAGGTAGGCTGATAACTTTACTGGAGAAATGTAAGTGTCAGCACCAAAAATCAAAGTTCGTGACATTTACCTTTGTATAATGCACTTATGTTTGTGGCGAAACTTTAGGTCATTTACAGTAGTTTTAATATGGATCTAACAGGTAAACTTTGGTGAAGACATTCTGGGGCACAAGATGCCATAAGTTGAATATGTGTTTAGAGATGGACCTTGTAAATGTATTGAAAATTTCATCTGGATTTGTTCGTTTCTTTATTGCCTGTTAAAACAAAAAATGAAATAAGTAATGAACAACCTGTTTAGCACATACGCGTAGCTTCTCATTACAGGTAATTTTCATGGCTGATGCTGAACTAATTGGCAGTGTTTTATCTTAACAGATGTATTGTTTATTTATTTATTTATTTATTTGATTGGTGTTTTACGCCGTTCTCAACAATATTTCACTTATACGGCGGCGGCCAGCATTATTGTGGGAGGAAACCAAGTAGGGCCCGGGGGTAACCCACGACCATCCGTAGGTTGCTGGCAGAGCTTCCCACGTATGGCTGGAGAGGAAGCTAGCATGAGCTGGGCTTGAACTCACAGCGACTGCATTGGTGGGAGGGTTCGGGTCGTTGTGCTGCATTGGCACGCTAACCGACTGAGCCACGGAGGCCCGCGATGTACTGTTTAGTTACCATTACAGCACAATTGATTTACAACAATTAAAGTAATTCAGTCAACGACACAGCATTTCACTCAAGTTTCTCCAACTAAAAAAAGAGATGCATTTGGATTGATTGGTATTGGGTGCACAGATATGCATTACCTTACAATTCTGCATGATATTTTGCAATTGCAAGAACATAACCAATTCTTACAGCTTGTTTATTAACTATGGTAATAGGTTGACATGTTGTACTGCATGTGTTGCAATGACTCTTAAATTCAGTGGCAACTAAGCCTTTAAAACAACCCTCAAAAAAAGGAAACAAAAGACCTTTCTTGTTTCATACATGAAGTGGAAAGATTTTTCTGGCAGTTCCAAATCAGGTTTAAGAGCAGCCAAATTCTGCTTGAAATTCAGTGTAAGAACACACCACTTTTAACCCTTTTCCTGCCATTGTGTTTCAGCAAAGTAGGTCTGTAGCTGGTAGGAAAAGAGTTAAATATGAGTTGTATAAAGGTGCGTCCTTTGAGACTGGTTCATGCATGTCAACAGTTACTTGTCCAAATACAAGCCTAGTTTGTATACACACGAGTAGGAGGTGCTGGATCTTCACTGTCCCTTTCTGGGTCCTGTACCTCGTGCTTTCTGCCTGCCCCACAGCCCATGATGTACCCTAACACTCCCGTGATGACACAGGGCATGGTGAGCCCCAGCTCTCCCACTGCCATCCCACCCTCCAACCTCGCCAATATACCCGCTACCACTGCTTTCTCTGCCACTAAGGTGAGTATGGAGCTTGAGCTGGCTTGAGCATGTTATTTCACAAAGTATTCTATCATGTCTTTAGAATGAATTTCCAGTTTGAACAGCCTGATACACAATGGCAGTCAATATTGTACTCTTTCTCACGTGTACGGTGTGAAATAGGTGTTTGCCATAAAGTATTGACATGTATCTATCACTGCTTTAAGGCATGGGTTATGACTTGGTCACGGGGATTTAGCACAGAACTAACTTCAGCTGATGCTTCTTACTGCTAGGAGCCAAGTCAGAATAGCCAATCTGGTACTAGTATTAGGAGGAATTAGCAGTGCCCATTCAGATGAAGAAAAACAAAGCAATTTGTGAATAAGGGCAAAAGTTATCCACCATTCTCATCCAAAACACATTTTTAAGTGCGAGTTTTCTCCTTGTATAAAACACACCTGTTAAATTACATGTGCACTGCACTGCAGGGGAATTGTAAGTAAGGAAGTCAGCCTCCTGTACTGACTATGGGCTATTGAGACTCTGATCTGCCTTTTATACTTGACTAAATAAAGTAGTCTGTCTCCTGTGCTGACTATGGGCTGTAGAGACTCTGATCTGCCGTTTATGCTTGACTTGGTAGTAATGTCACCTAGGGGATAGTTTGAAGACAGAAGAGGGAAAGTATCAGCTGCCTGTTGGTATCCATATTGCCTTCCATTTCAGATATTGTAGAAGTCGTACAAGTGAAAGATGAGAATCAGATTCTGATCTGTGATGAAACAATATCTTATACTAGTTATATCCATCATGACTGCCTCCCTGTTTATTTTGTTTAAAGTAAGGACGGCTCTTCCCATATGTTCATGTTGTTTTTGTTTTTTTCTGATCTGGTTGTCTTGTGTTTTATGATTGCTCTGGTGTGCGCAATACACTGTTTTACTTTGCCTTTATTCTTCTGCTTTTATTATGGTGGCCTGTTTTTTGTCCAACTCTGTGGTGAATTGTAATGGCATGAGAAGTACTCTGGATTAGAAGGGAACCATACAAGTTCAATATACGTCCATGTACTTACTCAAAAATCTTGGTATGAAATCCCATACAGGCTTTGTCCTGCACCCCAGCACATGTTCATCTGTAGCGTATTTATGCCCTTCTCCTTCAGACCACATCCAACAGTGTCAGCACTGTCACAACCACTAAGTCACCAGCTTCAAAGGTTGGTTTTGCTTTCTTTTCTTTTCCCCTTATTTTGCTGCAGTTGTTATTTTTTCACTGTATTAGATGGGTCACTTGTAACTTTGACTTTTCACAGCTAGAGCTTTGTCGTTGTATTTTGTAACACATCACTATGTGCTATGAGGTATATTATGTACAGTTTGTCTGTAACATGTAATTATGGCAGTCAGTGACTGAAAATTTAAATTAAGTTTTGAAAAAAATCATTATCATAAAAGATTGAATTTTTTTTTAAACCTGATGCTTTACCCGGGAAAACCAATGCTTTTGGCTCGCTTCTTAGAAATGCTGGACCCCTGAACTCGTATGATAGTTTCGTCCTCTTCTTGTCCACATTTTGCCCAGAAACTCTTGTTTTTGCTGAAGCATGACCAAAATGTTTCCACCTCTTCCTATAACAATTAGGGTCCCAACACTTGGTCCACTGTCTCTGGAGTTGACATCAGTCTGGACACCCTTAACCCAGCTAACCGCTACCAGAAGCAGGCCCCACCCACCATGAAACAGTTACAACAGCAAGGTAGGTTTAACAACCACTTTTGGGTGGGGGATTTGCTTGACCAACATATATGTATGTGTAAAACACTAATAATATATCTATGTGCTGAATGCATGTGTAGGTAGGCATAGGTTTACCCAGGGGGGTGTCTTGGTGTCTTTGAGACACTCTATTCTGACGAAATGAACAATCGGAAGATAGGGCAATTAAAGGCAACAGTGCAAAAGAGGACACTCGGATATCAAATTCTATGTAGTCTATGTAGGTAGGCGGGATAGATTGGACCAAGGTAAAATCTGTGTCATCATGATAAGCCTGTAAAATTGGTCATCATTAAAGATACCAGTAGGCCCAGAAGAGAACATATCTGTATATACCGACATCTCACAAATTGGTTTGATGTGTTCAGTCTTTCTGTGACATCAGATGCTTTGTTAAACCAAGAATGGAAAAGTAACGTGATAAGTAGGGAGTGAGACATTCTACATGAGCTTTGCCAAGGGCCTTCTACATCCATGGTTTTGGTGATGCTCATTTTTTTTTTGCAGATATTAATGTCTGTAATTAGGATCGAAATGGAGCTGCTAAACAAAATTCTTTATTGCTTAGAAAATGGGGAAGATCCTCATGGTCTCTAAGGTGACATTTTCCAAATGTGCCAAAATGCTAACAGAGGAAAACTACAGCGGCTAGGTTGATTCACTATAACAGAAAAGTTATGATAAAATGTCTGGTATGGTCTTTCCCTATATTGTGGCCTAAATGCAGCCACGTTAACAGTGAAGAATGGACGATCATGTAATGCCAGCGGTTTTTTGTAGGCAAAAATCTGTTATTGAACTAAATGCTAAAACTCTATTTTTTTGTGCATGCCAAAGGCAAAAATGGGAAAAACTCAATTTTTCATGGCACTGGGGGCATAAAACTCAATTTTTAGGCTTTCTGACAGGGACATTTGATAACCTGTTGGTGTGACTTTCTTCAAGCTTAATGTGTAGGTCTAATGATATCCGGTGGTATCACAGTGAACAGGATTGAGTATTTTGCTACAACCTTACATGACTGATTATTAATACTAAGTTACTGCAGATATTAGACTGTGGCTTATTACTTTGTAGAAAAAAAACCCTCTGTCAATGAATTTCTGTAATCTTAATGTAGGCCTAAACAGTTGGCTTGCTGAAAGCATTTCCTGGAAAGTTTAACAGGGTTCGTACAGAGAAATGTGAATAAATTCCAGACGTTTCCCATGGCCAGATTGAAAGGAAAGATTTTAAGTTTTCTATATACTGGTAATGACTTAGGCCTGCCAGATACTTTATTTTGCAGGTTTTCTTTGTCTTAAAATACTTTTCTTTAATCCTAGGTTTCATTAAAGTTTTATTATTCTTCTCTAATTTGCATCAGAAATTTTAGTTTAGTCTTCTCAGTTATAGATGTAATATTAATATATAAATATTAACAACAATCAGGCTACATTTATGGGCTACCGGATCTTCAGATATCTTGCATTAACTGCTTTTTCCCATGCCAAATAAAGTGTACTAAACCCTATCCTGAATGAAATTTCTTATGATCCTGTCGATTTGAAAACTGATACTTGCAAGTCGATTTTAGGTGGTAGAGCCTTCAAATACAGCTGCAAGTAGTGCCATCTGTGATGTCATTTTAATACAGATTAACTTCGATTGAACATCCGCTTTCTTTTAAGTGAAGATAAGCACTATGTACTGTTATGGGCAGTAATAGAAGCCTACACACTATCATTGTTTGCTACACATTAGTCCGGTTCATTGTTAGAGCCCAAGAAAGATATGTGGGTATGGTGTGGTTAGGTATCGGAAATTGGACCGTGTATAATGTTGGCACATACCTGCCCCTGACGTTGGATAAATGATGCAGTTCTAAATATTGGAAAGCCCTTGGCAGTTGTTGCAGAGGTTATTTCACGCTAAGTAACTAAGAAAACTCAGTTTTCCCTGCGCGTCACAGTACCCCCAAATAACCAAAAGTCAATTTATTTTTTAAAAAACTATTTCAAAATATACCAAAAACACGATTTGCACTCGTTTCTCATCTGGATTACCCCGATGAGAAGGAGCCTGAATCTGGTGTCTGAATACTGGTATGTGAATCCAGGGAGGTAACTCTATGTCTTATCAACAATCTCAATGACTCTACATGTACTTCAGCTAATAGAAGTTGAAAAGTGATGATACTCGGGCACCATGCTTTCTTTAATTCTGGGTCTAGATTTTAGTATCCTCGTGAACTTCTGTCTGTTATTACAAGAGATGTATCTTAACCTGTGCTTGATGTGGAAACAGGTTAAGAAAGTATGATAAAGGTAACAGATTATTACATCATGTAAATACATTTTTGTCTTGTATCCAATATTTATACTCCCACCATTGTATTGTATGAGGAACTGTATCAGATCAGTTGCACAATACATATATAATATAGTTAATACTAACACTGTGAACATACATGTATATAGAAATGTGTGTGTGCAGCCATGCTATATTAACTGAAATGCTATGAACTAATGTAAGCTTTATGCTTTTTGGCTATGTAACAGTTTGGTACCCAGAGCTAGGGATGGGCTACGCAGGTCTGTAGAAACCAAACATCTTAAGTGTCTTCTCCACACTGATGTTGTCTAATCCATCATCTGCCAGTCTTGTGCATGCTAGGAGGCTGGTTTTAGTCTTTACTGTTCGGATTGTTACTGCATGACAAGCATGTAGTGCTAACTGTTCCCATTAAGCAGTGTACGTACTAACAAGCATGACTTACTAACCAAGGCATGGTGTATGTTTTACAGTGGCATGGTTTGTGTGTACATAGATTACTCTAGCTAACATTTGTTCAGGTGTATACTACCTTGTAACATAAATTTCAATTTGCCCTTGATAATCAACAGCTTATAAAAGGAGGTATCTCTGTTAAAATTTTAGTCTGGCTTTGATAAATTATGTAGGACCCCTACATTAAAAATTTGGGCCTCCAAGGAGGTTATCGAACCAGCAGGGCATTATGACTCTGTGCCTGTCACCAGTGCGGTAGCTGTGAGTTCAAGTCCAGCTCATCCTGGCTTCCTCTCTGGCTGTATGTGGGAAGGTCTGCCAGCAACTTGCGGATGGTTGTGGGTTTCCCCACGGGCTCTGCCTGGTTTCCTCCCACCATAATGCAGGCCGCCGTTGTATAAGTGAAATACTCTTGAGTACAGCGTAAATCACCAATCAAATAAATAAATAAATATATTAAAATTAGCAATTTGGCAGTGTTAACTGCCACTTTTTTCAAAGATTAAAGTATTGCCCTAATAATTCAGAAGCAAATGAAGAACGTAAAGTATTGCTGTTGATACTGAAACTCACATTATGCTAGTATGATTTAATCTTACCTTGCAAGGAAACCTCAAATTACCTTTCTGAGATCAGTTAAACTCTCAGATGCCTAAAAACTGAATGACTTAGTCATGTATGAAATTTTATGTCAAATACTGCATCTTGTACCCAGATGCTCTGGTTCTGTAATTTCTGATGAGTGTGAATGTCTTTTTTAAGGACGCCAGACATTAAAAGCTGTAGCTATAGGAAGTGTTTCGTTGGATTTGTGAGAGGGGTCCATTTTCGCAATGTATTGCTCACTACGTATATACTGAACAAAAATAAATGCAACACCCAATATAATAATAAAATTAACTTCGTTATCAAATTCCTTTCAATACTGTTTTTCATGGGGGGGGGGGGGGGAGGGATAAAATGGACTCCTAGCAATACATTTCCATAACTGATGGAAACGGACAACCAAAAGTAACGCTGAGGCAGATAAGGAAACAAGGGTGGTGTCACTTCAAGAAATTTCACACTCCAGTACTGAGTGTATCCCACTCCAGTGTGAGGGCCACAAGCAACTCCTCAATGTTACCCAAACTGGAAGTTGCTGACAAACATGCAGGTCATGGACATCCCACAGGCGTTCATTTGGCTACCAATCAAGTTGGCCAGTCAAGCACTTCAGCGTTGTGGGCCTGTAGAAATGCTCTGCGTACAGCATCAACATGGGGACAGCCATTGTTATGCTGAAATGTTACCATCGACGAAATAAAGTTAAGTTCGATGGCCATGACTTATTGCGGCCCACACAAGTACCCTCAAAACAGAGCATTGCACCTAAGCACGACGGCTCACCTCACGCCAACCCCGCTGCCTTCAATCAGCTCCGTGTGGCTGAGAATGGGATTCATCTGAAAACACAACACGCCGTCATCGTGCCAAAGGCCAACGAACGTGAATGTTACCCCAGTCACACTGTTTCTGGCGTTGAGGAGGGGTAAGGTTTATACCCTGAAGTGGCCTATGGGCTCGCAAATTCACATTTCCAAGGCGATTCCGAACTGTTTGAGGGGAGATCTGGTTATTATGGAGCCCGACTGTTTCATGAGTGGTTGGCCTGAAATGGTCGTGGAGGTCTTGGTCAGAGGTCATGACACACAGTCTGCAGGCATGTGTGCGATTAGCTGTCATGCCGAATTCCTTCATGACATCTGCTGAGACGACTAATCATTGACACATTAACATTAAGGGTTCTGGTGACTGCTCTTAGGGTCGTGCCAGAGAGGAACTTGTCAAAGGAGCGCTCTCGTTGGTTTTGTAGCATCTGTGGCATCGTGCTTGAAATTGACAAGAGTTTGGTTTTGGAGACTCGAATGTACGCAGGTGTAGGGGTTTTGTCCACAGACACAGCATTATCTTGTTAAATATTGTGAAGACAAGTGTTGTGTTTATATTTTTGTTCAGTATACATGTATATCTGCTATAGTTTGGACCATGCATTCAGGATTTGCAGTAATGTTTTAAAATTGTGGCACAGCATGTAACCTGTATCAGTTTTGCAATTAAACTCCATTGTTGAGGTGATATTTGCTTGTTGTGTATGTATATGAGGCATATGAAGTTTGACCCCAGCTGAGCACAGAATATAGCAGAGCAATCCATTGGGAAGCACAGACATGAACTTAAGCACATGTCATCATTTTGTATAATTTCTCTCATTTTCAGTGCAAAGATTGTGTTAATGGAAGCCCTTTTTTTTCTTTTTTTGTCAGCTTTATAAACTTGTGACTTCGTTATGCCATAAAAGTATTTTTCCGGGTGAAAAAGAGATTAATAAAATGGTCTTCTTATAATCTGATGTACTCTTCAGGTCTTCTTAATAGCGAGCTCTTTACAAGTTATTTAGACTTAATAATGTTTGTTATTTTGTTATGTGCATGTTTTGCACTTTTCATTGTTTAACTGTCAAGCTTTTTTTTAATGTTTGGAAGGTTTTGTGGAGAGTTGCATTTGTTCTTTAATTACATTTGGTACATGTACTTGGCATTCATGAGACAGTCGGAGAACTCTGCCTGTCCATCTAGCACTGTGTGATATCTGTATGGCATGTTGTGAGGTTGTGTGGTGGAATTTTGGATGTTATCTTCCTTTCTCCGGTGGTGGAGTGCAGTTGTAGGAATCCACTGTGCCTTTTCTGGGTGATGTTAATAGTCCCGAAAATCATCTGTGTTATGTCTACGTGGTCTTGGCTCTGTCTGGGTGACATCTCTGATGATAATGACTTCTGTCTGGAGCCCTGGACCTTGTCCTTCTGTTTTGTCATCTTTTTTGACTGTAATCTTGCATTTGTTGGATGTGTAAGAACGTAAAATTTCTATTGATACATATATCTTAAGAAGAGTTCAGAATTTTCCATTTCCCAGGGACATGCTAACTGTATGAGTGATACCAACAGGTTTAATCTTACAGCTCCTTCAGCTTAAGTGAACATTGCTCTTGCCGATTTGCTGTTTCAGCAGTGTGCTCTAATTTAACTCACGTTTTTCTGGTTGCATTGTTAAGTCAGAAAGTTTGTGCAGTACCTTACGAAAGTTTATGGTTTTATCCAGCTGTTACCCCCCCCCCCACACACACCTTAACACAGTGGGTTTTAAGTGAAATATTGAGCACAGCATGAAAAACCCAGTCAGATGCATGTAAATATATCTATGCAAGATATCACATACTATTCTTTGCTTACAAATCTGCTTGTGTGCACACAACTTCTGTGTCGAACATTACTACATTCATGTTTCCTGTAGTGCTGTTATGTGACGATTGTTCCATCTTTTCTTCCCCCTACAGCCAACCAGATGGGAGGTATGCAGAACTCGGCTAACATGTACCCTCAGAACCAGCAGATGTACATGGACAACCCTGGCATGGGCCAGCTGAACCAGGGCATGGCAGGCATGGCTCTGGCCAGTCCACAGGCCAACATGATGGGACAGCGATCAATGATGGGACAGTCCATGGGTAAGATGAACATAAATCCTCATGACACCAAAAGTTTGGAAATGAGAATGCGTCATGTTTTTGTAATCTCATGCGGTGGAGCTAGTGTAAAGCAGGACCTTGAGCCATTGTTATGTCAAACATTGCTGGTAGCTCAGCACCAACAGTGTTACTATGTATCATTTTCTATTGCAGCGTCGTGCTGTCCTTTTTGTGAAGTTATTGTTATGTGCCAGGAAAGGAACATTTGACGTTAATAAAATGACGTTAAGGTCCTGCTGCTGGGCGTTTGAGAGGTTCCATTTAGCTGTTTTGGTGTTTTCCTGACCTGGCCTTCTGTATGAGAGGATATGCCTATTGCTGGTTTACTGCTGTCAGAATGTCTCGTGGTAGGATGTCTGGGTCCTTGGCATGGTATACCTTTGAAAATATAATGGCATCCAGAGTGGTCTCCCATGACAGGACTTAAAGCATTCATACCCTAGCAAGTGAGCGAAGTGGTAAATGAACAAGCTGTTGCATTTCAGCCATATGTGAACTGCTGCAAGGTAGCCCCAATTGGTAATAAGATGTAGGAATTGGGGGTGGCAGTAATAGGTCATGAACACTCCAGCAGTTGTTTAGGTGATAATGGGAGATGACATGCCTCCCACCACCAAAACCTTCTCATTTTTTCAGAGACTTTCTAAAGGCCTGTGTGAATTACTCTGGGCACTTCAGTTTTCTCTAATCATGGCACTAAACCCATCATGTAATGAGAGACTCTCTGACAAACTACACAAAATGGCCTAGATTGTAGTAGAACACATTGTTTTCTTCTCTGACATTGAAGTGTTTGTGTATGACGTAGGTACACATACACAGATAATTGTGACGTACTGTTGCAGAGAAATGAACAAAAAGTTCATAGCTTTGGATGGCTTTTTTACGATCAGGAAGAAGAATTACAAGTTCCCCATGGAAATACTTTAGTATAGCTTTGAACGCCAGGTGATCAGTGATGTGACTTATGTGGCATCCAAACCATCCATGCCGAAGTGAAAAAGTGAAATTAAGTTTCTTTTATATTTCCAGGCATGCAGATGCAGCACCCTCAGGCTGGGATGGCTTCGCCCACCCAGGGCATGATGGCAGGCATGGGTCAGGGCAACATGGGCATGCAGACAGGGACCATGAGTTTACAGACCACCATGGTAGGCTCAATGCAACAAAGAACGGACCAAGCCTTCTCTTCCTTCGGGTCCTTCCAGAAGTGAACCGCAAATCATTAGTTACCACCCTTTTCTCCAAGAGTTTGATGCTGTATCCAACCACAGGTGACATTTTACCCTAACTCGCATTAATCGATACATACATGTATAAATACCCATGATATCCCAAGCTCAGCTTACACTTAACATGGAGGATATAGGAGATGGTTGATCTCTAATTCTCTCTTGGATGAGAGATTTGTGGACAACAACAACAACATCCCTTAATGGTCTCCAAGCGAGAAATGGTCAAACCTTCTGTGAAGGCTGACTATTCAGAACTTGACCCAGGCTAGCTGTTCATGCCCACTTTCTCAGGAGCAATGTCCAAGGTAGATGACGAATCAAGCTTTCACACAGCCCTCCTTATGTTCCGAGCATGCAACTACCTTGGCTAGGTAATGCCCACAGCACTGGTTGCACAGTAGACAAGGTAGTAGGCACCTGACTAACGGTAAAGGCTGTAGAGAGTTTGTAGATATATGTTACACCAGGGCTGTTGTGCGTACGAGACGTATGTTCTTGAATTGAAGACTAGGAGTGTGGTAGTTCATGGAATGTGTTACTGGTTCAGCAGTGACAACCTCTTTAAGATTTTAGAGGCATTTTGCATGTATATATGTCATTATCAAACTGTGATCATGTAAAAAGTAAGGGCATACAGTGTGCATGTGTTTGGAGACTTAAAATAAGTGCCTAACATATCTGGAAACACCCCATTTTGGAAAGTGGTAAGGCCTAAATTGTCCAGGTTATTTACATGTAATATTGGAGTATGGTTTCCTGACCCAAGAAATCTAGGTTTAATATCATGGAACTGGTAAATGCCACTTTCTCCAAAGGGGTGTTTTCAAAATTGTCAGCTACGTACATGTATTTTCAGGCTTGGTGTTAAGATTTCCTTACAGAACTCCCATGTATCAGACAGAAATGATCGTAGAGTATCGGCACTTGTCCCGCTTGTATGAGCTCAGCACGGATTGTTAACGATGGCCAAAGTTGTATACTTCAGGAATTTCGTGTACCCTTGAAGCAGTTAGGGCTCCTGTAGAAGTGTAAGCGCAAGTGTGTGGTTGTTAGATGTTGTGGTACAAATCCCGATGCGTGAGGAGTTGAGTTAAGGGACCAAGTACATTTCCAGGTTTCCAAGACATACATATATATGGTTTCTTGCATGCTTTCACTCTTCTCGACGAGTTGACAGAAGCTAGTCAAAGAGCCATGCTCAATACTGAACCAGATAGTGCATAAGGACATACTGTCACTGTGTCATGTCATCCTCATAGTGGACTTCATGGGGCTGACGTCATGGGTTTAATTTTGAACATTCCTCCAAGGTGATGCCATTGTTTATGTCAAGAGTACATTTTTAAGTCATTAATAATTCTTGTTATATCCACATGTAAACAGGTTATGTATTACATATATATATATAGATATGTTACTGTAGTTTATTGTATATACTGAGAAGGTATTTTCTGTGGCGTATAGGAGTCTTGGAATAATATGATGTACAGATTAAGGACTTTATATGTGTGTATATATCTATATATATTGTCTCTACAGAATAAAGATATATATGAGGAATTGTAACATGTAGGTGTTTGTTAAAGTTGTCAGTAGTGACAAAAACCATAGTGGTCTCTTTCAGTGTGTTGAATACACACACTTCATAGCATCAGGAAGATGACACTGTCAGTATTTTAAGATCATGGTGTATCCTCTGGGTAGTGGGCAATGTTGTAGTGGTATTACTGTGCTTCTACCGTTTCTCATGGATGTAGACACATCTTCCTGGTGCTACAACAAGGAGTGATGTGGCCATTTACTTGACTGGTTTTCAATTCCAAACTGATGAATTCTGCGGGGTCAGGAGGTCTGGGATCAATCCTTGTTTGGGCCAAATCACATGCTGCAAAAATGGTACTTGTCACATTAGAACAAGGAAACCAAACTGTTTGGCTCGGTGTCAATACAATGTGATTGAGTTGGTGTCATGTTTGGTGTCTTTGGCATGATGTTCCAGTGACAGCAGTACTTTGGGGACATGGAATGACCCTGCCACAGGAAATCACAGCATGTATATACATTCTGAGGACTGTGTATAATATGAAAAATTGTTGAGTACAACGTCAAACCCGAGCATACATACCTGAATTCATATACATGTACATCTGTAATTAAAGATGGATTGTATTATCACTTGCGATTACACTGTATTTATAAAATTTATGATGATTCAATGACATCAGCAAGAACTGTTTCACTAAGAGCCTTAAAAGTTTAGCAACATATAACGTTGGCCTAGAAGCATGTTGAAAATGGATTTCAGTGGCATAGAGTGGTGGCCCTTTCTACTTTTTTGCACTCCTGTCATGATGGCACTTAAGTTTTAATGGTGGAGGAAACTGGAGTGCCTGTAGTAAAACCACTGCCCTTTGCTAAGTATCTGACATGCTTGACAAGCCTCTTGACTTTCAGCCGAAACAGCAGGAGCTGAATTGGAACATGCAGCCGTATTACTTGAAATGCCATTCTGGTCACAACAGAAACTGGGTAGAAGTAGTATTAACAAAAACCGAACACTATGGTTCAAAAAGATTTTCAATGAAAAACACTACCCTATATGACTGAAGATTCTTGCAAAAACAAAATCTTGGTGTGTATGTGAAACTTTCCTGGTGTGACATGATAATATTCATGTTGTGACGTCAAGCGAGTCATTGATACTGGGATGATGTCAAGAATGCTTGAGAGGGCAGTGTCATTTGTTGATACAGGTCAGTGATTGGTGAGAGGTAGGTGTGATGTCACACCAGGCAAAGTGGAAAGGGCAGGAAAATTTTGCTTCCGTATTCTCCAAAGAACATACAGTATCGGTTTGAAGACACTGCAATTTTTACACAATTTAGTGAAGTAATTCAGATTATCTCTGTGTTTATCATTTAAGCTTGCTTCAAGATACAGAGGTTTTGATACCAATCTAGCTCTTTAGGGTTGAAGGTTGCGGCAAGTTGTTAAACCATCTGAACCAGCTAGGTTCCCTTATCGCTTAAGCTAAGCTTGGTAGTACTTCTGATGTTGATACGATCACTCTTTGCTTCATAATTCACAGAGCAGTGAAAACACAAATACTGACCATATTGAAGTTCTTGGTTTATTTTGTATAAAAAATACAGCGAGTTGTATGAGTTGTCATGAAGCTATGTGGACATATATGTGTCCTGTGTCAGCTAGTACAATCACTGTGTGCTTGGGCAGACTAGCACTTCAATTCAAACATGCCAGAGACCTTGACAAAATCCTCAAAGCAAAACTCAAGCTAGCTTTCTAGTGGATTTGGTTCTTGCATGTGTATACCCTAACCTGTGCTGCTCAAAGTGTGTGGCTGCCCTTGGGATTATCAAAATGAAACTACCCTAATTCTTCAACCTTTCCAACCACCTCTGCAACCAATATTTTGAAACATTCTGACAGAACTATGGGGTGTAGAGAAACAATTCGCACAGTTTTGTGAAGCTCGCATCTTGAATCACACAAACAAATCATTTTTAGCATCATTCTCTGCATAGATTCCACTGAAAAAAGTATTTTAGTGGTTTAAAAGGTTGAAGAATTACAGTATCTACGTTCTACCTTGGCAGGCATGTAATGTGCTTACTCTCCTTATTCCTGGCATCATTAACTAAGGTGCTGAAGTTATATTTCAAAACTGAGGACACTTGTATGCCAAGGTTGGCTTCCCGACTGCCTGAACATTCCATCTTTACACCGTGGATGCAATTAAACGCAACTTTCTTTAATAAACATCTTCCTGTGATGGTATCAAAGATTACTTGCATATCTTCTGCGAAGGTTTTGAAACCTTTAACTAATGGGAGAAGAAGACATAATAATGAATAATTCACTTTCTCTGTTGTGGCCACCTCTTAATTACCGGTGCCAGAACTGTCAAAGATAAGCGTTAGAATGCATACATATACCAGTAATGCCTACATGTATATCTTTGTCATAAATACAACCACGTATATAAAAGTGGTATGGTGGTCTATGTATAGAAGTCAATGTAACATATTCCTGTCAGTGCTGGCAAAGTTCTTGATACAGGTAATGGAATAAATACAATTGAAAATGCATATCCAGGATTTAGTAACAATTCAATTCTCACCCTGCAGTGGAAAACACAAAAGTAATCCTTACATCTGACCATACATCTTCCCCTAGTCATCACCAACTTCTCTATATAAACCATACAGAAATGTACAAGTTCATTCGGCAGTTAAGTCTATATAAACATATACATGTATTTATATCTACACATTCATAAAACTTAAAAAAATACAGTATTAAAGCAGATTTATTAGCAAGGAGTTTATTAGCAAGGAGTTGCTAATAAGACAATTTGTGGTCCAGACCTGTTAGTAACATCGCAGGAAACTGGGAGTTCATCCCAAATGAGAACTGTAATAAAGCTGCAATTTGCAGGAGACTTCCTGTGCCTTCAATTCGTTAAAATGTTCCAGGTTTATGAACTTCATGCCCGCATACCACGGCATGATTCTACAAATCTTTGAGACTAATTAAGTTTATTGCAATCCTTTATAAAATTTTAATGTTTCATTTTTTCTGATAAAACTTGAAAATGACCAACTTTACTGATTTATTTGGATTCATCTGCCCAGAACACAGATGCTTTTAAATTAATCAAGGCAACATTTACATATCCAACCTATTAACAGGTTCAAATCAACAAAAACAGAACATGTTTCTGACATGAACAATTTCCACTTCCTTCAAATAAAAAAATTAACAAAAAAAAACATGAGAAAAAACAAGGCAGAAATGAGTAACAATGAGATCTAATCAATATTATCAACTTCAACTAACAAATTATTTTTAATATTTCACTGATTTGAAGAAAAATTAGCCTGCTGTGTGTTAAGACATTAGCAGAGAAAGGTGAGTTCATGATTATGAACAGCTGAGACAAACTGTTCGGGTTGGTTTCAGGTTACTGATAGTGTTAAAACTTAACGCTTAATACATGGTGTGTGGGTGTTTAGTGAGCTATGTCCCACTGACGCACAGTGCTGTCCTGTGCCACAGACACCACTGTGTTGTCCGTTATCCAGGCCACGCGGGTTATGTTACTCTGTGGGTGAGCACCTGCAACAGAAAACAGGACAGTTTTGACACAGTGTCCGTCCCTGAAGTACGAAGGGTAAACCTAGAGAACAGTCTTTGACACATTGGACGTTACACAAGTGATATGTATGTCTGCCTAACATGTCTAAGTAATTAACTATATGTATCTTCCATTAAAACCAGGTGTATATTTTTATAAGACTCAGACACTAATTTTATTTATGAAAATTTTGGAATATAACATTGGATAATGTTTTCCTGGTTGATGGACAGACCTGTGATTTTGATATTGTGATGTTTGATTTACCCTCATAATAAAATAGTCCCATTTTGGAATTAACATGGAAAAGTAATACTAGCACCCAGTGCCGCCACAACATTTTAGACATTTTGTCAGGTTGAAGTTGATAGTAAAAGTTGATGAAAAACTTGCAAAATTTGTAACATGTAAGCAGAGTCATGGACCCCAATCAGAGTGTCTCAACTGCCAACACACGTATATGTACTTGATTCTTGAGACTGATGTGCCATAAAAGTTTTGTTTTTAATTTGAAGTGAACAGCTTTGGCAGTATTGGATATTTTTATAGCCATATACTTCATGACAGTCACTGAATTACATGCGTGTCAATGCTGTATATACAAAAACAGCCTTCTGTTGACCATTAATTCTGACTTCACACCACCTACCTATGTGTCTACTTATTTATTTGACCACTGTTTTATGCCTTACTCAACACTACTTCACTTATAAAACCAGACAGAGCCCTGAAGAAACCCGCAACCATCCACAGGTTGCTGGCAGATCTTCCCATGTTGCTGAGGACCAGAAAGGAGGTAGCCAGAGCTGGTATCATCTACAACTTTGTTGTGTGTAACAGGACTGACGTTCTAAAATAAAATATTTTTACTGGTATTTTAATGAAACTTTCTTATTTATTTTTCTGTCCATGTTAATTTCATTAAAATCCCTATCTTTTTTAAAATTCCGAATAAAAAGAAAAGGAATTCCCAACTAACCGACCCTGTTTTTCTCATAGGGTCAGTTTACGCCCAACAAACAGATTTTTAATGATGGTCTGAGGAGTGTAGCTTGAACACGGAGCAGTGGACTCACTTCTGATGGTGTACGGAGAGGACATCTTGCTCATGTTCCAGACTATGATGTTGGTGTCCAGACTGCCTGTGACTAGATGAGCCGAGTCGGAGGTCCACGCCACGCTGTTGACACGTGCCGTGTGGTGAGTGCCCTGGTACATTTGCTGCAAAACACAGATTCGTTCAAACATGCAGTACGGATATAATTCGCACAAGCTAATTTAGAAAATCTATAAAATATTTTCACAAGTACGTTCTGGTACTGTGATTGAGTATTTAGAATTCAAGATCAGTTGACAAACATGAGAGCAGATAAGATAAATGTTAACATGTATGTGACTGATGTTTTGTACGATCACATCGCCTTATGGTTCTAACATCATCTTGTTTGAAAGAGATCTTAATTTTTTGATACTGTCTTCAAAGGTTCATGAAGTTTTGTTTTGAAATACATGTATCCTGACCCATACACAGGTAATATTGCATCACAAGTAGTACCTGAAGCAGTACAGATTGTTCAGGGTTCATGCAGCCATAGAAAATCCTTGAAAGTCATGGAATTTGAAATTAAAATTTCCAGGCCTTGAAACTCTGGGAATTTTGATGTAGATCACTGAGTTTCTTTGGAAGTCCTGGAAAATGGTTTCAAATTCTTCAGATTTAAGCGCAGGACGATTTGTTGATGATGTGGCAATTAAATGTATGTATGCATAATAACGCTGGAAAACATTTGCAAATGGCTACATGTTTAAATGTCAGCACTACTATATTCAGTGAATAGTGTCCCTGAACTGGTAAATGAAAGTTCTGGAAATGTCATGGAATTCAATCCAAAAAGGTCCTGGAAAGTCATGGAATTTTATCACAAAAATCCTGGAAAGTCATGGAATTTGTCATCTATCCTGCTGCATGAACCCCGCTGTTTTGTGGTCTACCTTCACCACTGAGCATGCAGGTTCGGACTCACCTCATAGGAAGGCATGTTGAAGACAGTGAGGCGTCTGTTTGTATCACAGCTTGCCAGGTAAGCTCCGTCGGGCGAATACTTCAGATCAGTCACCAGACCTGCCAACTTTATCACCTTGTCAGTTTTCTCCACCAGAGTGTTGTTGTTCAACTCGTATATATGGATGGCCATGTCCTGAAGGTCGAACAAAACAAAAGCCATGCGCAAAATGAAAACAGGCTGATCAGGACAACGTCTTGACATAAAATCATTTGGTCATTTCTCTTGTAAATCATACCTTCTTTAAGGAATTAAAACTTTGAAAACATTCTGAATAAAAACATCAGGCCAAACTGGGTTCACAAAGTTTTCGAGCCCATGGTCTATTTTGTTTTCACATTATTTTGACTGTATCATGATGCTGTCTCACACTGTATACATGTAGGTCTCCATGACAATATCGCAAAACTATAATCCACAGGTTCAAACCCAGCCTTGGAGAGGGATTTGGTAGATGTTGCTGTTCACAGGGCATTATTGACATCAAGCGGTGCTTGAGAGACTGTTTGCGCAGCCTAACATTCATTGAACACCACTTGCCTTCCACCAATATGTAGTTTGTATATCTGTACACGTCACACATATTAATGTCTGTCAGTAGCTTGCCATAGGCCAGTGCTTTATATGCTCAGGCACTCCATTTTTCTCCACTCTTAAAACTGACTGAATGCGAAAATTTTTGAGTTAATAGACAATCATACAAATATAAATAAACCCAATAATGTCATGGTCTAGTAGTGGTGCTACTGATATGGCTTTAAGTCATAATCCTTCGTTTAACAAATGTTGAAATTTGGTGCTGTCTGAAAAGAAAGCCATGAAGACGCCACAAAACCACCTTTATTTTGCCTGGGGGATAATGAAAGGAAAGAGGATAACATTCCCTAACCACCTACCTTCTGGCCACCCCCTACTACCACTTCTGTCTTGCCTGGGTGAATCGCCACACTGGAGGGCTCATAAGGCACCTTCTGGGTAAACACCTTCCTTTGGTTTTGGAAAACTACAACCTGATAAAACAGAAAATGAAAAATCGATTAAAAGACTCCACGGTGTAGAACTGCATCTGATGCTGACGTAGAAGTCTGAAATGCTGACGTAGAACTACCACAGAAAGATAAATGCTGACGTAGAACTGCCACAGAAAGATAAATGTTAAGAATAACCATCACTGTTCCCCTCACTGCTCATTATTAAAGCGACGAAATATCATACTTAAGCTTCTCACTTAGGCCATTCTTAAAAAAGTCTTCATTGCAGGTAACACTGGGGTGTTATGCTGTACTTTGGGGCCATATTGAACACGTTAAAGCAGAAAGTCCTTTTTTTGCTGCTAAACATGTTGTAGCTGTTATATTTCCACAGATACAGGAAATATACAGATACTGTATATGCATTCACGCAGATAGCAATCAGAGGGTGTTGGCAGCTGAAAAGAATTCGTAATGTCACTGTGCTTCAGCCTAAATATAATGAAGACCATCTTTGGAACCAAGTTACCTTTTACATGATACATGGTCTGTTTTTTTAAAAGATAAAACCAGTTCAAGCATGCGACCTCAATGATAAAGGACCAGCTATCTTCAACAACAGAGATGATTTAGCAGGATGTTGCAGAGGGAGTAGCCAGATATTTTGATGTTTTCTTTTTTACATTGTACTAAAACTGACCTCATTGATACAAGCAACCACGGCCAGCCCCCCTTCTATGGCTGCCACAGCCCTCGGCTGTGAGTCAAGTTTCACTTGGTCCGTTCTACAAGAGAAAAACAAAAACAAAAAAACATGAATTCATGTACATCAGATTTTATAACAATCCTATGCTCTCACCAGTGAATATCTTATGCCAGTATGATTCCCACAGTTAAAAATGTCAGCACTTGAAAATCATGAATGACAGTAACATATCTGTCAAATCACATTTTTTTGTCTTGAGCCTCAATTTGCATTAATAAAAATCAAATTTTCTATATAATTTACACTATATTAAATCTGAGGAGTTTTTTTTCTCCAGTATTTTGCATTCTTGACTTCCTTTACGCAAATTGGGTTGACAGCTCTGCAATATTTTAATGTGTTCACGGATGTGATCATGTAGGTAACTTTACAACTAGTAACTTTAAGGTAGGCCAATTCAAAATTGCTACAAATTCCCTTTAAAAGAAGAGACCACTTTTTTGGAAAGCACACATCACCTGAAAGGTTATTTCAGGCTTATTCCAAATATACATGTAGTTTTCATTATTTTTTTGGCATTTTTTTAGTGATTAAAATGGAAGAAGACTGAGGTGCTACGGTAGATCTACTTCAATATGGTCTAAACAGTCCACTGTAATACCTTGTGTTTTATTCAGTTTTAATCACTTAAAAGAAAATGTCACTGTAATGAAGATGATATTTGGAATCAGCATGAAATTTCCTTTCAGATGATGTGTACTTCTACAAATGTGGTCTGTTCTTTTACCAATTAGTACATTAAAGCCTTCTCACCCATATTCTTTAGTGTCAATCTTGGTGAAGCGAATCGTGTCATCCATGGAAACAGTGACAAGGGTACCGTCCACAATGACCATATCCTGTACCTGGTTACTGTGACCTTTGCCCTTTATGTTGTCGCACTCTCCTGTCACTGGGTCCCAGTAATGTGAGCGTGTTAAGGAGAGTGACAAGCCAGGTGTGGAAAAATGAATTGTAGGAACAGTCCATCTAATTTAGGGGTCGATTCCAGTGGAAATGAACAGTAAGACCATGGTAAAGGTTCTCACTAGCTCACCACTGACTCACTACTGGCTCACCCTTAACAGCTCTCTGGCATTCCAGTGCCATTTCACTGGACTGCATGTGCTTTGGGAACTACAAAGTTTATTTATTTATTTGACTGGTGTTTTACGCCCTACTCTAGAACACTTCACTTACACAACGACAGCTGACATTATGGTGGAAAGGTGGCTCTTTCGCTCATTTATAAATTGAAACAATGTAGTTGGTTATGGGGTATGTTAGCTACACTGTAGATCTGACACTTGTGAAAGTGGCCCAACCAGACAAGATTTTCTTCAAGCTTCTACACTAGCAGTCCAAATGTCCTCCCAACAAACAATAAAATTACAGAGCTTTGAGCTGAGGTTCCATAAAGTGACCCTGCACACAACTTTTTTTTTCTCCCCCAATTGCATCAATATTTGGAGCAGTTAATGAGATTCACAGAATTCATGAAATGTGACAAACTTGTGCATGCATCAGGCTATCTTTCAAACTAGATCTGACCTTTTACTACATAAAGCTGCACAACAGATTTGTTATGACAACTGCACAATATTTAGAGCAGTTATCGCAAAGAAACCATAGAGTACAGCCCAGATGGTGTGACGGACAAACAGACTAATAATGATCATCTATACAATTTTACATAAAAGAGACAAAACAGTTGGAAATTTGGATGAATTGCAAAATGTAGCATATGTAGCTATTTTGTTTAAGGATATTGATGAGAGCATCACTGCTGGCTGTGTAGATGGTTGACTTGTCCTCGGGGATACACATGGCTGTGATAGACTTGCTGTGTCCCTGTGGACACAAACACACAATCCTTCATACAGTGGTCATACACACATACATATATACCAGATATATCTTCAGGTTTATCTCCTGAACTTGGGAAATGAGATGTGACAACGTTGGCAATATTACACATGTACATGTAAGACGGCAATGGAAATTTAGCTCCAACAGCTAAATATATCATATCATATACCATAATGAATCCTTGACCTACCTTGACGATCCTGAGGGGCTGTGAGGGGTTGTTCCTGTCCAGGTAGTTGATCTGACCATTCAGCGACACAGACAGCATGTACTCTCCCTGCCACAGGCACCCTAGCTGCTGGTACTCCAAGTCTGTGCCCAGTGGAAACGTCCTGAATAATGCAGATGAATGTGAACATACAACACTTGGGAACACCTTGGGCAACAAAGATGAATTTTAACATCACAGATTTTGCATATGGCTAATACCTCCTGATTTAATAGAATGCAATCTTTCGATGAACATTCTGCATCCAATAAATTACACGGTATAATCCATTTACAAACTCAGCGATATTAATTGTCAACTTCTAAATGATTCTAAAAGAACTGAAGAAATAATTGTGTACAGCATAATACTAGGGACTTATTGATTTGATATTTATTACTCATACGAGAACAGCCAGTGTCTTGGATGGCAAAAGCTAAAATACAAACAGTAAAGCACTCTAAATGAAGAACACTTCTCACATTTGCATTTATTGTTCAATTTTCTGTAGCCTTTATGCCAGCCATGGCATTGATTTACGACTTCCATAAATGGGTATACACCTTTCTGTTGTGAACATTAAATTCACAAATTACAAAGCATCTGTTTTATTTATTTTATTTATTTGACTAGTGTTTTATGCCAAACTCAAGAATATGCCACACTTATATGACTGGGCAGAGCTCGGGGGAAACCCACAACCATTTGCAAGTTGCTGGCAGACCTTTGTTTGTACCATGTACTTCAATATTCCATATACTAATTTACTGGCCAAGTCTTGCAATGATTACATATATCTTCCACTTTCAAATTGGTAGTCAGTCTGTGATCGTGGAGGGGAGTGGGATATAGGAAAAAAGCGTTTCATATGAATAATATGACAAAGTTTTACTTTGATTATTTATCTATTTGATTGGTGTTTTATGCCATAGCCAAGAATATTTCACTTATACAACGGCAACCAACAGGGGTCAGTTTTTCTAAACTTCTAATGTCACTCTTTTGTAACTTTTCTCGTAAAAGACATCGTCTTTTGCACGACATAATTTAAAACAAAAGTTATGAGAAACTAATTTACCAAGTTTTATGACAGTGGTCACTGTATGATGGAAAGAAACAGAGCAGAGCCCAAGGGGACTGCCACAACCATCTGTAGGTTGCTGGCAGAATTTTGACAAATTTTCATATCCTCATTATATAATGCCAGCCGTTTTGGCAAGACCTCTCACAACAGTGCAGTACCACACAACCATCCACCCCATGATCTGTCTGTGAAGGCAGATCTCTTCCCCTCTGTACTTACACAACACATTCCCCTGAGGCCACATCAAAGATCTTGGCGGATTTGTCTCCTGAGGCTGTGAGAACCTGACTGCTATCTGGGCTGAAACTCACCTGGCAAAATGAAACAAGAGTTTCTGTGAACATGAGTAGACCTGTAATTCAAAATCAACATAACCAGGGTAAGGAGAAACTGAGAAAACTTCTTCCCTCATACCTAGCTTCATTTTAAAAACTAAATCACCCATTATATGCTCTTAATACTTTTTAAACATTTTTATGCCATGCAAAGCCATATTGCCCAAGTTAACCATAAGAAGGATAGTTTAATAGATGTCCATCAGAGAGTGTGGTATGAATCAGTGCAGTGATTCATTACATTACATTAAATCACCTCAAACGCAAAAGCTGCGAGAAATAGTGAAATAAATGCTGAAATACTGAGCTGAGTCAAGATGGGTCAATCTCTCTGTTCAAGCAGTAAGACATCACGAAGCTTAGCAATGTGCATGTAAATTTTCGCCAAAGAAAAAAATCCATAGTAAAAAGGTAAGTTATTTATACTACATTTAGAAGAAACAGATGAACAATTCATAAAACAGCCATCCATGACAACATAAAATGATATCATAATAGAGTAAAAAATGTATGGGAGGTGGCATAATATTTTTAATGCGAGAGGTATGAAGTATGAGCCATTATCATACACACATTATTTGTAGTGCAATATCTACAATATTAAACCCGCTTTCACTGTAACACTTTAGTCCCTTGCATACGACGTCACCTTGTTGACCTGGGCAAAGAACATTAGACACAAGATCGTGCTGTGGAGCATTTGTCGGGTCTCCATTAGTTTGGTCTTGTTGCTCTACCTACAGCGTATATGCCTCCTTTATGAGCTGGACTGCCAAGTTCCCCAACACGTTCTCCAGTCTTCCCATCAAACACAAAAGCCTGAAATCAAAGTGAACATTGCCATGTAGCCCAGGTTAGACCACAGTGTGAAATCTGTTTTTCTGTCAGATTAATTTATACTCCTCCTAGACTTTAAGCATCGCAGATATACAGCTAGATGTGCACATTAACCCTGCCATCTGATCCTCATAGACATTCAGCATCACAGTTATACTGCTACATGCGCATAATCACCCTGCCACCTGATCCTCCTCAACAATAAGCATAACTCTACAGCTAGAGGTACACACTCATCCTGCCATCTGATCCTGCTGGATATCAAGCATTATACCTCTGCAGGTAATGGTACGGGTACACACTCACCCTGCTGATCGTTCTAGACAATAAGCATAATAGCTATACAGCCAAATGTGCACACTCACCCTGCCATCTGATCCTCCTAGACATTAAGCATTATACCCCTACAGCCCTATTATACCCCTGTAATGCTCCGAGACATTACGCATCACAGTATACAACTTAATGTGCACAGTGCCATGTGATCCTCCTAGACATTAATCATTATACCCCTACAGCTACATGTACTCACTCATCCTGCCATCTAATGCTCCGAGACATTACGCATCACAGTATACAACTTAATGTGCACAGTGCCATGTGATCCTCCTAGACATTAAGCATTATACAGCTATACAGCCAAATGTGCACACTCACCCTGCCATCTGATCCTCCTGAGATGAACTTCTCTCCATCAGGGGAGTACCTCACACAGTTGACAAATCTGCTGTGATCCTGCAGAAATGTAACAATAAATAATAATACAATAACTCATACAGAATCATGCAAATAACCAGAACTACTGACTAATAGCGGGACACCTTCGCCCCACAATGACTCACGAGTATCTCAACATAATGCTGGCTAGTAGTCTTGGGATGAATAACAACCAAGGATTGGGAGTAGGAACGCTTTCAGGATATGCTCTCCTGTTAAAGTGACACAGTGCCCAAATATCTGATATTTTAGCATTATTACAGAATGACAGGTGTATTAGGTATCTTTCTTAAAAAGTAAAACTTACAAGTTTTTTGTTAATTCTACCCCCAGCATTGTACATTAAGTGAATGTTTAAAAATAACCAAAAACTGAAAGCTGAAAAGTCTGCCAGAGTATTTAAATCAGAAGCTATCAATTCAGTGGAACAGTAAACTTCATATATAAACAAACGTGACTGATGATACACGTAAGAGAAGGATTTACAGCTATCTCGTAACAGAATCGGCTAAAACGAGGTGTAAATGAGAGCTCAGGAGATTGACAAGCACGTCTAGAGTTGTAATTGGTGGTCAGTTGTTGCAACACTACACTGCTTGATAGGTGGGTGCAAATGTTGTTGTTGTGGCGGTGTTAAATGTCCAACATGTCCCACCCTCTTTGTGTTGAATTTGAACAACGCCAGAACAAGCTACATACTCAATGAATATATTTCATTTTAATGTGACTGATTTAGTTTATGAACCAACTTCAAAAATTCATTAAGATGTCACAATCAGAATTTGTTTAAAAATCAAGAGTTTGGGCGACCATGTCTCTTTAATGGTCTTAGCTGTAGAATTTATCACAAATCCCACATTATAATGCCAGCTTATTGAGTCTGAAGGATATACAAGTGTGCAATCAGTAAAAGTAATTATTTCCTATTTGAGCAGCAGACACAGAGCTGTGTGCTTTATCCAGAAAGAGGACAAAACATCAGAAAACACATCTTTCACAATCTTGACATTTTTCACAATTCTAAGCCAAATCAGAGTTGCTATTTTTCCTTAACCCTAGATGTTTCAGCACATCAAGAGAAATCTAATGACTGAAATCTTACCGACATGGTATGCTTATATTTGAAGGGAGGCCCCTCATAGAAGCAGAGACCAAAGTCTTCACTGGCTGTGACAGTCCGGTACGGCCGAGTGGGTCGGTAGTCCACGGAGTTGATGAGCTTATTGTGACCCTCCATTGTTCCCACAGATGACCCAGTGTCCCACAGGAACACACTGGCAAATCTGAATACAGGCACAAAACAGGTCAATGTATAACATGACACTGGCAAATCTGAACATGAATACAGCCACAAAACACATCAATATACAACAGTACACTGGCAAATCTGAACACAGGCACAAAAGACATCAATGAAAAACACCACACTGATAAATCTGAATGAAGGCACACATCAGGTCAATGTATAACATTACACTCGGATAACCTATTAATCCAAAGATTTTTTTGACTAAAATGTAATGTACTATGCATGAGTAGGTAGGGTCAATTGTCAGCCTTGCAAACGTTACAACCGTCATCCCCACTCGCCCCCTAATATACAAAACTTCCTGATCAAATAATATAATATTCCAAAACAAGCTTTAAAAAAAAGAAAGAAATCCTGACCACAAGTAACACCTACATGTACACCTGTGTACAATCAAAGTTGCAAATCAAGATACGAATACTTACTTTTCCCTGCCATCTCCGACCACAGCAATCCGCTTGCTGTCAGGTGACCAGGCGATGTCCTTGATAGCCCCACCCAGGGGCTGGTACTCGTACTTCAATAGATGTGTCCTCTGAGTGGTGTCCCAGATACGAAGCTTTCCACGACAATCTGACAATGCACAAAGGTTTCCAGAAACCTAAAGGTACAACGCCAGTAAGGACAATGCTTCTGTGCACTTCGTTTGATATCATTTAACCATGTGCAAGAGGATCATGTGCTAGATTCTGAAAAGCTTGACACCTTTGATATATGAACCTGTAAGTCATAATGTTGAAATTAAAACATATAAAATTATCAGTATTTCTCAGCCTCCCTTAATGATGTTATATAACGTCAGAAAAGTCATCTTTACTGTGATTTAACTGTCACAAAACTATAAATACAGAAACTATGATCATGAAACACAAGTTCAGCAGTTTCTTGCTTTATAACTGACTGCTATGTTACATACAATTATTGTATTTGACAAAAATTTCGTCTACAACTAAATTGCTCATTTTGCTTGGTTCTGAGAATTTTATTGCTCTTAGAATGGTGTATGGAGGGTTGTTTGGAAGGTAAGATGACATCATCCCCTCAAGAATCCCCTTCAAGCACTGAATGTAACATTTATTACCTTTGTACTGACCTCCAACAATGCATTCTGGGGGATAAATTTTTATTAATTTGATAGGTGTTTTATGGTGAGAATATACTCAAGAATATTTCACTTACAAGACGGTGGCCAGCATTATGGAGGGAGGAAATAGGACAGAGCCCTGGGGAAACCCACGACCATCCACAGGTTGCTGGCAGACCTTCCCCAACATGAGCTGGACTGAACTCACAGTGGCCGCATTGGTGAGAGGCAAGGGGTCATAACACCATGCTGGCATACTCATCCTCTTGGCCATGGAGGCCCTGATTAATTTTAGGTTGAAGACATGTATAGCAGCCTTCAATCATCTCAGTTCAGTGCCACTGAGTCTTTCCCAGCCTCAGGAATACAAGTAGCTTTTAAATAGCTCAAGGTATCACTTGGACCTGCAGAATGGGTTTTAGGGGATCATTAGCTGAGCCCATATGGCTTCCACATTTGGCCTACCTGAACTACATGAAAACTGGACTAATTGCATGTACCATTAACAAATCTCCACCTGTAAATGTAGCTTACTCTGAAGCTTTCATACTGGGCCCTTAATATGGTATAATAGACTGAGTGTGCGTAGACAGACAGACAGACAGCCAATTCTTCATCGAGATTGACAACCTGTTTCCTGTTGCTTAGCAACAATAAATAGCAGCTCTATTTTAAGAGGTAACATTTCCTCAGGGAACCTGTGCATACACTAGTAGCCACCTATTTATAACAAACCTGCGTACCTTCATGCTTTATGAGAGTAAAACTATAAGGACTGGTACATGTAGTCACAGTATAAGATGTGTAATCAGATGTGTGTTCTTTACAAGTTGAATCAAAGTGTTTATTTCTCAGAGGGAAAGTACATGTAACTGACTTTAATGGTGGTCATGACATCTTACACTACTCAGCTTACCATATTCAACATTACATAGGTCCCCGAATCACTTTACTGAGCTCAATGAATCGAACATTACTTAAACATTACTCAGGTTCCCTAAATCATTTATTACTCAGGCCATATTACCAAAAATTACTCGGGTCCCCAATTCAATTATTACCCGGGCAATAACATCTAACATTACTAGGGTTCCCAAATCAATTATTACTCAGATCATGCCATCAAACAATACCTGGGTCCCCAAATCAATTTTTCCTTAGGCAATACCATCAAACATTACTCAAGTTCCTAAATCAAATATTACTCAGGCCATATGTGATGCAATTGTGTGCCCCAACTTACCTCCTGATGCTATGTAAAACCCACTGGGTGCATATTTAGCAACTATCACCTGGACGGGGTGTTGAGTGTAGACATCACAAATCGCTGGGTTCTGGGGAAATAAAATGCATAATATATAATTCAATCTAGGACACTTACATCACAAGGAAATAACTCCCCTGACAGCTAAAAATTGAATTTCACAACAGACCACAGTCATACGTATATGAGTCTATGACTGACTGTAAGGAGATGTGTGATAACAACAAGTATGAATGTCTTTAACACTAGTTATTAAGTTAATATTCATTCATTTACTTGCTGACAGGTGTTTTACGCTGCGCTCAAGAATACTTCACTTATACGATGGCAGCAAGCATTATGGTGAGAGGGAACTGGGTAGAGGCAGAGGGAAACCCACAATCATCTGCAGGTTGTTGTTGGACCTTCCCCAACATGAGCTGGATTGAACTCACAATGACCACATTGGTGATGCTCCTGGGTCATTAAGCCATGCCGATGCCCTAATTGACTCAGCCACGGAGGTCCCCGCATGTCATTAATACATGTACTAGTTATTAAGTGGCTAGGCCCTTTATCATTTGGCAAAATGCCTAATTCCTGGCACTGAGTTATGTTGACCGCCTGAGGCGGTGTAGTGGGTAGAGCATTTGCCTGATAAATGGCAGATCTGGGGTTCAATCCCAAAGTGAGTCATATATAATACTTTAATGCACCATGTTGAAAGCAAATGTTAAACCCTCATCAAAGAAACACAAGAACTCTATATTTTCCATTTGGACATTATTAACATTAAATGCAATGGTCTTTCACAATTTAGGCCAGACTGATGTTGCATTTGTCAGTGAGGGGTAGGGTTAAATAAAAACACACACACAAAATTTTATATCAACAATGTTAGGAGCTGAAAGTGTTATTAGTACACCTGGGAGTGTCTTACACATAGTGATGGCGAATAAGGGGTGATAAAGGCCTATTTAATTGGAATAATTAATGGCTGCTGACGCCATTGCCCATAAGAAACAAAAACTTGTTGAGTTCATACTTAGACAATACTGAAATAGCTGAGAATTAATAAACGATTATGGGTTCACCCCACACCATAAAAATAAAAGAGAAACTCGCTGTTTTTTGACGTAATGCATAATCCCACGGAAAACTCTGCCAATTACACAACAGTGAAGTGTTTAGTTAATTGTTCTTAACTCCAACAAAACCACTATCCATGGTACAATACAGTACCTACCTCAATATCACGGATAAATACACTGTTTCCATTTGTATACAGGTAGTTTTTATTTTTGGGGTCAGGGGAGATAACTATAGCTCTTCCTCGCTCTGTCCGTGGTAAAGCAGCAAATATACATTCTGAAAAAAAAAAATCCAAATTTAACATTACATTTTCAGATGACTCTTTAAGAATGAGGCTGTGTGCTCGATTCTAGTGTCAACCATACTGACATAGGCCTGTTTGTCAGCGTCAGTTAACCTCACAAGGTACATGTACAAATTAGTGACCTTTACCATCAGTTACCTCTACCAGGACATTTTATCGAGTCTCAGTCATATATACGTACTTGAAAGAAGAGACCACCTTTAAAAAAGTTCACATCATCTGAAATACTATATTCTGCTCTAAATATGTTGTTCGCTATTTCTTTAAACACTTTACAGAGTGCATGAAATGCGAAAAAGCATTCTGGTTCTACATAATGCAGTTTTTACGCCAGTTTATTGCACATGCTGAAGTACATGAAAAGTGATGTCACAGACTTTTTCTTTTTATTAAGCATTCTACACTCTATATTTCTACGTTACATACAGATGCAGCCGTAGTAGTTCATGCACATTGATGCAGGACACAGACTTATGGCAATCTAGTCAAGTAATCACATGGCCCTTCCACTATGCTACAACGCCATGGGAAGGTCCCATTGAACACGAATGGCACAAACTCAGCCACCCATCCTTCGGCTTTCACCCGACAAGTTCAGCTCTGCTTCTGTGTTTCATTTTTCTCCATAGGTTGGATGCTTTGCACCCCCTACAATTTCTGGCTCCTAACCCCGACTGTTAAGTCGGGTGATTACTTGGCTCATGGCTATCATATGATGTTTAGCAGCTAAAAATAATCACTGATGGTCCTGTGCTTCAGCTTGTACAATATGGCCCAAAAAGCACATAAATCTTGATTTCCATTTTCATCACTGTATAAAAAAATACCAACAAAATAGGGAAGACCATATTTGGAATCAGTACAAAAGGGTACTTTAGATGATATGTACTTTATTTAACAGTGGTCTGTTCTTCTAAGGAAATGCTCTTTAAAATCAAAATAATACAAAAAAAAAGTACACAAACTTTATGGGGTTAAGCAGCTCATGGGAAATTTTCAACATCAGGTGTTGTCATACTGAAAGGCTCTCCAAGTCTCCATTCATTCAAATCCTGCCTACTCTTGTCTGATATTGACAACAAAACTGCAAAAACTGCTAAAACCTTTCTCTGGTTATAGTTAAGATGAGGTTGATGGGCATGTCGCTTTCCAAGTGACATGTGACATCAGTTCATTCATGCTTCCCTGAATCAGCCTTGTTGAACACTGAGTGTAGCATTGAGAATCCCCTTATCAAATGTTGTCCATGTGACAAAACCATGTGACATACGCACATGCGCACTGAGTCCTTACTAAATTCATCCATCTTAACTACCTCTAAAAAACACTTTTTGACACAACAAACCGAATGCTTTAGTGGTATAGACGTGTATCTAAGGATCCAACACTGATGCGTGTGAGGAGTTCAAACTCAGCGATTATCTCCAGAAACTTCAAGATATCACATACAGGAACTCTACACAGGCCAAGGTGTGATCGGCGCGATAAACATGTGACAATATCATGCAAGACTTCCTCTGCTGAACAGAACATAGCTTTTGTGCACTTTTTTTTTCGTGCCATAAAAAATTCCATTTCTTATCCAATGAAAACGAAGCACAGGCACATGGCCGTAAGAAAATAATGACGCCATACAGAAGCGACACGCCCATCAACCTGAACTTTACGAATCCCCCTTTTCACTCACTGAAAAATGTGATGTAGTAACTAAAAGGTGGTCAACAAATGGCTTTAATTACTGGTTATTGCCACCTTCAATAGTAAATGCAGAGGGGTACAAACTGAACTAAGATAAGTAATTAAAACAGAATTACGGGTACATTGAACCAGCTGCGCCGGATGAGTCACCGGCGATGGGACAGTTCACTCACTATTCCGTGACAGTCAGCTTGAAGTTGAAAGGAAATTAACACCTCATTACGATCAACACGTCCAAGTAGGCTCGCTTACAATGTCTGTGCTGCAAGAGCTTGGGCACAGTACACCAATCAGTTAAATAATTAAAACAAATGTCTACTGCTCTACATTACACCTATCTAGTAAGCGTAGATAACAACTGCAACAACAACATTAGTAGCATCCCCAGACAGACTCCCACACAGTGCTTAGCTCCGTGTACAAACAAGTATCAAGAGTTCGGCGAGAGACTCGACAGAAAAAGGGCGGTTTCGGAGCAAAGTTAGGAGATACGTGAAGATATACATACTTGGCACGATCTCGTTGTCTCCCATCTTTACAGCTGGTCAATCTAAAGAACCGAAACGACAAGAACAGCAGAAGACACCCAAAAGCCCCTATTTGTTCAGTAAACTCAATTTGTTGATAGAGTTTGCCGGCAAATCCTTAACGCGGAAGTGAGTAAGTTGCTTGATGTAGAGCGCATGTCACTGTCGTACAGTTTGCCAAATATGGAGATAGTCAGGTCTATTATGATACCGCCCAGGTGTTTTAGTATTCTGTATATTTTGATATTTGCCCATATTTGACATTATTTATGCCTTCCTTGAATCGATGCCTCCGAGGCTTATTCACAATTTAGTTTTAGCTGCTAGGCGTACATTGTGAAATCGAAAGATGTCAGTGTTCAAAAGTGAACAGACAGACAGCTTCGTGGAAAATATGATGTATGTTATTTAAATACCCACAACACAAAGAGAGTTTATAAATTAAAACGCTACAGCCACATGGATATGTTAATGACAAAAGCTTGTTTTGCAAATCAGCCACACGATTTCTTTTTCTTCTGGCTGAAATTAAAATTACTTATCATATATTTCAGCCCAAAACGATTCATGTTTATAATAATTAATTGTCACAGTGTAATTCATAATCATCCAGAAACACCAAATTAGTACCGATAACTAGAGAAGTAATTAAAATAAAGAAATAAGCAAAAATAAGAAAAGAAGTAAACGAAGTACAAAAAGGAATCTAAGATTTTTCTCTGTTATTGTGCATGGTGACTGATAATAAATACAACATAATTTTGTACACACATTCAGTTATTTATTTTTAAATTACCTCTCAAAATGCTTATATTTATTGTTGCAATTCAAATCGTGCATGACATATCAAGTGCATATCAAGCAACCAATATAATGACGAGGTTCCATTTTGCAAACAATTATAATCTGAAAAATGTGAACTGGATTATCGATGTAAACAATTAAGAGATTTCTGTGATTATTTGGTAGTAGTGGGCAATATTTACTGTACCGATGTTGGGGATTTTTTCTCTTTTTGTTTTGTTTTCGTCCTCTTTTTTTTAACAGGTGTCATAGCAGTACTTCATTAACCAATGATACATGCAAAGCACTCACAGATTAATGAAACACGGGAGCTAAGCCAATCAATCTATCTCAACCAGGTGGGAAGAGCAAGAGTTATCTTCGCTCTTTTCCGATAGATGTCGCTCAAAGGCTGAAAGTTTTTGTCACGAGTTGTTCAACTGTTGCATTGATTTTGTCCATCCTCGGCCCACGGAGAGGATTTCGATCTGCTTGGTATGTGGCCTGTGTGATAGAAAATTTGAACTTACTTAGAATTTTATGATATTATATTTGTTAGAAGTCCTCTTCTGTTTTAAATTCACTAATACGTGCGTCTTCGCGATTTATGCTGACACGTTGCATTTATTATTCAGAGATTGATGGTGATTCAGAGTAGCCTAATAAATTAGACGTCGTTCTTGTATCGTAGCATACAACGTCTAATTCATTAGGATGCATTCAGGGTAGGTCTATTTGTAACTGTAACATGTAAAATAACATGCAAAAAGAAACCATTCTTTATTTATAGTTTGTGAAAATATGCATAATTTTATCACGTGTGCTGTATCATGGTCTACTCATGTTTTTGTTTTGTAACTTCTTGCTTTCTCATGCTTCGCTCAATCCCTCTGTATGATTGTCTTTCAGTCCGTCTGCTTTTCTCTACCCTCTGACCCATTCCACACTGCATTTCCAAAACAGCTTTGCGGTTTAACACCATAAAAATAGTTACAAATTGTCATTCTGCACTCACTTTCTTAGAAGTCGAGTTTCTTGAAGTATTTTGGTGAGAAAGCGAGAGAATCATAGTGCATATTGCTCACTTTTTTCACTAGTCTCTTCTGTATTTTACCTTTTTATAATGCTGTTATTTCGCTCACAGTTTAACCTGACAGTTTGTTTTAGAGACACATTTTGCTTGATTCTCATTCATTCAGCCACTACTATTATAGGACCATCCAAAAGTTGTTTTCTTAAGTTTAATTAATTTTAGAGTTTGCATGAAAGTATCATTTGGGGTCTTCATGTACTTCCTAAAGGGCATATTGACAGGCCAAACCGTAGGTGAAACATGGCAGAGTGTTACTTGTTAACTACATGTGTGTAATGTTGTATACATTGTAGTTTATTTTGTCGTAGAATGCCGTATACAGTTCGCATAGTGACATGGCCTGACCATGGCTGGTCCAGGTCACTGGTGGAAGGAATCGCTAGCACAGGACATCCACAGCATGCTTAGGGTCAAGGAGAAGAAAATCCCCACATACTATGGGCTCAGCTCGCATATTATTTGGCGGAAGTTTTTGGTGGATTGGTTGGCCATCATTCGTGAGAAATTGGAGCTTCAAGAGACCACGTACCACCTGGCAGTTCACCTGCTGGACTACTACATGGAGGGCAGCCTTGACTTGAAGTACAGCCGGCTTCATCTGGCAGCCTTGGCCTGTCTAACTATTGCAGGTATTGTTTAGAATAAGATATAATTTTGCGTCACATCGTATGTCTGTGTAGACTGGGAAGCCAGTCATGGCAGAGTGACTTTCAGTCACAAGACCACATGGGGTGTAGGTTATATTCCCAATGCTGAACAGGGAATTTGTACAGTTTCCCCATGATCATTGTTGTGGGACATTGGTGACTATAAGCAGTCAACAACATGATTCATATGATTATTTGCTTAGCCTGAGGATCATTGCACACTACTGGTCTTCCGCCAATGTGGTGTGCGTATCAGTGTGTCACATGTGGGAAAGTTTGTCAGTGTCTTGCCAAAGGTCTTTGGTTTACGCCAGGCGCCCCCCTCCATAAAACTGAATGCCATCAGTTAAATGAAAAATTCTAGAGTGTGGCATTAAACAACACTCATGACTGTTCTCATTTTTTTACTTGTTTGTAATGGCTAGTCATGGTGGCTCTGGCAGTTTTCCTCCACACATTAACATCATTACTGCGATGAAAGTGAAACATTCTGCAAGGGCAATCACAACACAACAAGGCCATCCTGTTTGTTGTACGTAACCGCAATCCTAGGAGAATATATAGGGTGGGTCGGTAGGGAAATTCTTTTCTTTTTATTTTGGCTCTTGAAAAAGATATGGATTTAAAAAAAATGACCATGGAGAGAAAAATATGAAACAAACGTATATCAAAATACCCAGTAAAACTTTTGAGTGGTCAGCTGGGTTACGCCCAAAGAACGTATTTTTAAGTATGACTCCACACTTTACTCCTGGCCCTACATGTAGTGGTGAAAAAATGAAATAAATCAAAACATTCACTCAACAAAATTCTAAAAAAATGTTTTATCCACTAGAGCATAGTTATATGCAAATGACTTCTTTTTTTTTTTTCGTTTTCTGTGTTCTGAATTTGAAACTGTATGTCATCCTGATTTTCAGCTAAGATAGAAGAATGTTTTGACCTTGTGCCAGGTGTGGAGGTGCTGAACGCATTCATCCCTCCTCCGATTAAGGGAGAACGGCCGTTCTTCTACCACAAATCTGAGTTCCTGGAGATGGAACTCGCCATTCTGACCTTCTTCAGCTGGAACGTGATGAAGCCAACAACGGCCCACTTTGTCCCTTACTACAGCAGCACCGGTGCCGCCCTGGGTGACCTGTATGATGGCATCCCGGTACAGTCCACAGAAGCCTTGATGCTCCATGTACATAGCTATGCAGACTACTTCAAAGAGATTTCATTACAATGTAAAGTATTCTCTTGCTGCAATTAATGCAGTAACTTCTACACCTTAAATACACCGTAAAAGGGAAGACATCTGCGCATTGCCTTTGTAATTGTACATGACTAAAATACACATATCATTACAACTCAACGTAAAGTATTATCTTACTGCAACAAAGGACTGTGTACTTCAGCTTAAAAGTACTGGCTGCGGTTGCTGGGAGTCCAAATACAGCTCATGCAGTCTTCTTCTCTGGCGGTACATGGGAAGGTCAGCCAATAACCTGTGGATGGTTGTGGGTTTCCCCTGTGCTGTGCCGGGTTTTCCTCCTACCATAATGGCTGCTGTCATATAAATGAAATATCCTACTTGAGTATGATGTTAAAGCCCAGTCAAACAAACAAACAAATAAATAAATAAACATAGAGTTTCGGTATTGTCTTCTCTTCCAGATCTGACTTCATCCTCTTCCATTCTGAACGAGGATTTGTTTGTTTGCATGGTCTTACTCTGAGTTGATCCATGAAATAGAATTAAAGGCAACACTGCACAATTCACTGCAAAGGAGATAGTTAAACTCGTAATGTTTCATTAAGTTCAGCCTAAGGTATTCATCATTCAGAGTTTTGAGGGCCTGTTTGTATGGCTGCCACTCCCATAACATTGACCATGATAACCAGATCACATTTCTCATATGTTCATAAATTCAAGAGTAACTGCACACCTGCAGTCACAGACCAAAGTTATTGGCTCTTGTTTGTAGATCATGTATTTCGAAATTACCCGCCATCTATGGTGGGAGCTTCATGCGTTGCCGCCACACGGGTGTATCTACAGTTGACCCCCACCTGGCCGGCCAGACTGGATGCTCTGACCGGCTACTGCCTGGAGGAACTTCTTCCCTGTGTCCACCTCATGCTCAAGTAAGCTGTACTAACTCTCACAGTTGCTGTTTTGGAAGTGTGTATGGGAAATATTTGCACAGGTTTATTTCCTTCAAGGAGAAGGCTGAGGAAGTGTAATGTAAATTGTAGTGAAAAGAGTATGGTTTGAAGATTTAAAAAACACCATCTGATAATTTTTAGATGTTCTCTAAGAAACATATGCTTCACGCCATAAGCTCATATAGCTGTCAGAAGATGCCGACATTTTACTCAGCCGATGCTGGCTGATTGATCAATAGCAATATTTAGCCCACCTGTATTCGTCATGCTGTTTGTGCAGCCAAAATCTGCACATATTGGCAGCCTGCCAGTTCTTTGTTGTCGTCTGCACACTGACAAAACAAGGTGCAGCAGCCAACCGTCGGTAATCGACTTGAATTGGCATCCATGGGACCTAAATGACCCGTGTTACGTACATTCAAAAGATACAATGGTAATGATTTGAGGACTTTATTCATGTCATAATCATGTCGCTAATCGGGCTTCTCATAATCATACATTCTGATTGATCAAAATTATTTCCACAGTTAAGTCCCCTTTTCCAGGGAGGTATTTATTATCAGTAATTGAGTGTGTGTTGTGACCTTAATTTGACGCTAAAAAAATGAAAAAAGAAATTTGATGGTCAGTTTTAAATCTTCATTCCATACTCTTTTTACCACAAATTGCTCAATACTTTCCCGGTCTTCTCCTTTGAAGGTGAACTGCCCCGATCGATTGTTCTGTGCAAAACAAGTACAGTATATCCTAAAGGTATCTGAAACATGAAGCTGCAGTGTATAAAGAATAAAAATCGCTAGATTTTTGAAAGACAATATTTTTTCAAGCAGAAAGGTTTTGTGAAGCTTGGTATTTACTACATGCTTATCTGCCCTTGACACCAACCTAATGTATGATGTCATACTGGTGGTATGCTGTTTTTGCAGCAATCATCTGTACAATCATCAGCGATGAGATTAGCTTTCATGCCATGTATGCAACGAAAATGGGTAATTGTCACGCAACGTCACCATTTCTAATGGAGTTAGCACTCTAGATTGTGCTCTAGCCATTTTGATGAGACATGTTTTGATCCGGCACACAGACTAAAACCACTCTGCCTCAAAACCAGAAATGCCTCTATTACGTCACACAAATGTAGCACACTGGCGCCATTCCAGGGCAGTCAAGCGATGTGTGACTTTCTTCTCTGTGTTTTGGGTCTTTGGTATATATTTTTATTCAATTTTCAGGTAAAAATACTCACCAGATGGATTTTTTTTTGCCTGCATCAAATTGTTTGTATCACAGGAGTATCATTCAGCTAAGTAAAGAGAAAAACAGAGCCAGGACAGTTCACCTTTAACTTGTAAACATCATTGCTGGCACAGAAGTGAAAATATTTGCTGTGCATAGTATTAGATATTAACACGTTTCAAAAAGTATATGCATACTTAATTTGTTCATTTTCAGAAGGAATTTTATATAAACGTATGTAGGCATTGGTAATTCAATTGTGAGATTTAAAACCTCAATACTGACAATAATGGTATTGGTAAACGACAGGCCAGCCACACTTTTCTCCATTTCAGTTGTACTCCAGTTGTTTTTTTTTTTAATCAGGTTTAGATCAGTATAAAGCTTTCATAGATAGGTTTTCCCATAAGGCAGTCACAACTATTGCCACTTTGTTATTAAATTTTTCACTCTTTGTAAGGATATTCAAAGTTAAAATTTTACACTTTGGAAAGTGAACACCACTTTTCTGCGTGCATGTATTTGTACAGCAAAATTTACAACAACTAGTACTTAAGTAGTGCCTCTGTAGCCCAAGGGGTTAAGGCAGCATGATGATGCCAGCTTGCACTCAGGTCATACGTTAGAATGGTTTCCCCCAGACTCTGTACGGTTTCCTCCCACCACAATGTTGGTCGCTGGTACAGGTGAAATATTCTAGGGACCGACACCAATCAAATAAATAAATAAATACATAATACTATTGAAGTTGCATTGATTAAAATGTATTTCTCTTTTTCATTACTTTCTTTTACATCTGTGTTTTTTGGCTTTGGCTTTTTTATAGAATCCATGAGAAAGATCTGAAAGGTGGCTCCAGGGAAACCCCTTAAATACTTGGTCAGTCGTCAGTTTTTAGCAATTTGGTTTATTTGATTCTGTAAATCTCAACCATAGAACTCATTTTTGTTCGCAGCAATTGCCTAGTTTTTTGTGTAATACTATTTTTAGCATTTTAGCACTTATGTTTCAGGATAACTTTTGTTCTCTTCATACAGTGAACTGGATGCTATTAAGCTATCATCTTTTTTTTAGATTTTTAGTTTTTACGCATGTTGAATTAAATGACAGTTTTATTTTAATTATTATGTGCCAAGCAATTGACTTCATATAATGAATGTTGATGGTATTTACTAGTCTGTGTCATTATGGGTGTTTTCAAGTTGAGTTTGTTTTATACTGAGGTCCGTTTACATTAAAGGCTGTTTAGCATTTTGGTCTCTCAGAGGCCTTACTTTGCAACATATGTATTTGCTAAGTTTCCAGATGTAAATTTATGAAGTACAGTGGAGCCTTATTATTTGCAAACCTCAAATCCCAGAGCTTTGTTTGCGTTTTTACAGGGTTTGCTGTTTATCCACACTTCAATTTTGTTAATTACCTCCCTTTGTACTTACACATGATCTACTCACAATGATGCTTAAAGTCGAGATTTCATTTACAAACATAACATGCTTTATTTGTAAGTGTTAAACACCACTATACTTTAGAAGTAGAAAAATAATGTAAATCTCATAGGGTACATGATTTGCCGGAATCAGTGAACTTGGGGACCTTGACTTTCATGTCCAGGGATGGCCCATGTCTATACGACATGTACGACGCAACATGTTACACATGCTTGAAACTTGAGGTGAGTCAAGGAGATGGATGTAGCATATCTGTTGTACCTTTTATTTATACAGATTTTCAAACGTCCGAACTATAGGAGAGTAGCCAATTCAAGCCAATGTGATGACTCTCCTGGGTTTTCTTTTTGACTACTACAGCCCACAACGCTGCCATTCCCGCGAAGAAGGAAATCATGTTTGGTAGCGAGTCTTTTTTTACAAGGGTCAATGGGCAGTTGTTTACAACACACAATCTTTTCTTGCCTGGCTTATTAAATCCTCAAAACTTCAAGTTTACGGGCTGTTGGACACGATACAAAACATTATATGAAGGCAAGCTGATTAGTCTAAACCAGTCACAGTAGCAGTTCATTCATTCATAACTCTAGCCAGACTGACGTGACAGCCGGCATGATGTCCCATTGAGAAGGCTTGCACGCACGGATAGGTCTTTCAGAATGTGATTTTATGCGATTATCCAGAGATTAACCCAAATTACAAAGCCTTCCCATTAATAGGGTTTTTGATATAACCGATTTGCAAATACACGATGTAAAAACAATGAGACTGAATACAATTTGGTTTTGTGCTGGGGAATTCTTTGCATTTAGGCAGAGTTTGCATTTATCAGGTGTGCAATTATGTGGATTGATCTGTAATTTGTCATTTTTGAATCAACCTGGTTTGTATATTGTTTTTTCCTTTAGTATATAACTGATAATACTTTTTTCAGGTATATGTATTTAATGATATTTTTTCCATGCAACATTCATCAGACTTTTTAAAGAACATGAATAAAATCTGTAGTCTGATAAACTTCAGATATTGAGAAGACATAATGCTTTTTCAAAAATAAGTGGATTGTCAAATTATATATCGCATATACATATGCTTTTCTGTTTTATATGAAGTGTCAGCATCCAGTGTTTTTTTATTCTGTGTGTTGGTTGTAATTTTATTATGGGAATAAATTTTGACTGCTTTCAAATCTTGCTTGTAGCGTCTAATGACTGATTCATCCAACGAAAATTAACACAACCCTTCAAAACTCCCAAGTGCCTCTCGCTGTATGCAAGCCCCACTCGCTATATGCAAGCGCATACTTGCAGTTAAGAGAACAGACAACAATTGAACAAATTACACATGTTCTAAAAGGCTATTTTATGCTGATTCTGAATATAGTCTTTATTTTTTTTATGGCATTTTTTTTTTTTAGTGAATACAACGGAAATGAAGATTAATGTGCTAAGTGAATTTCTTGGACCGTATTGAAAAGGCTGAAGCACAGTGACATCACAGATTCTTTTCTTGCTGCTAAACATGTATAACTGATATACTGTCACATTAAACACAGGTACAGCTGTGGTACTACTTATATATTCAAGAAGAAAGGTAAGCAGCCAATCTGTGACATCACTATCTTTCAGACTGTTCAATGTGGTCCAAAAAGTCTGCCGTAGCAAAGCCCTCAAATATTTCTGTTGTAATCACTGGAAAAAAGAAAAAAAAATAGCGAAGACCGTATTTGGAATTCGTGCTTTTCTTAAATGTGGTCTGTTCTATTAAATTTGGCGATTTTCAGAATGGATATAAGGGATGTGCCACTGATGACAATATTAAGCTTTGTGGCACCAGCTGTAATTCTTTATTGATATATTTCTTCAATACCACTCTCAAGGTTTTTTCACTTATATGAAGCCAGCCAGGTAGTTTTATTTGTGGAGGAAACCGATACATGCCCCCACTATAAACCACCACGCTTTGGTAAATAGCAGACCAGGGCCCAGTGTCCTGAAGCATACTTAGTGCTAAGTAGCACTTAGTGAAGTCACTTCCTATCTCTACAATATACATTGTCATGGCAGTTAAGGGAATACTTAACTAAGCTTCATGATACTGGGGCCAGCTTGCCCACGTGTAGTGCACAGACATGCATGGCATGCCTAATCAGAGGAAGATGAGTGGCCTTCAACTAAGATTGCAAATTAATCATAAGCCACACAATTAAACATTCTCACAAATTAATTAATCTCTCATTAAACAAAGTCTTGCATAATTAACAGGAAAGGGAATCTAAAAATTTCCTGCCCAAGGTCAGGATTGAACCCTCATTCGTCTCCTGTGCCTACTTATTTGTTATGTTGGTAGTCCTGCACCTTACCACTGTTCCAGTTAGGTTAGGCTCAAGTCATTTGTGACATTTGCCCACCTTCAGTGTAGGAAGGCTAACATGTTTCTGGCCGGCAACCATTCTGTTCTAACCACCATGCACGTACATCGTCAAACGTGAAAGACTGTTCATGGATTGCTCATAGGCCCTAAGTGTCAATAAGCCTATGCCAGATTATTAAAGGTATGGGGAAGGACGGTGTCATACATGTACTTAATTAACAGTACAAGTATTAATTTTCTAGGTCTTAATTTCCTAACCCATAGGAATCTTGCCACTGTACTAATTTCTTTGGAATCATATGAAGCCAATCTTGATGATGTGAAGCCTTTGTGAACTGTACCAATGATCAGGATGGACAAGTTCAGGACTATTAATTTGGCCAAAAGTTTCACTAGAAATAGCTACTGATAAAGAATATCAAAATGAGTCAAGAGCATACTCTGCTTAAATCTAGGTGATTCATCATTTAGGTGATCATCTAGGTTTTTGTTGTGAAGTTTGATATCTTTTCAGAAAAACTCAACTTGGCATCTAAAGTGTAGGGTTAAGATCGTTTTGTGCATCTGAAAGTGCATTTTTATACTCAAGATGGACTTCAGATGGAATACAGTAGGCGTGCCAGTTAAACTATCATAAATAAGGCTCTGGTTACCTCCCATTATGATGCTGGCCGCGGTCGTATAAGTGAAATATTCTTGAGTACGGCGTAAAACAATCAAAGAACTGAATAAATCATATACGAGACAATTCAGGGGAGATAACCGAATGATACTTGGTTAATTCTGAAACATCCCGCGGTTACCCCCCCTCTAGTCATCGCTCTTCAGCAAATCGTGGTTGATTTGATGCCCAACGACAGCAAATAATGGTTGATTTGATGCCCAACGACAGCAAATAATAATCAACAAACAACTCTCGAGACGAAGGATAGGTAATTCAGGTAAAATTACGGTGTTATTACCGTTTAATGATTAGAACTATATGTATTTCTTGACGTGAGTCTAACTTGCTTCTGCTAGCTTATGTCATAATCTGTAAATCTTGATGCCATACGACACTAGACTAGATTTCCTTAGTTATTGTGGTTGACATCTATAACGACTTCCTGTATTGGCCTTAGAGCCTTTATGGGCTCACACGGTTCACAAACAGTCACATTTTACAGATACACATTGATACAGAACAACATTTAACGCGCACGTACTAAATACCACAATGTACCACAATAAAAATCGGGGAAGGGAGGTCGGGGGAGGGGGTGATGGCGCTTAATTAAGTTCTTTGTGTATACCGACATCATTATTATTATTATTACTATTTGATTGGTGTTTTACGCCGTACTCAAGAATAGTTCACTTATACGACGGCGGCCAGCATTGTTATGGGAGGAAACCGAGCAAAGCCCGGGGGAAACCCACGACCATCCAAAGGTTGCTGGCAGACCTTCCCACGTACGGCCAGAGAGGAAGCCAGCATGAGCTGGGCTTGAATGCGACCGCATTGGTGGGAGGCTTCGGTCATTGCGCTGCGCAAACGTGCTAACCGACCGAGCCACGGAGGCCTCCTATACTGACATCATGTTTCTGATTTGTAGTTTGAATGAGCAATATGCCAGAAACGAAGACTGCTTTTAAGGAGGTATTGCCGAAACAGGGAGCTCTATACACAGAAGAGGCATCAAATTTTGTGTTGTGCAAGCCCAAGCTCCTTCCCATGAAGAGTGTGACATTGGAGAAGATGGAGAAGATGCAGAGAGAAGCTCAAGAAAAGGTGAAGGAACTAGAGAAGGGAGCACAGATGCAGTCACAGACCCTGTTCTCTGGGCCAGACAAGGACTTCGGCAGCTGATCAACGTTACTGTCAAACGTTCAGCGGATAAGTTCTCAGACTGTGTTGATATCCAATGTACATAAAGGTGCGGAAAGCTGGCAGCAGACTTTGGCGAGACTTCACTGGATGGATTATATTTCCTGACATAGAGGATGTGGTAATATAAACTTACATGTAACTGTGGAGGAGGGGAATAGAAGGATTCTGCCGTTCTGTTCTAAACTCATGATGTAATCAAGATATTGAGCCAAAGGCAAGATAGTGTTTTATTTCACTCCCTTTACAATATCAACATGGATGTTGGCAGTCTGAAGAACATACTGTAAACCCTGGACCTTTTCAATCATTAACGCAGTTTTTTAATGGTAATTTATGCAAACAGTTATTGTAAAAATAAAGCCAAAAGTGATTTGTTCGTGCCACCAGAGTTATTAGCTTCATAAAACTATAAGAACTATATATCTAGACCCTACAGTTCTCTCGAGAAAATAATGAAATATTGCTTTTTGCAGTGGTTGAAAAGGTTGAAGAATAAGGATAGTTTTACATTATCGTCAGTGTGAAATTTGCTGGCGGGTAACACTTGAGAATTTGGTTGGAATCTGAGTATGCAGGACATTCACATTTCAACCTGCGCTCTGCCACACTTGCCACGACAGAACAGTTGTGGTTAAATTAGCCCCCCAGTCACAGTTGGTTATCCATCAGTGGCTTTTAAAGGCTGAGGTTGAAGCTGCTTTCTGTGGCTAACTAACGCTTTCTACTTGGCATTTTCAGTTTGCAAATTGTATTTGCTACACAGAGTAATGGGAATATGGTTTGCAATGTAGAGTTTCAATAAAACAGATATTGAATGTGGTGAGCACGTCACCACTAGGTTAAGTGATAGGCCAGCAAGCAAAATTTAGCACCTAGCTCTTGTACTCTGCGAAATTTTACAGCATTTTAGCTTAAAAAATGGCAGACATCTGCAAATGTCACTTACTGGCCTTCTGACGTTACTTTTGAAACCTGGCCATGGATAGGAATATTCCACGTGTAGAGCCCTCAGCTTTCATTGGGGGCCCTGGTTGCAATGTTGGCTCAACAACATTTGTAATCTCATTTTTGTTGACGACTGTCCATCTGTAACTTACCAAAGGTTAGCAGGTTACGCCCAGCACTTAGGTTTCCTTGATCAGTGCAGCTGACAACAATCATATACGTGAAATCTTCCTGGAGTGTGGCGTTTTTAACAAAAATCAAATAAATGTATAAAATAAGAGTAACATAATAACAGTAAACCAGAATCTTTGTGGAGGAAAAGGTGTGTAATATGTTCAGTCTATACTTTATACATACATAATATATTTGTGTATTCTTTTTAAAGAGTTTTCTTATTGAGGAGTATTTGTAGATGGAATCTCACCGTTCAGTGTGTTCTGGCATGATTGCTGATGTGCAAGATATCTGTGGTGCCAAGATACGACTTATTACTCTAAAGTATATCAGTGTCCTGTTAAGTGTATATTACTGCTATACGTAGAGTTGAAGATGAAGTGCAAGAGTTCGTATCATGGGGCTTTGGTTTTAATCCCCGTTTTGATGGGGGAATTTGCAGGTTCTGTCGTGTTTATTGTATCATACATGTAGTGCCATACTGATAATAAATGGTTATGATCTGTATTTGTGCATTTCTTCATCTTCCAAGACGACTTGTCCGGTGTGCAAATTTTTGTTGCACGAGGGAAGGTTTCCTCCACCCATTAAACTAACTGCCATCATTGAAGTGAAAAATTCTTGTGTGGCATTAATCAGCGATCAAATTAAACGTGCAGATTTAGGGAGTTATCAGCATCCCCATGTGAAGTTTTCAATTTTCAATATTTAAATTGCTGCAGTTTTGTAAATTTCTTAATAAAATGAATTAAGTCCTCACTCTTCAAGGAATTGGTCATGGCTATGTGAAGAGCGCAGCTAGAGATAGGACATGGGAATTCCGGTTGTGCCAGCTGTTGTATACCTCATTTGTAAATTCTCCTGAGGCTTTTAGTGGCATGGTACACCATATTGAACTGGCCCTGGGTGGTAAATGTCTGTACACATTGTATGGATGCCTCGTGTCATAGAAATGCCACAGACTGGTGATAGAATCTAGGCCGTTCGGTTTCCTCTGCCCGTGAATGAATGAATGATTATGGCTTAACGCCACATCGGCAATATCTCAGCCATATCGTGGCGAGTCTGCCCGTGAAATAACCCTTGTTATACACCAGTATATAGCTATTCTTCACTTCAGCATTGAACAGCCCATAAATAAATATGGCCCCAGTACTGAAGTTACAGGACAGCATGAATGAATGAATGGTTTAGGCAATATTTTAGCCATATCGTGGCAATAACATGTTTACACCATGAAGTCAGTCATTGTAAGGACATGAAACTTTATAGTTTTCAAAAGCTTAGCGACAGGGGCTATGTATGCCTCATACAATAAGATCAACATAACAGGGTGAATACTTGCAATCCTTTAATGACATTTGACACATAAATACACAACAATTTGTACACAGGTCAGAGAAGCATTTATACACACTACTTTATGTACAACTGGATAATCAGTAACGGTTTATCTACACTAACTCTTCCGTATATACACACCACAACCGCATGTCACTTCCAACCAAAGGGTAATAAAGCAGGGTTAAAAGACATTCAACAACAGAGGAAGTGGAATAGAAAATACAGCCTAGATCAACAGTTTAGAAAAGAGTGTAGTTGTAGAGAGAGAAAAAGAGTAATGAGAGTTTTAACAAAAGGACAAGAATCCTAGTGGTGTCCTAGTAGTCAAAATATGTAGTGGTGTCCTAGTAGTCAAAATATGTAGTGGTGTCATAGATGCATATCTTGTTAGTTTTGTGCATTCACAACCTGACCAGAAATAATGACATTTCTATACTTAATGCCAAGCCTTGTCATCACAGCTTATCCTTGTTACATCGTAAATGCTATTGTGACTCTTTATCAAAGTCGATAATACAGCACAGCTCATGTGTAACAAAATCATCGATATGGCAAGACAGAGTCACAAACTTTCCAAGAACTGATATCTTCCCGTCATCTATTTCATCTACCTATAAATCATAGCTTTAAAATTACACTACTACATTGGATACCAGTAGTGATGGTGAATAATGATCTGCTCCAGAGCTATCATCCAATATTCAACAACTGGATATAACTGCCTATCACCAGAAATGCATTCAATATATATATTTTTGATTTGTGTAGGAGATATCCACTGAAATGAGGATAAATCTGAAAAGAGGGGCTGAAATGAAGTCAAACTGCTCTAGACTTTATAATTAAATTATTTAAATCAAGAATTCAAAATACACTGGATGCCACATAATCAATTTGCAAATTAAATGCAGATAAAATGCATGAAAAGGCCTCATCAGATTCACAGACTTTAAGCCAATGTTTCTTTCATTCGATAAGTTCTCATTTTGTACATAAAGGAATCAAAAACAGCTGTTCAAAGGTATATTTGCATGATGCCAAATGGTTCACATTAAAGATTTTTAAAAAAACCCTAACCCATTAACCAAGTTTAAATTTAATACAATGTTCTGAACAGCTATTCATGGTCTAAGCCAAAAAATAATAGAGACTCAGCTATATCTGTACTGTTCACAATCAGTACCAAATGTACAGCCAGATCTTCAGTGATTCACAAAGCTCGGATATACATGAAAGAAAAGCAAGCGTTTAAACGACAAATGCATGGACTGTAATGCACTGTGGTACAATAAAAATAAAATATCAGTCTGAACTTCAAGATTACTGCTTTCCTATGTTGCACGCTGCCAACACATTAAATGATAAAGCATTCGCTAGTTGCTGTTGAGTAAAACATTGTGGCATGAACCATCCCCAATATATTTCACACCCTAACCAAAAGAGGTACAATGCAGGTCTAGTTCACAGTTAAAATTCGGTTTCTATCACCCGAGGCAACACTCCAGGATGACTGGTCCAGTTCACAAAGCACTCCCAGCATGTATATATGGACATGTGACTAAAGACAACAGCAACCAGCAGTTCAGCACTGGAAGCAAAATGTTGCCATGGCACTTCCGTACATGTATCGCCATGAGAATTTAGAGATACCAGACCCTGATCACATCACCGAAGGCTTCACCGTGGGAATGGAGAGTGAACATAAGAGGGAAAGAGAGATTGCAAAGCCAGTCTTAGAGCGGCAAAACTCAAAACTGCTTACAGCAAGGTACGGAAACTTACATAATGCCGAATAGACATTTAAACCTGTGCTACTACATATATTTCATTGCAAGCACAAGGAGAAGACAAGTTTTTGGCTTATGGGAAACCTACATGTACACACAGAACTCAGGGAGGGTGGCTTTGCTAAACAACCCAAATGAATCCAATTCTACTTCACTTTACCCCCCAGCTCTCCAGACTGGTTTTCTGGCATGCTTCCATAGTGTATATAAGCTGAGAAGCTCCTTTTACAGCTTATCAATACACATGAGCTGCTGACCTTTTCCTCCCAGCTCATGTTATATATACAGTCACTGACCTTGAAGTGCAAAGGAAGAAGTATCTGTTTCGTTATCAAAGCCTGATAAGAAATTACGACATTTTGGCATGTTTTTGATGGCAACAGCTTTCCTGTTTTTAATCCAAAGTTTGTCAAGTTGGCTAAAGGTTTAGTATCCACTGCAATTAGCTAACCCAGTTCTCTGAAAGCCTCAGTACAGATTATCAAATGTTGGCAAGCCGGCTGATAGCCGAGTATCCACTTCAGCTGGCTGGTTCAGTTGGCTGAGAGTCTTTGTTAGATTAGCAAGGTTTGTCAGTGGGATCCAGACTGGGTACATGGTCCATTTGGCTGAAAGTATGTGTCCAGATTACCTACGCCAACCAGTAGACTGAATGTCCACGGTTCAGATTGGCTAGGTGGTCCAGTTGGCTGAAAGTCTAGTATACCAATCAGACAGCTGAAAAAGTTGGCTGAATCTCTGTAGTCTTCAAAATGCCTAAGCCTTCCGGTTAGCTGAAAGCCATGTCGCTGGTACAGATGTAATGGTGGGGAATGTCAGATGACAACAGTTTTACACAAGAAAGGAACGAGCATACTAGACGATGAAACATAGACAAGTAAATGTTATAGATTCCGCAGTTACAACCACGCTCTCATTCACACTACTGTTCAGGGTTAAGTGACAGCATTCACATGCAGAGTCTGTTCTCCTGACATATGACTGCAGGTCAGGACTTCTTGGAGTCTCCCTCTGTGTTCATGATTTGAAATGTGATCAGGTACTCGGGATAAGCCTGAAAACAAAAGAAGAAATATATTTATAAGAATTTAAGAACTAATGTATAAGAATTCAAGAACAAATATGTCAGCCTAAAAGAACAACACAAAGGACAAAATATTTAAGGAATAAAGAATAAGTTAAAAAAAATATTCTCACGCAATTTCGAATATCTCTCTTAAAGGGGGCATCAATTTTGCATTTAAAACAGTGTAATGATTATCTGAGATTGTGCTTGCAGTATAAATGCACATTTTTTTTTCCACACTTATGTGTATGGCTTTCATATTGCTTTCAACGAACTTTTCTCAAATTCCACAAAATTCTATTTGGAAGCACATAAATACATCCAGACATACTGTAGCAGATGTGGAACAATTCTACTAAAATGTCACCAAGGTTGTCTTTTATCACAACCACAGCAGCCAAGCAATTTTCCTAACAATTCACCTGCTCTCCCCTGTACACAACATATTCAGGGTAGGAAAGCCCCCCACTGCTGGGGCGCCCGATAACTGAGTGATGCCCTGGAGGAGCGTGAGCCATCTTCATGGCACTGAACTGTAGGAAGGACTTGCCCAATGTGACTCGGCACAGCAACAACTGTCTGTAAATATAACACAAAAAGGTTAACACAAATTATAGGTTAAAACACTCAGGGAATAAGTAATCATTATTTTTAGGGTAAAGATTGACTTAGGTCTACGAGCATGTGTTTCTTTGTGGTTTAATTCACATTTTAACATTATTTGGTCAAACCACCACAATGTCTGCATGTAGCATGCAGTCTCAAATGACGACTTCTGTGCAGTGCTGCCTCACTGAAAACCATGCTGAAGACACCCCACCCAGTTACACTATGCCGACCACTACTTGGTTTGTCTCTTCAGGAATGTACGTCAGTATGCTTGGGATTTGTGTTGCACTAAAGAGGAAACAGAATGTAGAGATATACTGTGTCACCTTGTGGCAGGGTGAGTGCTGCCGCCACTGAAATATCACGCCAAGACACCTGGCATGAGGCCTAATGTGTGCACTCTTTATTTGTAAAAAGTGATTTAAAATGCAACCAATTCTTTCGGTTGCTCTGCATTCAGTACAATAATAATGTGAATAATCTTATGACAAATGGCTCTTGATTTTGCCAACAATCACTTTTTAGAAGCAAATGTGAAAATAAATGTGACAAATTATTTTTGGTGCTGAAAACTTAAACATAAACAAAACTTTAAGAACTAGGCAAACTGTTTGACTGAATCATGGGTGAAATTTTAGGTCATTTCGGAGCTTTAGCTCTAAGAGGTTAAGACCCACTAATCTACAATGAGGACAAGACACCTGCAAATGTGTCGTGTTGGTGGGCATGTTTACCTGGTGCAGATGTAACAGGACCTGTCCTTGTGCACTGGACAGCCTGTGCCACCTCCTATGCCATACACATACTGGTTACTCTTGGAGGAATTCTCAGCAAAGTAAATACCTGCAACAAGAAAAGGACATTTTCTGATTTATCACAATGCAACTCATGAAACCCATAAGCCAACATTCTTGAAAGGTGTGACGTTAATCACACGAAGTGCAACAGACAATTTGTATTTAAAATATGTACGTATATATATATATAAAGGATATATGTATCTTCTATCTACTACATGTTAAAAAGGTGGCCTTTTTTTCATCTTTAATTTAAGGAGGTGTTTGCCTGCAGTAACTTGTCAAATTTTACAAACAACCTTTATCTGTAAGCAGTATCTGATCATTTTTCACGACATTTTTGCTAAGCTATGGACCAACTCTCAAGACCAGCTGGCTTGATTGATGATCCCACTTAACTAAATGTAGGTCTGTCTCCAAAACCAAGTTTTAACCTCACAACTACCTTATCTAAGACAAGGTGGAAACTGCTTGTGAACATCAACCTACACACAGTGTATTGCTAGAAATTTTCAAAATCAGGCTAGCCCAGTTCAGTCCATTATCAAATTATTTTTCAAATAATAAATCATGTGATCTGACTGAAATCCAGCAGACACCGTTTACGGCCATAATGAAAAGTCAAGGGTGATTTCGGGGCGGGGGGGTGGGGACATATGTCTCAGACCTCAAAATCTCCTCAGTTCGGCTTAATTTTGATCACTGCCCTGTGACACTGATTGTGTGAGCACCCGGCCTCACCTGCTCCAAACATGCCCCCGATGTAGGCGTGTCTCTCATCAAAGCCTTTGTGCACGATGGCATTGAGGAAAGGAGAGCCGTGGAACAGAAGCCGCTCGTTGTCGTGGCTGTGGTTCTCCTCGGCCACCTCCTTCTTGCGGTGACAGTACTTCTCCCACAAGCGCTTGTTGCGAATCTTCTGAATCTTCAGCATGTGGTACCGATTAAAATGGCCCCCGACGTTGTCCTTGTGCTCGCAGATACTCCCCTGCATCTGGAAATTTGGAACATGTCCTTACTTATTTTGTTGGTGTATTTAACAGGGTTTGGCTTATGTGAGATTTAACAGGGTTTGGCTTATGTGAGATTTATCATGGTTCGGCTTATGTGAGATTTAACAGGGTTTGGCTTATGTGAGATTTATCATGGTTTGGCTTATGTGAGATTTAACAGGGTTTGGCTTATGTGAGATTTAACAGGGTTTGGCTTATGTGAGATTTATCATGGTTTCACTGATGTGACCGTTTTCTGGTTCATTGAGTCCATTCTTACATTTGTACATTACATCCATCTTAAAGGATATTTATATTGCTCACTACATGAATTGTAAAATTGCACTCAATTCTTCAGATATTACCTGCAGTTCAATGTTTTTTAGCTGAATTAAGGCATTTTTTCGGTAGCTGCAGCGACAATCAAATGTTGGAATGAAGGTTCATAAAACTTAGCACTGATCTGCTAACTGTAATTGGTACTGAAGAGTAGGTAAGAGACCAGACATCAGCTGTACCTGTTCATCTACAGAGATGTACTCTGGGTCATCCGGGGAGAGGTCAACCAGCACAGTCCCGAGGGTAGGTACAGGGTTGTATACAGACCCTGCACACATGACAAAATACATGTATATTCTTGTACAAAAATAGCAGTGCAGGTAATGCAATATCAAGAATATATTTGATGAAAGACAATGCATGATACCAGTACACATGTAAATTCATTTCTGGGGGGTACAGATTTGGCAAAAATTGAGAAACTACTTTGTTTTAATTTAACACATTATACAAAATTATACTCTCCTCCTTTTGTCCATAGCTCTTCAATATCCATCAGAGAACAATAAGTTGTCTCAAGGGCAATAAGTTGTATCAAGTACAACAGATTGTCTCAAGGACAATGCTCAGGGCTAAACTAGTTGCAAGAAGCATTTATGGATTTCACAGACTGTTATGACTAAATTCTGATTAGCACAACATTGTGTGTAGTATGGCTCCCTGAAAGACTGCCTGACTTACCGTGTCCAGTAATCATTTTCTCCACGCCTTTGAGAATCTTGTGCCTGTGACCATAGGCATTGATGCCAATGTCTTTAAGCTCTTCATGGCCCATTTCCGCTAAAATGTCCATAGTTATCTGCTCCTTCTCAAATATGTCCCTCAGCTGTTCCAGCCCAATACTGTTGAGGAATGCAGTCACACTCATGGTCTCCAGGCTTCTCTCCCCTTCTGAGCTGTTGCGCTCCGTACAGCCGTCACCAGGGGGCGGCATGGATGGTCCGCCCACAGCCCCCGCTGGCATGTCACCACTGCTGTTGAACATGTTGCTGGAGCTGAAATACAGAGAACAATAGAAGTGAAATATATATATATTTACTTACTTTTTTGATCAGCGTTTCCACTGTACAGTGAAGAATTTCAATGTTACGACTGTCAGGTCCATCAATGGAGGAAACTGGAGTGCGTTAAGTAAACCTCCTTCCTTTGCCAAGTACCTGTCGAACCTCCCGACCACAACGTGTGCTGTAGTCAGAGTTATGAGACTGTTACCTGTTGCCTGATGAACTTGGGGTGAGCAGACTGCCTGCATTAGCCTTAGTGGTTGTGGGTGGCATGCTGGGTGGGGGCATAGCGTCCTGGAGGAGAGCCCTCACATCATCAGCCTGGGGGAGAAGAAACACACTTGTGCCCATAATATCTGATATAATTTTATGAAATAATGATTTTAGAGAGACTATACCTGAAAATATCTATAGTGTGACTTTTATATGCCTTGAAATGATAAAGTAGCTTATCAGGCTGTAGACTTAAATATAAGTAAAAAACAAATTGGGGTGGAAAATCATCAGCTTTATTGCAATATGCAAAATCACGAATATTCAACTTTAGGGAGGTCCGTTTTCCGCACTGTTAATCAAGAAGATGCAGATGACATCAATCTTCTTGCAAAATGTCCATTTGAAGATGCAAACATTGGTTACATACATTCGGTCTTTCTGTGACGTGAGAATGTCACATATGCTTTGGCAGAGAATGGAATGAATTGTAAGTGTCTATTTTGAACGAACTTTGCTGTGCGACGTCCTACGTCCATATATGGTCATACTCATTTATGAGTACATTAACTTTCGTAGTCTGGGTTGAAATAGAGTGATATGGAAACTTCATTATTACTTAAAAACAAAAAATCCCTGCATACCAAGGGTGACATTTTTTGAAAGTGTGTAAGTCAGCTACTGAAGGAAAAATACAAAAGGTTCAACCTGAATTGACTGAACCGAAAATTTGCATTAATTCTCCAGTATACTTTCTTTAAGTAAATAATTACAGCATTAAACCAAATTGTTAGACCTAATCCTTTGAAAGTGAAAATACAATGTAGCCTGTCTTTGATTTTTTCATTATAGGTAAGGGGAGGCTACTAGAGAGCACTTACCGTGGCAAGGTCAAGAGGTGTTTGACCTTCCTGGTTCTTCATTGTAGGATCAGCTCCATGAGCAAGCTGGATGAAAACAGTTACCGTAAATGTAAAAAGTAAAACATACTGAATTGTTAACAGATGGCACGTTGCAGAGAAGAAGCCGTCATGAGAAATAACTGTATTTCCTGGCAGCAATCTTTCACTTTGTCAGCTTGAACAGTTAAAACCTTGAGATCTTGAGAAGTTCTCTGCTTTATCACAGGGTGAATTTATATCACAAAGGGCAATGAATGAAAAAGTGTAAAACACTGTACAGATTTTTGTTTCAGTATACAGACATCAAGACAACTAGTACTTCACCCTATTGTGCCTATTATTCTTAGCACCAAACATGGAAATACCAAGATTGCAAATTTTAGCAGTTTAAACCTACCCTAAATCCTGAATAAATCTGACTAGTGAAGTATAACTTTAGATCCAGTACAAATACATTAATTCATTTCATAGTACATTTTGAATACTGAATCGTACTGTTCAATTAGGTGCGTATTTGAACTTTATAGAAAGTAACAAATAACCTGTCCAGATTACATAACATTCCCGTGATGTGCCAAAACCTGCACTAAGTCTGTGGTCAAATATGTTTGGAGACAGAGGGTAATATGAACTCAAACGGGACCAGCTAAAGTATGAACAGTTTCACAATGTTGAGAAGAATTAGGTGTGCGTACCAGCAGAGCACAAAGCTGTGTGCGGCCTTTCTGGGCAGCCTCATGTATGGGCGTGAAGCCCCAGCGGTCCACAGCATTGACACATGTGCTGAACTTGATGAGGAGAGCGGCAATATCCACATGCTGCAAAGAAAAACACATACACACTGGTCAGATTGGGAAATACAACACCACACAGTTTGTTACACAAGCCACCCAGGACTACGTATCAGAAACCTCTAGCCACATGAAAGGAGGCATTTGAAAGAAAGCTCTATTGACCGAGGAGTGTTTTAATGCCGTACTGAAGAATATAAGCCTCATGTGGCAAAAGTCGGTGCCACAGTCTTCAGAAACAGGAGTGACCGGAGCAAATGACCTGACTCTGGCAAGTGAGCGAGGGGATTTCCCATGTGAGATGCAAAGATTTTTCACAAGCAGAGTCAACCCAATGTGTACTCCAAATTGTAAGTCATCCCCTGCAATTTTCATGAACGTGTACAGCCCCGTTAATGCCATACATAAACAGTCAGATGCTCACTGCTGCTAAAATTTCAGAACTGTAGAGAAAGGGCCATCTGGAAAATCCCATGTAAGCATTTGCGATTTAGCCAACACCTCATACAAGCTGTGTTCAATTACCATAATTTCTCCATAAAATAGGACACTCTATGATTGAGACACCCTGAAGAAAGCTGGGAAGATCACACAGATCTCCTGTGACTGCTCACAGCGGGTGGTATTGGCCTGCCAGCAAGGCTATATACACTGACCTACACTACAGCCCAGTCTATCCAGGAAATTTATAGTCTATAAAAAATGTGCCAAGAAATAACCTAATGAAAACTGAACACCACGTCGACACAGTGTTGGCACATGATTTCAGGCCCGAAAAACTTTTCAAATGGGCTCCTATTTTATGGTAATCACAATGATTTTCACCTACAACCTCGTTAAATTTACCGAAAGACCTCAAATTAATTACACTGGCAGTATATTAACCTTGGTGCATTTGTTAAATTTATGAATCTATCTCATATTATAAATAACAGACTGACAGCAGGGTAATTTAGCTAAATGCCAGGATCGGCTGTAGTTGTTGTTGTTATACACGGTCATAATTTTCTCGCTAGTAACCTGTGGTGCTTTCGCCAACCTTTCTTCGCCTACAGTTCACATGAAAGTGACAAGTCAAAAAGAAACACTTAGCAATATGTACATGTACTTAAAGTGAAGATCACAAGGGATGAGTGATAATCCATTGCTATTTAATAATTAATCTATCAACATAAAATCTTGTCGTTGCTTGTTTGTCCGTTGCTTGACACCTGTGTTCTGTATGTTATACACAAAAATTCAAACCCACAACTGTCATGGTAAAAAAAAAATACTTCAAACTTCATAAAGTTTATGTATTAGTGGCAAAGTTTCATTTTTGCTCAGGTACATCCACGCCTGAATTCTACAAACCCAAAACCCAATTTTAGAATATAGCAGAGTCTGTATATTTGCAACAGAATGAACTGACACAGGTGTGAATGTTTGCCGGCGGCGCCCAGTCGCATTCTTATGCAAATTACCTGTCAAGAAGTGATGGGTTGTAGTCCCTCAGTTTGCAGGCAACTTTATGGAAATTCTGCAAGCCTTTAATATTGTTTTTTTTTCTGAGGTGTTGCTGGCAATTATAAAAGTGAGTATCTTGTGTCTGGAAAGGTCAGAAATCAGGGTCTGTACACATATCCATGTTTCAGGAGTATTGTAACCTACTTCATTAGATGTGGCTGATGTAAGGTTATTGGAAGCTCTACATCAAATTCCCACGATCAAAGGCCTCCACCACTTGCATTTCTTCTCCACTGTATCACTACACAGCACAAGCTAGTTGAAGGATCAGTGTACAAATTCAGTGCACATTTGATTCAGGTTTAAAACAATTTACTGGCACCGAGAAATATGGATGTATATTATGGTCCATCTGTATTGAGTCACTGATATGATATTTCACTCTGATGGACGTACGCTTGGATTTACAAACTTTGTCAAACTGTATTTATGCACACTTACTGCAGCTCTAGGTCATTTAGTGAAAAATTACACTAAATATTTAGCAAAAAACCACGGTTCACACATTTCAATTTTGTAAATATATTTAGAAATTCCGGAAAATATCCTTCAATCTGTAGACACTTATATTTTTTACCTAATTACATACGAATTTGAAAATTATATGAAAAAACTTTCAGTGATTTGCAAGAAGTTGGACACGATTTCACCATGGTTGCTTTGTAATTCAAGTTTTAAAATTACAAATACATTTTCGGTGATATCAAACACTATTACTTCACGGCCTGATGCATTCTGACAATCTCCTATACTCCCCATCAAGAGTTTATGGCTTAAGACAACAGCTCTTGTAAGGCATCATAGCACAGTTGACCAAAAACATCCCACATTATGCTGAAACTATGTTCATATAAAAACAAGCATCCTTAACATCCCTTCCCACTCTTCAAGGCCCAGGCCAAAGAAAAATGTGAACTGGTGATAAACAATTAACAAGTATTTGAATTTCTGCTCTGCATCAGAGAGACAGCCAGCAGTAGACACGTACCCCATACGATGAAGCATTGTGCAATGGAATAAGGCCCCCTTTGTCTTGAGCATTCACATCAGCACCATTCTCCAGTAAAAACTCAGCCACTTCCACATTATTGTAACCAGCTACAAAGAGACATGCAGAAGTACCACATACAAAACTGAAAGCAAAATGTGATAAGAGTTTTCTACAGATTTAACATAGGTAGTGTTGTTAATTTAGAATAGTTCCTCATCATTATGGTGGGTCTGTCCCTTTTTTTTCTTCCTATTTTTTCTTTAAAGTAGACCTCACTATCAAGAAAATGTTACAGCTGCCATTCCCATTTCTAATTTCGTGTAACTTACAGCACCTAGACGTGATGAGATTTACGAAGAAGCTTTCATACAAACATGTGGACATTTTCAACAGATGTCATCTCGTTTGTTAAGGGCCAAGTTAGAAGGTAAGACATCCGAATTTAATCAAATGACCCACTTGAAAAATGAATTACAAAGTTAGGTAAAATGGGTCCAGTTGATGCAATAGAGGAATCAAAAATGAAACAGCAGCCATGCTGTAACAACCTGGAGTGACAATCAAAGATACAGTAATTCTTCAACCTTTTTGCATGTTTGCAAGGCGTTTATTCAAGCATATTCTGAAGGCATTATCTTGTGTTGACTGACAAAATTACACTTTTTGTGAAGCCCTGAAACTGGCCAATCCAACCGATTAAAATGTGCACACATTGCACTGAAAGTTGCTCTCTCATATGCGAAAAGGTTGAGGGATTTGGGTAAGCTCACCTGCTAGATGGAGAGGGGTGGAATTTCTCCCCTGGGTATCTCTACAGTTGATGTTCTCAGCTGTGGCCAGCTTCTGTACTCGAGCCAAATTTCCCTTTTTAGCAGCTTCCAACAAAGCTGCATCTCCTAGTATAACACATACGCATCAAAACAAAAATGAGTCACATGCAGATGACATCAGATCCGTGTAGAAGGCTGCAGGTACAGATGAATTTATGGCTGTATTAATATGTCAACATGAGAATGTCTCCACCTGAATCATTGCTGGATAAAGTTACATATCACACCAGGATTACCGTTTGCCTATAGTCTAATCTCTGACACAGTATCTTGGTTAAACCAGAAAAATGAAATATTATATTATTAATATTTGTATTACCAATTAGGCCATCCTTAAAAATATGTTTAGTGGGCATAACATGATGGACCCTTCAAAACAGGGCCTACTTTAAAGTACCAAAGCTTTTTTAAATTTTTCCCTCCATATTAAAATCCCCATCTTTTTCCAGAATAAAGAAAAAGAATCTCCTACCTACTGACCGACCCTATTTTTTCTCCTGGGGTCGGGTTATGCCCAACAAAGAGTTTTTTCAGCATGGCCTTGGCAATAAATTGCAATTCAATTATAATGTGCACATCCTGCTTTCAACCAGTAGGCAGCACCTGCGAATCTGCTTTCATCTGCTCACTTCTAAAGCCACCAGGAGACATATATCAAATCAGCTATTATTACTCTTGTTTTAACACTGTTACTTTAACATTGGATTATAAGCAGAAATTAAATCCAACTTTTCCCCTATGTTTGCTGGCTGTACACCAAGGTTCGGTGACGACGTGTTTATACCTCTGAGGAGATCGGTCACATCAACGTCTCCCTCCTTCACCAGATCAATAGGGGTGTTGCCGTCACGATTCTTCTTGTTAGGATCAGCACCGTGCTGTCAACCACAAACACAATAGCTACATCAGCCAGCTAACACATTTCCACCAAAAGTAATTCACATTTATGAACAAAAGTTACACTGAAATGTGGAATTACTTTAAATCCTACAAGGAATCGATAATATGATTAAACACTGTAAATGACCTAAAATTTCGTCCAAAAATGTGCATCTTAAATGGTAAAAGAAGGTCATAAAATAGTATATCTGGAGATGAACCTCACATTTTCCCAGTAACGTATCATCAAACCTTCCAAACAAACCTTAAAACAACTTTCTAAAATCAATCGAACTCCCAGAATCTCGAAAAATGAGCAACTTAATCAAGGACGAAATTTTAGGTCATTTTTTGTAAGTGAGTAGGATGAACCGCATTGAGCTTTACATAAATAGCCTACAACATTGCTCCCAAAAGTACAAATGTCACAAAATATTCATCTGGTTCTGAAACTTAAAAGAGTGAGGCAAAATTTGAAACTCAGCAATGGGCTGAATTTTAGGTCACTTGCTGTCCATTTAAAAACCGTGATGAAGAGAAGTAAGTCAAAAATAAAAGACAACCTCAATCTAGCAATATTCAGTGTCAAACAAAATTTTACACATGGTGAATGAATGATAATTGTGATCTGTAATACAAAAACTCACCTTTAATAAAAGTTTACAGATCTCAAATTTCCCTTTGGCTGCTGCCTCATGTAAAGGTGTGAACTTCCACAAATCTGCCACATTAACGCAGGCTCCATGCTGTAAAGGTACAAGTTTGTAGTCCAGAATCAGTGTAACTTATTGTAAGCAAAATGAGGTACACGTGTTCACTCTGAATTTAATGGATAAATTTAGCTGACTTGTAACGCAGGCTGCTACAGCAGATTCTTTCTGTTACACCCTAACAAATTGTGGTAAAGGGTTTTTTTTTTGCCCTTTCTCATCAGGGTAAATTGACTATTTGGCGTATTTTAAAACTGAGTTTTTCAAAATAAATTGGATATCTTGGATATTTCTGGGGAATTACACACCTAAGGCGTGCAGAAAAAATTGGGTTTTAGTCTTTTTCAAATGGAGTTTGATAGAAACTTTGTCCAAAAAAATTTCCTGGTGGTAAATAATGAGTTAACATGTTGGTGAATCTTGTAAAATGAACATTTTGTGATTTACCTTGATGAGGAGTTCAGTGACTTCAAAATGACCGTAGGAGCAGGCATTGTGGAGAGGCACTAGGCCACTGAAATTAATACAGGCGTTCAAATAAACACCTACAGACAAGGACAGTATGGTATTCATACAAGAACAACAATAAGGAATCTGAGATCACACAACACACACGGCTCGCCTTTTACTCAAAATCGTTGAAACATTAGTGAAGGAGCCTCTATTCAGATATCTATGCTTTTATCTGTTGTTATGTAATTGTGGAACTCTTCAGAGCAAAGAAATTGTCAAATTGGATGGAATTACTCTCCCTCAAGAAAGATTTTTTTTTTTTTTGGCAAATTTCAATAATTTGATTCATTTCAAATTTCAATAAAATAATCACTCAAATCCACTACTACTGACCCCTTGTCTTTGGCATGCACATCTGCACCATGCTGAAGCAGGAGCTCTACCACAGCCACTCTGTTATAACCGGCCGCAAAGTGCAGAGGTGTGGAGTGACGGCCGTCTAGATCTCGACAGTTCACCGCCGCAGGCTGACTCGTCACCAGTTTCTGAAGACATAAACATGGCGTCGGGTTTGTCAACATTATAGATGGGGACTCCTCGTGTGAGGCATTGGTTTGCATAAAATTTTTATAAATCCAAATCAGAGCACCAGTAACACATGCCTTTATCTGCCAAGCTTAATATTTGCATCCACATACCATAAATGACCTAAAATTTCCTCCAGGACAATACTGCTCCGTGTTTACTCATTCTGAGAGTTCTGCTGACTCGGTAAAGGTGTTTTAGGTTTGTCGGGAAAGTAATATCATATCCTATTGGAAATTTTGGGCAAGTTTCATCTCCAACAGCAGCATTTTATGGCATTTATTTATCTCTAAAACTGTGCATTTTTGGTCGAACTTTTAGGTCATTTACACTGATGTAATTGCATATATCAAAAGTCAAAATCACCAATCATAATGTACTTTATCATGGATGAAATCCTTACCTTTACAACTTCCAGGTCTCCAGCCTTAGCAGCCTCCAGCAGTTGTATTTCTCCATCAGTACCACCCACTGGAGGATCCTCTGTGAACACAAGAAAACAACAAAGCAGTCAATAAGGGTGTTCAAGTCAGATCTTCCTTACTGACGTCAATATCACTACAGAGTGGTGAAGTCATTATTCAGGGTACTAGGTATATATGTTTGTAATTTAACCCATTCACAATAAATTGTATACAGTACACTGTGCCTGTCTGTAAACATGTTTACAATATGGGTACATCTTTCCAGAATGTACGCTTCACGCACAATGACACCAAACTGATGAACACAGAAGCCTCGAGAACATGCGACTGAATTCCTGTGCAGGCTATTCCATACATAGGCAGAAAAATGTAGATTATACACCGACTCTGTTAGTGCAGAAACAAATGAAAAAAAATATATATAATACAATATTTTAAAGACAGGGTTCGTAACAGTGCCCAAAGACAAAATCACCACTTGGTCAGTTTGATGTTGTTTCATAAATATCCAGGAAGTATTTCAAAGGATTTATTTACATGGGTATATCCATGATATTAGAAATTACTGCCTATGTGATGGTAATGTGTAAACAATATACTGGTTACCGGTAGCTGTCATATTAACCGGGACATAAACATACCAACAAAGATTTATGAAGCTCATTAGGTTGGTTTTAGTCATAAAAGGACTTATATCCACAGGTGCAGAAGGCACATGGTCCAACAAATAAGGGTTTGGAGAATTTGAAGCAAAAGTACTAAAACAACAGAAAGCCATACAGATGCCACTTTCACAAAACTTCCCATATCAAACTTCTGACTGTGATTTCTTTTTTTCCTAAATGAATTTTTTAATTCACTGTCAAAAAACTGAGTTTTTGACAAATTTTGTATTGAGTTTTTGATGCATTCGTGGTGAAAAAATACTGAGATTTCTGATTTGTTCACACTGAGTTTCTAAAAAGAAATTGGCTAGAAAACTCCTACAGAGATCAGTGCGTTTAGGCCCAGGGCTTAATGATAACACACATCACAGATACAACATCTTCTTGGTTGCTACAGTTATTTCTTTGAAACAAAATTCTGTTCGACAAACTTCTAATAAAGCCTACTGCAGCTGAAGGCTGTGGTTACCTCTAAGCATCTTCTGTATGTTTTCTGTGGCCAGCTGTGCCGCTGTGTAACCCTGCAGGGAGACAATGCTGGTGTCCACACAATAAGACATAAGGAGACGACAGGCCTGGACGTTGCCATGTTGAGCCACACGGTGCAGGGCCGTCTGACCAAGCCCGTCCAGTGCATTCACCTATACAGACAACATCAGACAGTCAATATATACAACAACAGAGAACTTCAGTCAGTCAGGCAACACAGTGAACACAAGTCACAGGATCCAGCCATATGGCAGGAGGAATTGCTGATATTTAACATACCAAAATAATCTTCATGTACATATACCTGGGCCCTGGGACAAACCACTGGTTTCCCACATTTCATTAAAAGCACAAGAATCGCTCAACTATTCAGCCTACTAGTTTTGCTTCCATATCTATATTCTTTTACTTAATATTAAAAAAAATACATACATTATATATATTTACTTCATTTTATTTACTATATCATCCACTGCTGTCTTTGTTTATCTCTACCGTTTTTCTTGAATTTCTTTAAAACTACTGCTGAATCTGCTAAAGCCCTATCAATACTGACTTCGTTACCCTTTCATGATGTACACTCACATGTAGTGTTATGTATCTTCATATCTCTACATTTCATATCTCTACAACATATATATTGTCATGGTAGTTGAAATTTACTTAGCTATAGTGTGCTTAATGAAACCAGGGGGTGGATAATAGATTCTGGTTTAGTGTAGAATAATTTAACTAAACTAAACAGAAACTCCTATCCAATCAAAGTTAACAGGGCTCTCCTTACCTCACTATCAGGGAACACATCTATCAGAGGTTGTCTATCCTGATACTCACACACCATTTCTAACCAATCCGTTTCTGATCTGGACAACCTGAACAGTGTTCATGTACAAGTGAAACACTGAGAGCCAATGCAATGAAAATACCAAAATACATGTTCACCTTTGCCATGCTCTTGAGTAGCACATCCATAACATCATAGTGGGCTTTATCAGCAGCCATGTGCAATGGGGTCAGGTAGCTGAAAGAGAAAGAAAATACAATTAACTTTGGATTAAATTTAAATATTAAATAATCTTAGCATCCTTTCACTCAGATATGATTACCCTCTTCGAAGGTCAACACTACAAATACAAGTTTATCATTAAATGATGTTCTAGTCCCTGAAACCAAAATCAGAGAACATAAAAAGTTAAAAACGTGATTTAGTTGATGACACAGATACTAGAACTTTAATTTATTTATTTATTTATTTACTTAATCGATTGGTGTTTTACGCCAGCATTACGGTGGGAGAAAAACGGGCACAGCCCTGGGGAAACACACAACCATCCACAGGTTGCTGGCAAAACTTCCCAAGTATGGCATGTCAACTCACTGTGAACGCATTGTTGCGAGGCACCTGGGTCATCAGGCCATGCTGATTAGAATTTTGAATGAATGAATTTTACACAACGCAAAAACTGGAGTCATTTTAAATCAGAGCTTTATTGAATTCTCATCACAAAGCAAAATTTTTCTCACATTCACCCATTTGTTGTTGTTGCTGGATGCAAGGCTGAATGTTACTTACTCTTTGTTCTTGTCATTTACATTTGCACCTTTCCTGATTAAAGCTTCCACCACCTGTTTTCTTTTGGGAAAAGGAGAAACTGATGCACAATGCTGAAATCAAACCCAGGATTCATTACAGTCAGTTTTTAGTATGATCAAACCTACAAAATAATTAAGCAAATTAGAATAAAAAATCAAGATCAGGGGCAAGGAATATTGAACTACACATTGGAAAAATCATACAATAAAGCATTTATTTCTTTCTTTCACGGTTCTTTCCCAGCGTAATATTACACAAGAATTTTAGAATGAAGCAAAGAAGTCATGAAAAGACGAAGTTTTTATACAGGACTCACCAGTGCAGTGTCACCAGTGTAGGGATGTTTAAAATGGATAATGTCCGGTAACATTATCAAATACTTCTTAACTCGGGCTAGGTCTGCTTGTCGAGCTCCCTCCAGCACTGAGTGGCCTTTGTACTCATCTGAAACATCACACCCAGAAATACCACGTTATGTAAACTTAGTGTTTATTCCATAAAACCCAGTTAACCTTGGTACAGACAGATTGCTCCAGATACAAAACGATATCACATAAAGATTATTACCACAGTATAATAGTAGTAACCCTTTCAAGACTAAGTAGGAAAACTACTTCATAATTCATTTACTTTGCTCTCAACAGTACCTGGATAAGAATTGTCTATGTCATAAACAGGCACAGAAATTTATGGTCAGAAGAAAGTCTGAAGTTTGCCAAGAAAGTCTCAAAATATTGTACGCTACACCCAAGTTGCATCACCTGTTCTCACAAAATCAGTTGCCTTCTGTTTTTCAAATCCAAAACAAAAACGTCTGAAATCAGCCAATGGGAGGAAATTTTCCATGCATGTATCAATAATTCATTTTCAATCAACCAATCACTACTCAGTAACTTACACTGCAGTTTTTCCTGCAGCTCTCTGGTCGGGGCGACGTCTAGAGCACTTTTGGAGTGACAGTTGACGAGGGTAGGGTCAGCTCCGTGAGCCAGCAGTAGTGAGCAGACCTCTACCCGGGACTTGGAGGCAGCCTCGTGGAGGGGAGTGAACTGCCACAGGTCCATGGCATTCACACACGCCCCAGACTGAAGAAGACAACAATTACTACTGTTAGCATAAGGCTGGCATATCTACATGCAGGGCTCTATATTCCCTTAATTTCGGCACAGTCAGTGTTAAGTGCCAATAGCCAAAATCCCCCAAAATAGCAAAGGATCCATGGAAATTTGACGATAGTAGAAAAGAAAGGCAAGCATTTTTTTCACGTTAACCAACATAGCATTTAATACATTTATAATTAACATAAATTTTAAAAAAATATATAAATTGTTCATGCTTATTTTTGCTGTTGTAGTTGTATTGTTATTGCACATGGTTGTTCTTTTCGTTCAGATTTGCCAAATCAGGGAAAAATGAGAACATTTGCAAGGGGACACTTGGCCACCATACTTAAACCATCAACAGCCAGATCACAAGATTAGGGGCCATAATTTTTAGTCTTATTTTTTCAGACAACAAAAATAAATTGCATTTCTTAACATTTCAAAGCGATAAAAAATATTATTAATCATAACTTTTCAAGTTTACCCAAAAGGACTGTATATATACATTCAGAGCTGGAGCATATATAGCACTTGCAGTAAGCTATTTTCTACCGTCAGTGTTTATTGTACCATAGACTGAAATCCGTACAGAGATTACAACGCCGCACATGTGTTGTTGTACTTCATGAAGAAAGTTGGCATTCAGGACAGTCTTCAGTTAAAAAAAGAAATCTGCCAGATCATGCATAAGGGAATTACTCCTTACAAGGAACGAAAATTCTGTGAAGACATTCTCGACCACTAGTTTTGACCACATGTCATCTGTGTTGGTAGGTGTCTTGGCAACCTACTGAGTTCTGTGTTCAGTGAAGCTAGTGTCCAACTTTGAATAAAAAGTAAATACCTTCACTATAAGCAATTCAACTCTACTAGTTTGGTTACAAGTTAACAAATGAAGGTGGGAATCAAACACAACTATCATTGACACTCTTCTATTACAGAGGTTCGTATGGTGTAATATTACGTGACTACAGGCATTTCTAGGATAACAAAATGTGTCTCTGCTACCCTCAGGTCAAATGTGCACGTCACATCAGCAATACTTGTACTATGAACAATCACAGGAACGTGGCAGAGATTATTGGACAGCCCTCAATCAGAGCACAGACAGGAATTGGCCAACTTGACGTCTCCAGTTCAGTCTGTGTTCTGCTGTTGTTGTAATTTTAAGTCCTTCTTTGTGTTTGATCCCCAAGTTTCTTATCTCAGCATGACTTTCATAGAAAAAATAAAAAGGTAACGATTTTAAATGATGATTTCTCCTTAACTATATATTTTTTTTAGCGGAGTTTAATTTGGGGGGATTTATTTTGGACATGGCGTTTACAGCTGTGATTTTGGGGGAATATAAAGGCCTGACAGGTCACGTACACTTCAAGATTTTTCAGTATTTCAGAGAATTCAGATTCAGTTAGAGGTAACTATGTTTCTACCTGAGTATTCATGGTTATAATTGTAATGCACAATTAGTGTAGCAATCTTAACATACCAGCAGGAATTACATCATAAGAAAAGCCTCAGATCCAAACTACCAGAAAAATATTATTGTTCAAATAATTTCTTATTTTTTTCATGGATTTCAGGGGGTAAAATTGTAGAACTTTGTTCCATTGTGTTCCTAGTAAAATACTATGTACAATTGTAAGATTACCTTGAGTAACATTTCTGTGACTTCAAAATGTCCGTAAGAACAAGCATTGTGAAGAGGGACCAATCCTCTGAAAGTGAACGACAAAGATGAAGAAAGATTCGAAAATAACCATCCTACCTAATCATTTGAAATGATGCCCGTTACTGACTACAGCAGAATCATTACAGAAAATGCCACATGGCCATGTTAGTGATTTACAAAATATCAAGTTCTATATTATCAATGGTCTGGTGTTGTATTTATTTATTTCTTTGATTGATTGTTGTCTTACGACGTACTCATGAATATATCACATATATGACGGCAGCCTGCATTAACGTGGGAGGAAACCGAACAGAGATCGGGGGACACCCACAAACATCTCATGTTGCTGGCGGACCTTCCCACATACAACCGCAAGCTAGTAAGAACTGGGCTTGAACTCACAGTGAACGCATTGGTGAGAGGCACCTGGATCATGACAGTGCACTAGTGCGCTAACTCCCTCGGCATGTGGTCTTTTACATTTTACTCAGGGATACTCACAGGTATATGGATGGTCACGTTTATAGGTGGTAAAATCCCTTCACTTGATGACAAGTTTATATTGAGTTGTTTGAGAACAGAGCAAATATGTTAATTATCAAGCGGATGATTATTACAATGGATTACCCAGGCCTTACCCCTTGTCTTTGGCATGGACATCTGCTCCATGCTGTAGCAACAACTGTACTATCCTTGTCCTGTTATACCCAGCGGCTAGGTGCAGTGGAGTTGACTAGAAAATGCAAAATGTTCGAGTTATTCCACAATGAAATAAAAAACATTATTAATTTTTGTCTACTTCTTGACAGCTCATCCTACATCTCAAAAGTAATGTTCTAAGACAATATCAATAAATACAATTCTTAATGCATTCCTGAGAGCAAACGTGTTCATACAAAAGTATCTGACAAAGCAACAGGTGTGGTCCCATTATACCAGCCTCAGAACATAATTACCCAATTAGTTGACTCACTAGAGGGTTTTCTCAAACATTCAATAGCCACAATATGGCTGAAATATTGTCATGGTGATGTACAGCCATAACCGTTCATTCATTCAAACATTCAACTGACAAGTAATACTGTATTACCTATTATACTGAAAAAAAAAGTATCCCGTGACTCTAGGATTCTGTTATAATTCTTGTGAGGGTGATGTTTATACACAAAAACGGCTGAACCCTTCACAAGATACATGTACAACTGCTTGGCAGGGCATGCCCACTAAAGACTTTTGCAGTTCTAACAATCCCTGGCTGACAGGTCACATGTTTATACCTTTCTGCCATCACTGGCGTGACAGTTGACATTGAGTGGCGTCAGCAGACTCATCATCTTTTCCTCGTTCCCACTCCTCGCTGCCTCTAACAACTCATCCTTCTTGTACTCTCCTACAAGATAACCCATACATATATATGTATCTCATATTACTATAACTTTCTATCACTTTAATTGTCTTATGTTGACATATCATGTTCTAGCCCAGCAAAGACTGAAGAATTCAATTCTAGAACACAGTGACCATCAGTGAGCTATGAATTTGTGCTCTGTAAAGAGTTTGTTGGACGTTGTATCTACCAGTACACACACACACACAAAGCTGACTGTAGGACTGGCTTACCTGTGAGAACAGCCTTTGAGGTGGGATCTGCCAGGTCCAGGGCTGTTTTACCATCAGTATTCCTTATGTTAGGATCAGCTCCATGTTGTAATAGCACTGTAACATAAATCACATCACCACACCGTTACAGCCTGCTGACAACTATACTGTTACAGACCGCTGACAACTACACTGCCTGTGCGCTCTTCACAAAATTACATAATACATGTACATGGGGCAATTACACATTATATATCTACCACGAGTCAGCCATCAACCTTTTCGTACATTAAACAGCAACTTACAGTGACATTTATGCACATTTTTATATATGATTTTGGAGATAAAGCTACACTGGCCGGGTTGGCCAATTTTAAGGTTTCACACATACACAGAAAATATTTTACCGGTCTACACAGAAAACTGCCCTTGGTACATACTTGAATAAACATCCTGCAAACATGCAAACTGGTTGAAGGATTAGAGTATGTTAAACCAAATTCAAGTAACTGTAGCTTCCAATGCATTCCATTAATGTCAACATGGGTGACAAATTCCTCAAATAAACCTGTGAACGGCAATCCCTGGCCCCAGTTTTATGAAGCGCACTTAGCTGAGTATTCCCTTAACTGCCATAACAACGTATGTTGTGGAGATAGGAAACACATTTAGCCAAGGGCTACTTAGCGCTAAGCATGCTTCATGAAACCGTGCCCTGAGATTTTTGAAAGTGCCCTTTTTTGTTGGGAGTGGTATGACCCAAATAAACTTTGTCCAGTACTATATAATATGATATTGTTCAAAGGGGTGTTTCAAAAATATCAGGCACCTATTTGAAGGCCTGAGAAAGGTGTTGGAGAGTAATGGGTGAGTGTTATTACCTATACAGACATCAATCTTCCCTTTGATAGCAGCCTCGTGGAGAGGGGTGTAGTTCCAGTTGTCCCTGGCGTTAGGATCGGCCCCATGCCGCAGCAGTAACTGGACCACCTCAGCATGCCCGAATGAGCAGGCATTGTGCAATGGTATAAGCCCGCCATCATCGCGTGCGTGGACATTAGCACCACAGTCCAGCAGGTGTTCCACAACATCCTTACGGCCAAACCCTGCATGAAGTAAAACACATCCGTTAAGGAATAATTCAACGACGGCCTGTAACATGGTATACATTAGGTTTGTGCTAGAATGAAAGAAGAAAAAAAACCTAAGCACAAGGGCTCTGATAACTGCCCCTGTAGACCACCAGAGAAAAAGGTATTTGACGCACTATTTTATGCAATTTACTTGTCTAAATGGTTAATTATTTCAAACAAATTCCTGCTCTTCACAGATTGGTCACCTGGAAAAGTTCTCTGATCATAATACAGACTTTAACACATGACATACATTCATACAGTTCACTGTAAATTTTAACAATGGAACATTTCTTCTCAAGCAAGGCTTGGGCCATTGCTGATCTACTAAACTACTTCAGCAAGTTTTCTTTCCAGCTGTTTTAGCATCACAAGAGGGCTCTGTGATTTACAGGTTTCTAGAAGGAGTCTATTTAAGTGTTGCCGTGGATAGAGCATTGATCGTTTACCTAAGTGAAAAGAGCTCAACAGTTTTGTTGCATAAATTGATCCCAGTGACTGGTGCTTGACTGTGCTCGTTCTGACACTCAGCCCAGCTGCCTAGGGGCTGAGGGGGTGACAGTGACACAGGGGTGTGTCCAGCTGTGTGCCATGTCTGGCCATAACAGTCCAGACAATGCTTAGTGCCTATTCACTGTAACAAAGCCATGAAAGGTGTCACTCTCTCTCGTCCTGTCAGCTGACATGACACAGATCACCATCGCAATAGAGAGACAGTGAACCCACAGCTATCATTTCACCCAGTACAACTGTTAGGTTATTCAATGAAAAAATGATAATGTGATTGTCATGCTGGGGCTTCTCATTGTGTTATAAATAAATGACATTTCACCCAATTCAAGGAAAGCAGTAAATGCACTCAAGTTTTATTACCACATGATGATTTGTATTCTACTACCAAAACCAGTGTGTAAAAGACTATACAGCAAGGACAGTAGAATCAGAGCAGCCATGACAATGCAACAGTTAGCGAATTGTCACACATCACCCATGAAACACGCCTCCTGGCACTATAACCGTTTTATTCCAACAATACATAAACATAAAATTTACTGGTAATATGATATTTCTGAACAAACTCATAATACAAAATACAAATCATGTACATTTAGGCCTTGAATGATTAAATTTAGAGAGAAAAAAAAAAGCATATTCGGCACATATGATAGGGCATCTAGTAATTTTTCAGCTGTGCCCTTGGCTGAAAGAAATTTACAGAATTATTTTCAGATCTTCCATTTAATTTTTATATTTATTAATTTCTTTAAACATTTTGATTTAATCAACTTTTTTAGAGAGATAAATATAACTGGGAAAAGGGATGTAAAGATTAGCTAATATTACATAAATATTACCTTTATTTATGACACTGAAAGAATTGTCCCCTTATAATACTAGTAAAACTGTATCTTGAAACCTAGGCAGCAAACTCAAAAATATTACGAGAGGTTTCAGACTTTATTGCAGTCTTGAGTATAACGTCTAGCCAATCAGAGAATTTATCTCATAGTTACACTGCAAACCAATCAACAGTTTTATGTTTGTTTCCATGACATGGATGTCACCACGCAGGTTAAAGGCTAATTAACATAATTACAGTATTTGACTGGTTCTGAAAATCAGAAGAACCCGCTGATAAAGTCATCCAAGTGACACCAGACTAGATGTTTGATCTTCATGAATACACAGCATAAATTTTTTGACAATGCTTTCAGGCCTTAATGTATATGAGGCATGTGCCCTTTTCTGCTCCTTAGTCTATAGGGCACTTTGGGACTATCTAATGATCTAATTTGGGTCATGTTTAGAACCCAAGTCATGTACTGGCCACTGATTAAATTGCATAAATATAAACAGAAAAATTAGCAGAGAGAGGGGGATTTATGGAGGTATCTTTCATACATTCGGCTTTGTCATGAGTTCATCATAATGTTACATTGCAACTGTAAATGTAAAGTATCTAAACCGAAAGATTCATTTTGGCTATACACTCCTTGTTATATTCATACTGAAGAGACTTTTAAACAGCAGATAAATGAAGAATTAACAACCTCTTGCTGCCGATTTTTTTTAAACTAAGAGTGAAGGATGGAGTTGAACTTTGTTTCAAAGAAATACAACACTTTGCCCAATGACCATCTACATTGTGAATGTCCGTAGGACAAAATTTGATAGTGTAGACATGGTAAATGCAATCTTGACAATCACTGATAACTTTTTGAACTGTTCCATATATATGGGAAAATATGGCTGCCTTGCTAACTGTCGGCTGCCAAAATAAATATGAGAATCAACAAATACGACGGGAAGATATTTAGCTGGCTGTATTAATCAATCTGAAAGATGATGTCAAACATGGTTTCTTGAGTATTTAGTTGGTAGCTTCATTGGCCATTTTATAGCATGCAAAATGACCCAATTACAAATGACTGCCCTATGTAAAAAGTGGTTTAGATATGAAATAACCCTCTGCTATATGTATTGAAAATTGGGTACACCAGAATTTGGAAATTTATCCAATTTCATTTTGTTCAATAACTATAAACATTCATCTCTGGCATATGTGTGTGTGTACATACATATTAGCTTGGCCGATAAATTAATTACGAGGAAATGTTGTACATGGGCAGTCAGTCCATAATGCTGACACTTCACGCCCAACAATTTCAAGAATGCATCCAGCTTCTTGCTGTTGTTGTTGTTTCAGTTAATATTTACCAACATCAACCCGAGAACCACGATTTGTGACCGGCTCACTGATTAAGTTATAAATCCTAATCACTGGACTTATCAAATAAAACTGACCTCACCAAACTAAACAGCGAAACATTCACGGATGACACAAAAATTTAAGCACCTAGGTTCACGAGCAGCAATAACACATAATGAAGGAAGTTTAGACAACAAAAACTGAATAATTCGTTGATAGAACAGCTCGAACGATCGTGTACTTACCAGCTGCAAAATGCAAGGGGGATGATTTCCTCCCCGCGGTATCTTTGGCATTCACGTTATGTGGAGTAACAAGCTTCTTCACCTTGCTCAGATCTCCGTTCCTGCAGGCTTCAAATAATTCCCTTCCAGGGTCATTTAGAAGCGTAGGAGAATTAGGTTCATTCGGTAACAGAGCTCGACGGCTCGACGCCATCTTGCTTTCTCTCGCTCTTCGTCAAATCTCGTCTGCTAACTCAGCATCACGAGAACTGATCATGTTAATCTTGACGTCCTCAGAATATATACTCCTTCTCAGCCACTGTCTACATTTCGGTAGACATACTACAGAACATCAGACTTACATTCATCTGAAAAATATTTTTTTCAGAAAACCTAGTTTTAAATCTGGCCAATAAAATCACAGATTTTTGTGATGGCGGGAATTTTTGTTACCGGGCGAAGAACGGGACCGAAACCAACGGGAAATAGATAACTGACAATATCGACAAATTTACAGAACATGGCGGAGTTTGATAGCTTTCAAGATGAAAGTGATGAAGAGATGGAAGCCATGACGCCGGCAGAAGTTTTAGAGAAAATGGAAGAGGTGATACACTCGGCTTTTTCAGAGCCTATCGGGTCACGAAAAATGAACCCTGTATGATAATAGCCGACTGAATTAGTCGTTGTGAATGTAGATACAACGTCTAATAAGCCTAATCGGCATTTTAACCGTCTCGCGAGATTAACGATGTTTGGGCGAGACGTGAGTATGTGCTCACGCAAAGTAACGCAAAACAACGCTAAAAACACGTGATTTCCGGTAGTCACTATACCTTAGAATGTTGTTATAGTGACTACTGGAAATCACTTCGTTTTAACGTTAGTTTGCGAGAGCACCCACTTATGTCTCGCCCAAACATCGTTAATCTCGTGAGACATCTCCAATGTCGATTCAGCTTAGTCATTAGGCTAGTGCAATGATTCGTAGTTTTGCCGTGAGGTCATTGCAGCTCTAAGCCAATCATCAGCACTGACTTTGGTCACGTGACTAGACTACTGACGTTGAAAACAAGTAATGTGTTACTAAGAGTTTTCGATAAGAAATGAAAAAGAAAGCTATTAGACAAGAATTTTAGTGGGAAAAGTAGTCTGAATTTATCTAGCCTTCAAACATGACAGTGACTTGCATTACATTAATAATTAGAAATCTGCAAAAATCAGCATTTGCCTCATTTAGCCCAATATAATTTATCACCTGCAGTTCCTTGAAAAGCACACGGATGCTCGAAACTACAAATTAGTTAACTTCACTCACTTGAGATATTCAAGTCTGCGGGCATCCTGGCATTAGCAGTTTTATTCCTCAGACAAAGTGGTGAAGACATTGTCTGAATAACATGGAAGTTAATTTGAGACCGCGGACCCTGAATTCACCCACACGAGGCAACAGCTAGCAGACGACGCGGTGACAAAACATGAGAAGGATAGGAAAATGAGGAACACTGGACAATATTTTGAGAACTATGGCTGATGATAACCCGGAATTACAGTATGTTTTAGTACAGAACAATCTGCATAGCATGTATAAATCATGAACGTTAACGAAACTTAGTTTTGGACTTACGAGGCTGTGAAGCAGATTTCGATATTAACCTCCATGTTATTTTGACAATGTTTTCACCGCTTTGTCTGGGCGAGCAAAGCATGTTGGCGCAATTAAAACCGTCAATGCCCAGGTGTCGGAGATCTCAAATACAGAATTCTGCTTCAGGGCACCATGAGGTCAAAACTAATTTTCATTGACGTTTACAACTTACATACGCTTTGCCTTATTATCTGGTTATTATCAGCCATAGTTCTCTGAATAACGTCTACTTTTGAACTTGTTCATTTTCCCACCCCTGCAAATGTTATCTTATGCGTAAAGCCATAATCATTCATTCATTCAGTGTTATCTAATAGGCACAACATGCCTGTAAGACGCCCAGATCTCATCTGATCTTGGCGTCGTTAATGCAGGCACTTGGAGGGACAAGTGAAATTTACTTTCCGTTGGAAATTTTCCACGCCAAGTAACTGGTGACAGTCACATCGAAAATTAACCCTTTCTCATCTCAGTTCAGTTTCACATGGACATGAATTGTTTCTAAATGCAGACCTATGATGAAGCTTAGTCTCATCTCAAGCTTCTAGGTTCGTCATAAACTGTAATTCAATTAAATTAAACATTGAGGTCTATTTGCAACAATTTCTGATATTTATCTGCCTCAAGGTTTAATTCCAAACTGAAAATTACAGTCGGTCATTTCCGCAAGACACATACTGCAACCACGTTGGCCTTCAAATTTGCCCTAAAACAACGTGAAAGGAATAGCCAAAAAATGTCATTTTTCCCAATTTTTACCCATGATCCCTTGACATGTCCCAGAGAAAATGAAATGATTCGTCATTTTTGTATTTAAAATGAAAATTAATAAAACTCACTTTCTCTACTTTCTTCAACAACATCTGCTAATGTCACTTGGTAGAATAGTTGAGAAGCTGTAGTTTGCTGTTTCTTATTAAGACAGTGTTTTAGTACAGTTTGATCTCTTCCAGGCTTGGTTGAATGAAAAATTTGCCCCAGAATTGTTAGATTCCAAAACAGAACTTGTTGAGTGCATGTTGGAGCAGGTTAAGGAAATGGAAGAAAATATCAAGAGAGCGAAGAAAGGGGATTTCAAAGTCAGTATCCACAGACTAGAGGTAAGGACCACAACCTTAACACAGTCGTTTGTGATTTTAAAATTTTTGTAATTAAACTACATGCATGAAGTTGCATTTGTGTCTTTTACATTTCCATTTACATGTATTTGTGTGTTGGTGAATGCTAGGTTAAACTGATGTAGCTCTGCGTTTTTTGAAAGTTTTACTGTTGGGTTAAAAACATTTTGAGAAAGTGGTATTTTTGGTTTGTCAAAAGTTGCCAGTATTAGTCACAAGGTTTGTCAGCCATTTTAGCATTTCTTGGCCATATACATGTAAGTTTATAGTGAGTAATAGTAAGTGGCCAGTGAGTAAGCTTGATCAGTTACTTCCCTTGCTCATGTGTAGCTTTATGTTATCAGCTGGTTTTCTTGGTACCTTCTGATATTTGGTGATTTCCTCCTCTCAGAAGTCTTCACCCGCTCATGTTTTTAAATTGATTATTTATTTATTTTATTAATGGATTGATTTGAGTGAGTGGTGGTTGACATCATACTTCAGAATATTTTGGGGCCCGCCAGCAGGCCGTTATGATCCAATACGGTCGCTGTGAGATCAAGTCCGGCCCATGCCGGCTTCCTCTCCGGCCGTACGTGTGAAGGTCTGCCAGCAACCTGCAGATGGTCTTGGGTTTCCTTCGGGCTCTGCTCCGTTCCCTCAAACCATAATGCTGGCCGCCGTCGTATAAGTGAAATATTGTTTAGTACAGCGTAAGACACCAGTCAAGTAAATGAATAAATCAGAATATTTTTGGGCCTCTTTGGCCACGGGAGTGAGCGTGCCAGCAAGGCATGATGACCCTGTGCCTCTCACCAATGTGGTCGCTGTGTAAAACACCAATCAAATAAATAATATAAGAATATTTCACGTACACGACAGCGACCAGCAGTATGGTGGGAGGAAACCGAGCAAAGCTCGTGGCCAACACAGGACTATCGCACGTATAGCCAGAGAGGAAGCCAGCATGGTACTGCTCACGGTTCCTTAAATTTGTGAAAGTATAAATATATTATGTCAGGAGTCAAATAATATATACACACATATATTATACACGCATGTACAAATGTATATAATCCCAGTGTGGATAAAAGAGAAACAGCGTCAGCCACTACAGGCTGTGAGACTTCATATACCAGAGTGAGATACACTGCCTTTTAAATCAGTTGGAATGTTTTTCAAAACCATGTAAATCTGAGATCTTCCAGCTTGCAGTATACCAGAGATGGGTTGAGCATCTGTTAATCTGTATTACCTGCACCACTAGCAGACATTAATGAAACATTGTATTCTGTTTCAGATTGATCGCATCCGTTATATTTTGAGCAGTTACTTGAGAAGGAGACTTGAAAAGGTAAGAAGTTTTTGACCACCTGTAGTTTTAAGGTTACTGGAAATGAAATAAAATTTTGTCCCTGACTTTTGCTTACCTCTGAAATGCAATACTTTTGGGGGATACATTGACTTTTTCGGTCAGGTACAAGTATTTTTAGAATTCTGTTAAGTGCAACATTTTGTTTTCTGTTCAGACTAACTTACAATAGTACACTTAACTTCTTCTGCATTATTTTGCTAGCGAACTATTTTTTCTATACACATCAAAGCATTCAGACTTGTACAGACAAACAAAAACAGTGTAAATATGTACCCAAAAACAGATGTTTTTTGTCCTGATCACTGTTGAAATACAGGTACAAAGCTCAGATATCCCCATACCGCAAAAGGATCCAGCATACCTTCCTGAGCTATGCTTCACAAATGAAGTGAACAGTATTCTGCAGTTTCAAGGGAGATAACTCTCATAGGAATCTTGCTCTGTCTGGACAAAGAGCTGTTGTGGAATAATTCGCTACATGTTCGTGCGTTTTCTTGCAGATGTTGTCAGGAAGACAAAGACAGATGTCAAATGAGAACATGTAATCTTAGAAATGTGATGTGTTTGGCATTTTTCAGATAGAAAAGTTTACAGTTCATGTTCTGGAGGCAGAAAAAGATCGGAGCTCTGATGACAATGCGTTGATGTCCCCAGCTGAGTTTAAATTTGCCAGCGAGTGAGTAATTTTATGGTCTCTCAGTGGGTGAGCCTTACTGCAATTAGTCTTTGACTCTAGATTTATGAGCAGTTTGTTTGGAAACCTTCCAAATCATGTGGGCTTTAGAACGTAACGTTTGACATTGGATTCAACTAAGCACTGTCCTTGTGCCTGACACTCCCTTCTGGCCTGTGTGACTTGAAATTATCCAGATCTTGAAAGAAAGCCTGGCATTTCATTTATAAATATTACACCAGGATGCTAGAGTGTCAGACACAAAGTTACTAATCATAAAAACCATCAATGACTACCCCTTGTTTCCTCAAGGTTCTCACATATGAAAGAGCAAATTTTCAATGAGATCTGTGATCCTTTTCCATTTAATGTTGGAAACAAAATTCCATTGGTTGGGTTGGCAGAAATGCCATTAGAACATGCTGGAATGAACATGCAATATGATGAAATACTGTAACTGTTTTCAGGTGCTATGTTAGCCCTGAAGGGGGACCTAGTTGTTAGGGGCCTAGTTGTTAGAGTGTCTGCCTCTAGGCTGGGAGATCCAGGATCAGTCCGGGGTCGGGTCATATCAAAGACTTTGTTGATAGCTGACTCATTACCTGTGTACAAGTTTTCTGTTTATTGCAGATATGCACAAAATATGGACTCTCATTTCAAAAGGATTGTATTAAGATATCTACCTGACAACCTGCAGGCTATGGACCCCACAGAGACAGGTGAGTGGTATTAAGAAATCGACCTGATGACCTGCAGGCTATGTACCCCACACTGACAGGTGAGTGGCATTAAGACATCTACCAAAAGACCTGAAAACTATGGACCCCACATAGACCGGTGGGTTGTATTAAGACATCTAGCCGAAGATCTGAAAATTATGGACCCCACAGAGACAGGTGAGTAACATTAAGACATCTGCCTGATGATCTCAAGGCCATAAACCCCACAGAGACAGGTGAGTGGTATTAAGATATCTACCTGATGACCTGAAGGCTATTAACCCCACAGACAGGTGAGTGGTATTAAGATATCTACCTGATGACCTGAAGGCTATTAACCCCACAGAGACAGGTGAGTAACATTAAGGCATCTGCCTGATGACCTGAAGGCCGTGAACCCCACAGAGACAGGTGAGTGGTATTAAGATATCTACCTGATGACCTGAAGGCTATGAACCCCTCAGTGTAAGCAAGCTATTCTTGAGTACAGTTTAAAACCCCACCCCGTAGGTCACTTGGATAGAGGCTTGCACACATCGTAGGAGTGGACAAAGTTAGGGCAGTGGCGAAGGTCAAAGGTTGTTTTATTTGTGTCGCATTTGCTCATTTTTCCAGTCTTGTTAATTACGTAAAGGTTTAAAGTAGCTATAACAGAATAGAAATAATGATTCTTTATCTAGTAACATGGTAAGCTGCCAGATTTACCATGGTAAAAATCAGTAACATCAGTGATAAAAATAAACATCAGTGACTTGATAAAGAATCATTATTTCTTAAATGAAAAACACATAAAGAAAACCATAGAATTCTAACATTGATACACAGACGTTGTATTTTATCTGATGTTTTTTTAGGTGGCACATTTTGCCTGAATCTTGCACCTTCTGTGGCCGCTCAAGAGCATTTTGTGAAGTTGGACCTGTTTCTTTTTGTGAAGAACTTAAGTGTTGGCATTGAGAAGTGTTGTTTTCAGGCCCTTCTCTGCTTCTGAAAGTGCGGCTTCAACTTCAGAACAATGAGTGTAGTGAGAATTAGTACTTCTCTTCTGACGACTGGGTCGCACATTGGAAGGTCTGCCATCTGTGTGCGAATGATCATGGGTTTCCCCTGTTCTCTGTCCAGTTTCCTCACACCACAATGCTGGCCGCTATTGTATAATTCAAATATTCTTGAGTGCGGTGTAAAACACCAATCAAATAAATAATAAATAAATCTCAAGGCTGAACAATGACTTGAGATTGATGTTCTAAGAAAAGGACTGAAATTGTTTGCAGATTAGACAGTATGGCTATGCCTACATGTAGGTGTTTTGTTTTGTGTTGTCAGTGTCAAATCCCCAAGGCAAAAAAAGAATATCTGACAAATCTAGGTCACAGAGGTTGTATTTTATCAGGCAATTATAAAGTAGGCCAACACATCAGAGGTCAGAAACCTTTGGCAGGGTATAATACATCAGGCCGTGTCATGTGGACTCTGTAATGGACACATGCAGAACATCCTATTTTAGGTGAGCCTACATGTGGTCCTGCCACCACAATACCATTGTAGCCACTCCCATCACTCCTGTGCCCACGGGCTATAGGAGCTACCTGTAACCACATCAGTCTGTAGGGTAGGGTGACCTGAGGTTAAAAACTAGTGGGTATGGCATGGTGCCTAAATCTGGCTGGGACACCAGAGCATGAGCACTTGTAGAGATAGAGATAGAGAGAGAGAGAGAGGGGTTCCCAACACGGTTTCATTTGACTACAGGTGCATGTTAAATGCATCACTGATTCTACGAGGTTATTCCAATATGTTATTGTACATGTATGCATTAAGTGCAAATCACACATTCGTTAATTCTTATACTCTTCATGGAAATGTTTTTGAAGCTAAATGGAAAAAAAAGAATATGTTGAAATTTAAAACATATGTCAGCTCTGAATGCTGTAGGCCATGTTCCCAGCTTATATAGTTTCCACGTTCATTTCTGAATGTATTTCCGAAAAAGAAGCGTGGCAGAATGAAACATGAAACAGATCTGTTCGTGTGTACCGATGTGTTCTGGAAGAATTGGTTTTGATAGGGTTTTTGTGTTGACAAATTTGAGCTGCTTGCAACAAGACTCCGTGTCAGTTCGTGTGAAATATAGGTCAATCTTTGGACAGCTAATCATAGTATGACCTTGACACGACATTGATCGAGGCACACACAAGGATACGTTGACCTGTACAGTTCCGGCCATCTACCAGAAGTATCAGCACCATAACAATTTACAAGGATTTGTGCATGTCATAGTGTTCTCTATAAATTAGAAGAGTCTTTAGCAGTTTACATTTTAAGAAAGAGCTAGTGTACTGATGGTTGGCTAGGTTGTATCTCAACCAGCTTTTACAACATGTCGGACTCATCTTCAAGCTTTCTGTCTCGCTCTCTCTTTCTCCCTCTCTCTCTCTCTCTCTATATATATTAACAGTTATGTACATATGTACTATCAGCTGATAACATTCCAAGTAGCAACAGGATATGTCATTGAATCCATGATGTTTGGCAAATAACAGTCTACAGTAAATAACCAAAAGTTTTGCGCTCCCAAACTTATGTTTTTGTTAGAGGCAAAAGAAGTGTTACAAAATGTTACTTTTTGAAGTTGAAAAGAATTTTTGTAGTAATATTTCATCAAACCTTCCAAACAAACCTCACAACACCTTTCTAAGATCAGTTTGAACTCATGGGAGAAGTTTTAGGTCATTTACCATATTACTTAAGCAGGCTTAGTGCCAGAATTTATCAGAGGATCTTACTGTGTTTTTATGAGTGTGTTTGTGCTAGATAACACAAGCCATCAAGCCTGGAGCTTTAAGTGCAACAACACGCAGTATATGTAGCTCGTAAAGAGGAGGCTGGGAGTTCAATCCCAAGTGGGTTGCAGAACTTTTGGCCTCTGCTATAAAAGGGACACTTGGAATATCCTCTTTTGTTGAAAGGCTAACTAAAAGGGGATAGGCCAAGCACTAGGCAAGGGTTTGAGGAGCAACTTTTCTACATATCGAAATATTGAGATTTAGACAAATTTTGTAGTGATTCAGAAAACTCTTGAGTTGAGTGTCTTGTCTTGTGCCTTTGATATGGTGTCTGGTATTGAAACAGCATTATGAGTAATTCTAGGCTGGCCTGTCTGAAGATTCGCTGTACAACTGGAGGTGAAAACACCAAAAATTTAGCCTTTTTACAAAGTTGCATATTTTTTTCTTGACTTAAAATTCTCTTTTTGATGTTTGTTTGGAAGATGAAATGATCTGCTGGAGAAATGTAGTTTTAGTATCAAATAATATTTTATGACATTAATATGCATGGAAAAACACACTTTTGAGGGCAGAATTTTAGGTAATTTATGGTAGAGCCTAAATGTGATGATAAACACAGCATTAAATCAAAGAAACTTAATCCAACAAAGAAAAATAAACATGTGGTCATAATTTGTATCAGTTTCTGGGGATGTCATATAGATGTACCCTGTTCTGTTGAAGGCAAACTTCAGACATCTAATCTTTACTTTACTGATACGTTTTCACAGCACAATTCTCAGATAAGTTCCGATATAGATGTTACAAATGAAACTTTCCAGTGTCAGAGATAATTGTTAGTATTTTACCTGCACGTACATGTATATTAAATATAAGTAGAAGCTGGCTTAGAAGATCAGTGTATTTCTGTATCATAAGAATGTCTATAAACAGCACCTCCATCTCTAGGTTGTTATTCTCTTTCTCGCTAAGTGTTTAGGCGGAAGTGTCTAATAATGGCTTACTTGGATGACGTCAAAGTTTCCTGCAATTTATGTGGCCTGGTTTTGAGAGAAGGGTATAGGATTTCCGCTTCCCAAAACACCAAGGTGAAGCCAGGCATAGGTTAAAAAAAGACATGTGCATGTAGTGCTTTGGAAGCGTTTTGGCAAATTCAGACAAATGTTTCGTATCTCTGCCAAGAGCTATCTTCACGCTGTGGCTGAAGTGTTGGTGTTATAGTCATCAGGTGGGGTGGTTTGTGTGCCATGTTTGCAGTGGATTCCCATTAGGCATGCTTGCCATGATGAAGTGGCTTGTGCCAAACACATACACAACATATTCATGTAAAGGCTGACCAAGGTAAACTTGACCCCTTAAGTGTTAGGATATTAGAAATATTTGTCAGAAGCTTTTATTGTGTGGATTAATTTGTGCCCATTTACAAACCCTGTTCAAAGTAGATTTCTTTATTAGTGCATGTACCCTACTGGCACCTGGGGGTGGGGGAACTATAGGTTTCACACCAGGTATTCAAGACTTTTTTTTTTTATATAAACGTGCACGGTATTGAATTCTTGAAACTAGGGTCATTGCTTCACCATGATGATTTACAGATCAAGTTAAATTATCAGTCTATTTCTCTCATTTTTACCCTAATTTGGACCCTGTTTTGAATTTTTCCATCTTGACTGAGGTAACATAGGTGTAGTTATTATTTTGTCGACTCAGACCAGTGGGGAACAGATATTGCATAGTCAGTTCTTCCAAAAGGCTTGTTTGATTGGTGTGTAATGCCCTACCGAGCATTAAGTTAAAAAATAAAACAAGGTGCTCAGAGTAAACAATCTGTGGGATACCTGATGAACCTCTGCCATGACTTGAAGCCAGAGCAGATCGAACTAGAAAGATCTGGATTTGTTTCTGCAATCCCATTCACCAAGAGTTAACATTTAACAAGCGTGTTCACTGATGAAGTCTCCGTTAGGAAAAGTAGTTGGATGTACATATCAGACTTGTCCACTTTATTACCTTCACTTATTATCTGAAGTAACTTTAACTGGTTATGTTTGAAGTAACTTTAACTGGTTGTGTTTGAAATAACCTTTACTGGTTATGTTTGAAGTAACTTTAACTGGTTGTGTTTGAAATAACCTTTACTGGTTATGTTTGAAGTAACTTTAACTGTTGTGTTTGAAGTATCTTTAACTGGTTCGTAAACACATTAAGCTTTTCTACAGTGGTGCACAAAGCAGTAGGTAGATTTGTCTGAACATTGATACAGGCAGAGATCTCTACAGGCTCTCAATATGTCCATGAAAGGACTCCTTAAAAGAATCAAATGTATCAAAGAAGAAATTAGTCATAAGAACATGACACTGAAACATAAAACTAAATTTAATTTTTTTTTTTTTTTTTTTGTTAGATTGTTATATTTCCTACATCTTGTAATAAATAAAATTCATTCCAAAGAAGTATTTTTATTTTTGCCTTTTTTTTAATTCATGTGCAGACATTAGGGGAATTCCGGGACAGAACTCTGGTAGCTCAGCTGTAGGCTTTAACCTTATTTGCTCCAGTCTCTGATTCAGTCTGAAAGTCAGATGTAATATAGCCTGTGTCATGTACATTACATGGATAAGAGACCTGACAGGGTACTGTGACATGGCATACGGTACAGACATAAGTTGACTGCCTTTCCAGCCAACCCAGCCACTGTTTGTGTGCCAAGGTCGAGCTTAGCTGTGACCAACTATAGATGCTCAGCTGTAAATAATGTTGCCAGCAGTTGTACCTGCTCCAGATTGGGTCATGGTTGATTTATGATCATGCTACTGTATTGTGTGTCGCAAAGGACATGCAGATGTATGGGAAGTGAGCTTCTGTGTGCTCAGCTGTTATTATCTCCTAGACCTGTATTTGCAGACCTAGCTTGACCAGTGTGATTGCATGTTTGAATACAAATCCTGCAAATTCTGCTGCTGTAGCACAGATCCTGCAGGTTCAACTGTTAGCACAGCTCCTACAGGTCCAGCTGTAGTACATCTGCAGTTTTAGCTGTAGTACAGCTCCTGTGTATTCAACCGATAGCACAGCTCCTGCAGGTTCAGCTATAGCACATCTGTAGTTTCAGCTGTAGCACAGCTCCTGCGGTTTCAACCATTAGCACAGCTCCTACAGGTTCAACTGTTAGCACAGCTCCTACAGGTTCAGCTATGGCACATCTGCAGTTTCAGCTGTAGCACATAGTTCCTTGGGGTTCAGCTGTAGCACACAGCTCCTTGGGGTTCAGCTGTGGCACAAATGCTGCAGGCTGATCAGTGGCAGGAGGAAAATTGACAAGACATGTTGAGGTCCATCAGAAATGAAGCAATCATATTAAAGTGAGATGAATAATTATCTCCCCTATTAAACACTCATTTTTACTCTGAACTGACCAGAGTTGCAAATTCTGCATCTTCCAGCATCCAAATTTCATGCAAGGTCACACTGACTTGTCTTGATTTATTTGGTGGTAAATAACTCCAGTCACCAGTCACATTTATTTTTGTCTTTTGAGTTACATGTGTAAGAGGTCACCCTGAAAGTGGAGGTTTCTACCCTGCAGGGTGATTTGAAATGTGGGTGAAATGAAGACCCATGTTGTACATACACGTACATAAAAATTGATAAGCATTGAGACACAGTTGGAAAAGCACATATAATGTTCGAGAATTTTATTACTTGATAGATGTTTTACACCGTACTCAAGAATATTTCACTTATGGGACAGCGATCAGCATTATGGTGGGAGGAAACTGGGCAGAGTGAGGGGGAAACCCTTAACCATCCGCCGGTTGCTATTAAACACTCAGACATGAAACCGGAGAGGAAGCCTGCCTGATCTTTGATTTGAGGCTCCTGGAGCATGGTATTGCACTAACACAAAAACGACTAGGCCAGGGAAGCCCCCTTGTCTGAGGATTTCATTTCATTATTTTGGATATGGGTAGAAGAAACCAAAGTATATTTGTAGCCCATGGGAGGTACATGTACTTGGCAAACCTTCTGCCTTAAGAGGCCTCCATGACCAAAGGGGATATTGAGCTAGTGCAGCGTAATGACCTAGGTGACTCTCACCAATGTCAATGCTATGGCGTCAAGCCCATCTCAAGCTGGCCTCCTCTCAGGTCGTACGTGGATGGTTATGGGTTTCCCGCAGGTTATGCTTGGTTTCTTCCAACCATAAATGCTGGCCACTGTCATGTGAGTGAAATATTCTTTAGTATGGCTTTAAAAGCCAAACAAATAAATAAATAAATTCTGCCTTATAGCTGCAGCGGAACTGGTGAGTTCTGGATTGGACTAGCTCCCTCTAGACGCCAGTAAAGTCGACATTTGCGACCGGAGGAGGTGCAGGAGTGTCACTTGGGCTCGGCGAGGTTCCTTTCCTCCATTCACCCTCAGCATAATGAAAAACACGAATCCAAAACAAAAAAAAAGAAAAGATATTGATCACTTAAATTAATGTTTGTGGAATACTTTGTAAATATTTACAAAGCAGTCAACTCTGATATAATCCCTAGATTTATTCTAAGAGATGTATTCCCCCTCTGATGTTTCAAGAGATCATTAAGGTCTCCACTTTCGTGGAGACTGCGTCAAACTGTTTGTCTAATGTATGGTAATGCCCAATTTGTCTTGTCTTGTTCTTCTATGGGAAATGGCTCAGTCTGGGCCCATTGAACGACTGATCAAGGCTCCTTTTGTTCATTTGGGGCTTATTTCTGTTCACTCGATATTATCGTTGAAGTAGACTTCAGTCTGGTTTTTATGCGAGACGGTAAATGTCGAACAGGTCATGTAATGCAGAAAGCCCTGCGACCACCTCAGGGTAACCTTTACCAAATAAATCAGCACAGATAATCTACTCTGTCAGCTTTTACTCAGATGTATATAGCACATGTAAACTCATCATACCTGGACTTTGGAATTGTTGACACCTGTATATTTTGTGTATTTCAGCTTTTTTTTTTATGGCTGTGCATTACTGAGTTGTTATAGTGGGAAGCAAAGTTGAAGTAATAGTATGTTTGGGGGGGGGGGAATATTGAGGTTACATGAACCTGAAGATTCAGCCTTTGGGCAGCATATACATGTTGTTCACTTAAAGATAACTGATTTGCCCTACTGTAATGATCAGTTCATAACAGATTGTCTTACTGTAATGATCAATTCATAATGGATTGCTCCAGTGTAACGATCAATTCGTTGCAAATTTCACATCTATGATTAGCAGCAGGTGTAAATGTTAAGCAGTATTACAGAAGACAACTTCCCAAACAAGAAGTTTGCATTCTGACATTTAGCTTTTAGTACAAATCAAAGACTTTGCACTTTGTTGTACTTTTAATTTAGATTTTTTGCTAAAATGATTGTCTCAGAATAAAAATCGATTAAAACCTATATTATTGTGTGAGTCAGAAATTCATAATTGAAATATCAATCCCTAAAATACGAAAAATGTGTCTTACTTGGAATTTTACATATTACAAGTAGATTTAAAAAATATATATCCAAAGTATAAACCACATCTCATAGCCCAGTGAGAATTAAAGGGCGTGAAATAATTCGTTTGTGATCAAAAGTATTTTCAGGCTGTCTCGCTGTTGTCCTCACACAATCTTTGTTTTGTTGGTCAACAGCTCCGAGGCCAAATCTGGACAGCTACGTGTTTCTCCGCGTGAACGAGAAGACAGACGGAGTCCTGGTGGAAGAGGAAACCCTGGAAGTTGGGTAAGTGTACACATACCCCATGCCCTTCTGAGTGTGTTTGACCCAAAAGTTTCTCCCAGGACTGGATTACTTGTTCCCCATTATTGTCAGAGTTCCATTGATCTTACAAAGGTGTTTTGAAGGTTTCCTAGGAAGGTTGGATCAGATCCTGTAAGAAAAGTGTAACTTTAGCCAATAAAAGAGACATTTTATTACCATATTTTGCTTTAAAATTTGCACCATTTTGGGAAGATTTTTAGGGACGATATACTTCCTGTTTTATGAACATGACCAAATTGAAAAAGTAAGGTGCAAGTTGACATTGCTGTCTTGATGAGAATGCCGTTTGTGTGGGTGTCCTGTCAGTTGGCTTTGTCTGTCTGGAGTTGAGTTTACTATATGTCTGGAGTTAATTTTATCCTTGATATTTTAAGAATGAGCTGTGTATTTCAAGAAAATTTTAAAGTAAATGTATATTAAGATGGAGCATGATGACATACAGAAAATATGGACCCATACAAGATCCCAGATAAGGTTCGTAATAAGACTCTGTTTGACAGAATAATGTAAAAGTCATATCTTTGAAGTTGGTGAACCTGTCATGTATTAAAACAAAAAAAAAATGTTCCCTCTCCCAAATCTCTTCTGAAGTCCTTCATCAAAACACGCTTGTTTTGCATATTCAATTATTTTCTAAAGGATTTTCTTGTGATCTGGCACAGCTTTATTATTTAATAGCGGCTCAGTAATGGTGCAGTTTGCATTATGACTTTATCAAAGCAAATAGAACAATGAATCCATTACTTGCCTAGGCGGTGTGACGTGGGAATATAAATTTCTCAGATTTCTTGTAATTTCATAATTGGCTTTAAAGGCAATCAGCTAAAGACATAACAATTGACACGCTGTGTGTAGTCACGAATGACAGTGTCAGAGCACAGTGTGGTTGCCATGGAATCACATTGTTTGCTGTTTTATTTTTATCTTTCATGTTTGAGTAGTGCTAAGTCAGTGCAGAGAAGCTGGTTAAGAAAACCATATTTTTGTGAGGAGAATTTATCGTAGTTGATTTTAAAATAGAATATTCTCCCCTAAGCTATATGAAACCAGTAGGCATAATATAACTTGAGTTGTGTGAATTGAAGTTGTCTGTCTTAAGTACAGAGATCATAATCTTCTAAACAAGTAAATAAATGAATTAGCTCTCCCTTGGCATAGATCATTTGATATGTCATAGCAAGTGAAAATGATGCCATTCTCTTTACCCAAAACAACAAGTACCAATGGGACTAATAGTAATGGGAGAAGACTAAAAAATAATATTCTGGAATTTTCTCTGATGTAACAGCTTCTTTAGAATTATGATATCAAAACACATGTTAATGTCAGTTCACTCACCTGAGTCATGTTTGTTTTTGTTTACAAGTTAATATACGTTACCCCCAGCCAGTATGAGGGAATATGTTAACCATATTGATGGAACAGACACAGACCCCCTTATCAAGTTAATACAGATAGAAAGTTTTGTCTGAAGAGTACATTTATTTAATTAGTTATTTAGTTGATTGGACTTTCACATACATATAGGACAGCGGCCAACATTATGGTGTGGGAAAACGTGGCTCGCAGCGCCTGAGGGAAACCTTGACATGTGTGGCCCAAGGGGAAGCCAGCCAGCGGCTTCATTGATATGAGGGCCTGTGGTCATTGTACTGCGCAAGCGCGTTAACCCCTTGACCACAGAGTTCCGGCATGTACATATATACATGTATGTAACTCAGCATCTAATCATACTCGACTGAAAACAGTTGTTTATGTGCAAAACAACAGAGTATTTTTTCTACCGTAAATGTAGATCTGTTTTAACACAAGTAAATGGGCTTATATACATCAACATCATATAGAGATAATTGTTGCATTCATCACTTGTTTGGCTGAATATGTATGACTGACTGACGTAGTAAATGTGTGTTTATTTCTCTTTCCCCTGCAGGCCTGTTTTGTGATATTTAATACTGTGTGTCTGTTTTTCATTTCTTTTTGTATACTCTCTTATACATTTTGAAAGATATGCTAAAAAGAAATGACAACTTTCAAATAATCAGCTAGACAGTGATGTACTTGAAACACACAAAGATGGGGAATTACTTGAACAAAAGATGTGTTTGTGAGGTGAAACAGAGAAAGAGGGTGAGGTGGATATGTGTTTTATGTACAACACAGCAACAGCTCCCATAGTCTTGCATAGAGTGTAGTTGATGAAATCATAGCATAGGTTGGATGTCCTGATAATCTCATTACTTGGAATCGATGGTATAAATCCTGAATCTGCTCGTTGCCTGAGTAGTAATCCTCGCGCTGACTGGTGATGTATGTTGGCCATTGATCCCAGTCTAGGCTTTGTAATAAGTGAATCAGGTGGTGAGAGGTTTATAGGGACCAGATGTAGTGTGTGGATGTACACACTAATGTAACCAGAGATGAGCATCACTGCAAAGGAGGATCAGAGTCAGGGTCATTTTTTTTAAGATGCTTGTCTTTAAGTTGCTTTGACAAACTATATGCTGATTCGCTTCCAGACACCAACAAGGAATTTTGATTTTCTGTTTTCCACAGCCTGGCTGCTTGGTGTGACAAAAGGCATTCAGGTGGTATTACATGAAGTTTGTTGATCTCCACTTGTCTTCACAAATTTTGCATATGCAGTGGTCTTGTTCTCAATACCAGTTCACACATGGAAATTTCTGTCATTTAAGTTTTGCGAAGGTCAGGTGGATTGATTCGAGCACTCCAGTTTTCTTCCACCTATGGAACTGAGATAGATTGTATTCTTCTCTATGGTGTCAGACAACAGCCAATTAATCAGTCATTAAAGCTCATTTATCCTAGATGTAGGCTAGGCATGATCTCCCTTGCGACAGTCATTAGCGATACTGTTGACAGGAATATGTGACTTGATATATGTAATGTATTAAGTTCAGGCACACAATTTGTCTTCCTGGCCCAGATGGTCAGTGCATTGGTTGGTTGCAGCAGTCACACTGTTGACCAATGAGACAGTGTCTACAAATCTAGCTCTCACTGCTTCAGCTGCAGCTCAGAGTCACTGGGTTTGTCAGACAGGTGCCTGTGACAGATTCCACAAAGCCATTTCTGACTTGAGCCAAAGTTTAAAAATTATCACAATGCTTAGTTTTTGTTTATGGAAGTTGAAATTTTGGCAAGTTTGTCTTTAGGTTTAACATTTAAGAGGTGGTCAAAAATTTTATTTCTAAATATCTGTAGACCATAAATATGCAACCAATATCAAATTTCAAATTTTGACCTGAAATCACGAATTACTTTGTGGAAACGACTCTTGATGAAGGTCAGTGGATTAATTCCGGCACGCCAGCCGACTGACGGCCATTATCTGATATGAATAACATTCTGGAGTATTGCATTAAGCACCAGCCAAATCAAATAAAATCCTCATGTCAGCCAAACACAGACATGTCTGTATTTCATTTTGTATTCTGTTATGCTAATAGTTGTATAAAAGCTTATTTGTATACCAGATGGAGCCTTTGTAATATCTTTGGCATGGAGCCATGAACCCAGCGCTGAAGGTTTTACCTGAAAATTTTACAGGTTTTTAATTCGTAACTGTCAAAGAAACGAAAGAATTTGTGAGAAGATAGTGTACATGTGCAAAATAAGTAAATGTTTTGATTATTCATGGCAGGGCTTTATTTTCGTCATTTCTCTACAAGCATTTAAATGGATTGCCGTAGATTATCTTTGCTGGACACTAGTATGTCAAGAATTTGATCCAAGTAAAGATGTGCAATCATATAAAAGCAAACAGTTTTGGGGGTTACATTTTCAAAACATTAATGATCTGAAACAATGCATTTTTTTATGGGTCTGTTGGTGAGAATCACCAGAGAGAGTTCATAGGGTGAATTAATGGGATAATAGGATAAGAACATATTTAACTTTATTTTATAATAATAATATCACAAAAAAGTACACAGGTTATGATTTCATGATTTCCTAGCAAAGCTCACTTACAATTTTTGGCCTATCTATCTCTTTGCCTCCTGTTTCAGGGTAACTTTAACAGTGGTTTTGTGCATATGAGGGCCTGAGGCATTTGTGTTTGCTGTTATAGAATATTAATGAGCATATTATTAAACAAATATCCTGAAACATGGGCAGCTTTGTGGATAGTCTTAATTCTGTACTGAAAGGAATGTGTTTCCCAGCTTCATCTGATTTTAAATGATGAGGGTTCGAAAAATATATGATTTTCAGTTCATTTATTTATTTATTTCATTGGTGTTTTGAGTTCTGCTAGGCTCTGCCCACAGGTATCCACAGGTTTGCTGGATTTTCAATTTAGTATATATGTATATGGTTCTTGAAAATGCCCTTCTCTATCCTCACAAGTAGGGTGTCTGATTCAAATTAACAATTAACAATTTTAACATACAAAATAACTGTTAGTTCTTATGTTGAATGATGAATCTGTAAAAAAATATTTATTTCATTTCATTAGAGAGTAATGTCTGTACACGTGCATTTCACATGACTGTACTCCATTTATTGATCTTTTGTTTTCTATGAGGTTTTGTGTATAACAACGAATTTCCATAACATTGGCACTAACAGTTGCGTGATTCAGTGCAAGGTCTCAATTCAGCTGACAATTCTCAGACCACAATCAAATGGTGCCAGTTTTCAGTTGGCAAAATGTATTTAGCTGATGCTTCTCACCAGTTACAAGCAATGGTGGTATATTTGAAGGATTCAAAGCCCCCAGCTAGTATCTTGCCAATACACATGATACAAGCTTGAAAAAAATTTATAATAAACATATATTATGATGTGTTGCCTTGACCTATTGCTACATAGAGGAGTGATACAGCAGATAGTTTGGACTTAGTTGGTGCTCACACTAACCCAACAAATAGATATGGTAAGGAATTCATTACAAAATTTTGATAGGAAAATGTCTTGAGTGTTACATATCACAATATTGATGCTCTAGTGCATTGTATTCTCTTTAAACTAATGACATTAGCTGCGTAAGAAAATATCAACGTAAGATGGTGCGAAGTACTGCTGCCGGGTCCCCCATTAGGTACACAATAACGAATGGGCAAGTTGTGCGTGGAGAAGACTAACGAATTGTACTGGAAGACAACTGGTTGCTAGTTACAAGAAGAATAAAATCAGAAGAAAAGCAATAGACCCCTTTCAAAGCCCTCGGACTCTAGTTTATTGTAATAAACAGTGAATTTGCATGTGACTTCTTTCGCAGAAATCCAAGTACATTCCTGTAGATTTTGTTTATGAGAGTTATGACAGGAACCCTTATTACCAGATTCTCGTCGAAAATGAAGCACCTGGTTGAGGTTCCTTTGCTCAGGGTGATGCTCAGACATCACACAGCATGTGGCTGCGTGCGATGGCCTTGTGAGGACATTATCAACAGGATTACTGATGTGGGCAGAAAGCCCGTGGCCTAGATGATGTAAGGTGTGGTCTAGAGTCCGATGTAATCCACAGATAATGGATGACATGAATGAGTTATGTTGACCATTCAGTGGTACCCCCTGGTGTGAAATATTACTCTACATCCTGGAGCGGCAGGGTTTTGCGGGACAAGGACATGGTCAACATACTCGTGTGACCAGTGGTTGTGTAACAAACACATTAGCATCTGTGTCGTCCATGTCAGCAGATTAGCACGACTACTTCTAAGATCAGGGTTATTGGTTGGCACATATAGAGGATGAGTTGACTGTGCATGTGACGTCCATGTGAAAAGTAGATTAACTTGTATAACCTGGGACTAAGATATGTTAGTCCCGGGGTAAGACGAAATAGACATGACATAATTTTAGCTTGTTGCTTCTTGTGGAGGGGATCAAGGCTCACCTTAATAAAACTTTGTGAATGCATTATTTCTTGTTATATTTTTTCCATAATGACATCGCCTGTGAATCAGTGACATACGGTAATGTTATTTA